>WBNH01012196.1:434324-494243 GCA_013401255.1 Urocolius indicus
CGCCTCCCTCCCAGCCCGCGCGCCGCCTCACCCCTGCCTGACACGCGCCCCTGTGCGCCGGGACCCGCAGCGGCCGGCTCGCCCTCAGCCGCGCCCCGCGCGCCCCGCCTACCCCAGCGCCATCTCTCCGCCTCCTCCCCGGCCTCTCCTCAGGCCGCGGCTTCGCTGGGGCTCTGGCGCATGCGTGTGCGCGTTGGCCGAGGGGGGCGCGCGGCGCTCTCGCCTCGTCTCGCGCGATCGGCGGGAGCGGCGTCATGGCGGCGGAGGAGCCCGAGGTGGACGTCGAAGGGGACCCGGCGGCCGTGCCCGGAGAGGCGGCGCCGGGGTGAGTGAGGGCCGCACTGCGGGCTGGTAGCTCTGCCGCTCTGGTGAGCGCGTCCCTTCTCCCCCCGGCGGGCAGCGTGTGCGTGGCCGCGGCGGCCGGGGTTTGCGGGAGGGGACGGCGGGAGGGATGGCTGCCGCTTGCTGAGGGGGCTGCTCGGGCAGCGCTGCGCGCACCCGGGGCCTCCCGCCGCCGGGCGCCTCAGAGGAGAGACCTTGGCGTCTCACTGAGGGCGGGGCAGCGCCAGTGTTGAGCCTCGTGAAAACGAGGCCTGTGAAATAAGTGAGAAGAGCACAGAACTTCACGGGGCCCGAGAGGCAGCGTGCTAGGGACACTTGGTGAGAGTGCTGAGAGGCTCCTTTCAGATACAGCCACAGGAGGTACAGTGTTGCGTAACTGACAGTGAACTCGCAGAGACAGGTAGTTCAGGAAACTGATTAAACAAATTCATAGGCAAGGGGTCTGTAAACAGATGCTGAAGTGAATGGTCAGCAGTTCTAACACTACAAATGTAGTACTTGCAGAAGCTGGGAGAGCAGGAGAGGATTGTACCAGTGACAGTGGCAGGACTCTGCCGTCCTGGGGTAGCACCTGCCACAGCTGGAGACAAAATACTGGGCAAAAGGGACTCATGATCTGTCCTGTTTCTTGATACATTCCCAAAGAAGCGGGAGTTGTGTTGGTTTCTGGCCGTACGTGGTGATTCCTTACCTGAAAAGAGATGTTTGAAGTGCTGGCACAAAGTGAGTTTAGTAACATTGCAGGGAATTTAAATCTGATTAGTTCAGATGTTCTAGAAGCAAAGATTTCTTGAAAACGTAATCATGTGAATTACTGAGGACATTTGATGCTGTTTCTTTTTTTTTTTTTTTTAAATAGAAGTTGATCAGTGATGTTAATCAGTGACAAATTTCTAAAAGCAGTGAGTAGTTGTTTACAAAAAAGATGAAGTATGATGTGGATGAAGACCCTAAGAGAGGGACCTTGTATGATAGGATTCTGTTAAACCTTGTGTAAGTATAAAGTTTCCTTGAGAAGAAGACAGGTGATTTTACCTTATTTGGGGAAAAATGTAGAAAGATTAAGTGGAGATAACAAAATGTAGTGACATGTTTATGGACAAACAGGGAACTACATTTTTAATATTAAAATTCAGACTTCTTTTTCTTGTGTATATTTATACATGATCCCTCCTGCTTTCGGTCTTTCTGGATGAGAATTTTTGCTACTAGGTTTTCACTAGTATCTCATTCAGTCTGCTGTGAGATAGGCGAGGAGTTTCTACAGAGATGACTATAAAAGATAACTTACTGAGAGCCATTTATGCTACATCTAATGGAATAAGAGATTAATGGAATGAGACAATCTGCAAAATGTGATTCTAGTTTTAGTATCTAATTCTGTCGTCATGCTACACCATTACATTAACTCTGAGGCAGCATTCATTTTGTTTGAACATGTTTGCATTGTTTTGAACACTGGAATGTTTTTTTTTCAGAGATTGTGAAAATACATCTTCAAGCTTGCTGCAGGATCACTATCTTGATTCATCCTGGAGAACTGATAATAGTCTCGTAAGTATTTGATGAATGATACATCTAGCAAGATGATCAGAACTTCTGTATTCTCCATTCACTTTCCTTTCCTCCATGTACATGCTCTTTTCAGTTTTTAGCCAGTGCTTTTTGCATACTTTCAGAAACTAATACATGTTGATTCTTGATACTCAAATAACAGCATGCCAGAATTCAAATGTTGAGACACAGTTGTGTTATTTGCAGCCATGGACATTGGACAGCAGCATTAGTGAAGAAAACAGGGCTGTCATTGAGAAAATGTTGCTGGAAGAAGAGTATCCTTTTACTGATTTGCTTGTTATCTTTTCCTGTAGAACAACAGAGAACTTCCTGTTTCCAAATTCTGAATTAATCATCTGGTTGCCTGCAGCTTCATCTAGTGCTTCTGATTCTTCAGAAAATGACTCCAAAGCTTGTCAGATTTAAGCTAGCACTGGCACCAAAAATACCGATACTTGTCCCCACTTCAGTTGCTTGTTCAGTGGCACCTCCAGCACTGCACTGATGGATCCATTCCCGTGGCTTCATAGCGAACCTGATCAACCAACTAATCTGGATAAAAATAGCTAGTTCTTTTTGCTGAATTGTTCTTCATTTGGATTGGTTTGGTGTCTGATTTTGTCTGCTACGTTCACAGTTCTGCTAGCATGCAGAATGAAAAGAGGAAGCAACAGCTACTGCTTTTTTAACTTTTTTATTCTTAAGTGGTGTTGGCTTACATAGTCTTACCAGTAGTAGTTTTGCTGGCATAAGTTGACCTCACATACTAGGCAGGTTATAGCACTAGTAATCAGAGCTAGTTTGTTTTCATATGCTCTTTGTAATTGAGTTCAGGAAGAGAAAACAAGAGAGGAACAACAAAAAAATCAATTAAACTTTTCCTAATAGAATGAGATATTGAGACGTAGAGATAATCAGTGTAACAGATGTCAGTATCATAGGTATCAGCATGGTGACAATTACTTTAGTCTACGTTCTAAGTAAAAAATGAAATATCATAGAATCAAAGAATGGTAGGGATTGGAAGGGACCTTTAGAGATCATCTAGTCCAATCCCCCTGCCGAAGCAGGTCCCATCTAGATCAGGTCACACAGGAACGTGTCCAGGTGGGTTTTGAAGACCTCCGAGAAGGAGCCTCCACATCCTCCCTGGGCAGCCTGTGCCAGGGCTCCCTCACCTCAACAGTGAAAGAGTTTTTTCTTAAGTTTAAATGGAACTTTTTGTGTTCCATCTTCTTTCCATTACCCCTTGTCCTGTCACTAGAAACAGGATACCTTGTTTGCTGCAAGTAAAGTAAGTGTAGGGGTTCAGCAGTGAACTATCACTTTCTTATGCATTAAACTAGTAGGAATGTGTGAAACTTTGTGAATTTTATTTTTGAAAACAGTGCAGTACTTGCTTCTACAGCTCAATAATAAACTGATAAAATTTATATTATTAGAATTCTTATGTGTACAAATACTTCTGATGCTTTGAAAACTTACTTAATAACAATTTCAGATATTATTATTCTAATAAATCTCTTTCTGAAACCATATGGCTCAATCAAAAGGAAGCAGAGAAAAGATCTATGAAAAGGTAAGATGAGTCATGGGAAAAATTGTCAGATAGATGAGAAGAAATGAAAAGTCCTTCCAAAATAAGGTAATTTGTTGAGATATGCAATAGTATCACAATTACTAATTTTTATTTTCACTTTGTTTTTTTTTTATTTGCAGCCCACATAAGAAAACTGCCAAAGTCACGTACGTACATTTTAATGATTGAGTTGCATTTTTAAGTGTGGCATCTTGATTTTATTTTTTTGTTACCGTATAGTATTTAAAAGAAAAAAGTTCCAGTTGCTTCTGTTTGGCTGTACGGAACGATTTAACAGATATTTCAATGCAAATGAGTATTGTTATGGATAATAATAAGTGAACTCTTTGGGGTTTTGGTAGGACAGTGGTCCTTATGAAAAACATCCTTGTTAATTCTAGTTGGCTTTCTTGCCTAAACTGTTCTGTTTGCTGTTTCTGTGTGTTCCTGTACTGTTAGTTACTGATGAATGTTGTGTTGCTTTGAATCTCCCTTTGCGATGGAGAAGCTGACATGATTCTCAGTATTTTATTTATCATCTGCTTTTGTGTTTACGACAATACCTTGAGTTTTACAGAAGATGAGAAGCAGTCCTGTCAGCAATTGCCTTCAGCTACTGTGATTTGAGTAGATGCATTGTTTGCTGTTTTCATAGGGTGCGATCACCTACAAAAACAGCCAGCTACCCGTTAAAGTGGACATCAGAAGAGAAAGAACTGTTCGAACAAGGACTGGTAAGTTTTTTGGGTGTTTTTGGTTTTTTTTAATATATGTAATGTTTTGAATAGAAGTCATCATTTTCTATTTATCTGCTTCTGCACTTCTGATGTGTTAAAAATAATTGTCATCTCTTGAGAGTGTAATGGTAGGTCAGGTTGATATTGATGATTCTCCTCAAATTTGCCAGATTTTGTTAATGTGAGGCAGATTACAGTTTGAGATCACAAAATATCTCTCGTGGCACAGAGTCTGGAATGTTTAGGGACCTTCAGTGTGCTTTGTTCTACTAGGTGAAATTTGGCCGCCGGTGGACAAAAATTGCCAAGTTGATTGGAAGTCGCACTGTTCTGCAAGTAAAGAGCTATGCTCGGCAATATTTTAGAAACAAGGTAAGCAGAGTATCTCTGTCATTATTAAAAAAGCTGTTTGACAAGTATGTTGTTGTATATGTAGCTTGATTTTAATCTATCTTTTCAGAGTAGGCTGCCTTTAAAGTACATACCATATTTATTCCCATATTTAGAAAAGTAGAATGTGCCTATTTGTGGATGTAAATATAAAGTCAGACCTGATTTCAAATTCCTAGACTGATGTCAGTATTTTTATTGCTGTTATAACTAAATAATAAATATATTATAATTATGGTCTCTTACACTGTTGCTTGTTAGTCTGAAAGTGCTTGTTTTCTGCTCTACAGAGCCTGTAGAGCAGGCCTGTTACTGTGTCTGTGTTGTAGTTTTAGCTTTAACCTTATTTGAGACTGTGGGGGCATTTAAGAAGAATTACTACTGTCTAGGTCTTAGGGTTTGGTTTTTTTTTTAGTGGAAATACATACTAATTTACACTTGGGCTAGAAGTATACCTATAATGCTATGTAAAAGTCAATTGCAATGGATTATAATGTATTAAAAGGGGGGAAAAAAGACTTCAGAGTGTCTGCTGTTCAGGTAAAACAGCTCTGACTATTTTAGAGGCAGAGGAAATTGTTCTGTTTTCCTTCCTAAAAGTATTTTCTATGTTCCTAAGGCAAAAAATGGTGATTCTGAAAAAGAAGAGCAAAGTCAGTGTGGGAGCAGTCTTCCCATCGAAGATGGGATGAGAGTTGAAGCGTGGTCATCTGGAAACTTGAGAGGCCGTGCAGACCCCAATCTGAATGCAGTGAAAATTGAAAAGCTGTCGGATGATGAAGAAGTAGACATAACTGATGACATGGATGAACTTTCTCCTACCTTCCAGCAAGAAACTGGAAAATCTGAATTACCCGTTCTTTTAAAAAATCCACTTGAAGAAATGAAAGGAATGAAACATGATTTTTCATCTGTTGGACACAGTTCTGCAATTTCTTTACCTAAAGATCCTCAATATACCAAGCAAGATACAGTGGATGCATTAGTATTTCCAGGTGTTGCAGCAACATGTTCTCAGCACCTGAATGGTGATAAATCTGTGAATGTAAATGACCAGCAATACAATAGTTTTATTGAGAAAGCCGAACAAAGCAGACTAGTAACATCTCATGGTAGTAAACAAGTAACTGATCAGGAGCTTAATGAGGAACAGAGAGACCTCTCCGATAGTGGATTGCTTTTTCTATCTCCCTGCCAAGTGGATGAAGATCATCAAGAAGAAGCAGAGGAGCTTAAGCCACCTGACCAAGAAGTGGAGATTGACAGAAGTGTCATTCTGGAGGAAGAAAAGCAAGCTATTCCTGAATTCTTTGAAGGGCGCCAGGCCAAAACGCCAGAGCGTTATTTGAAAATTAGGAATTATATTTTGGACCAATGGTAAGATGCATTCATTTCATTTACTAAAATAAGGGATCAAAATGACTCATGGCCTGCTTTGTGGTAGATAAAAGCTACTTAGCAACTTAGTACTAATAGCTTACTTCTGAAAAGAGTAAAGTTAGTTTTATGGTAGCATTATAAAGATTGGCAGTGAACAGCACTGCTTATTAATGCTTCTTTTACATCTTCCCAGTTTTTTTCCTGGCATTCTGGAAACTAAGCAATGAAAGTACTTTGAAGCATTATAAAAATTTGTATCCTATATCGGCACAAGCTGCATCCAATTTTATTACATTGTTTTCTTCTATTTTTTGTCATCCTATATGTCAGAATGCATACGTGATTTTAATAAGTGGTTCCTCAAAGTAACTGATTAATTCCATAATGAGGTCTGTGTGATTGTAGTATTGCCCTTACAGAAGGGCAAGTAGGAAAAATAATCTGCACTAGAGAAAAAGTTGACCAAAAAATACTTTAAATTATGAATTAATTTGGAGTAGTGCTTGATAAACTGGAATATTTTATAATCTGTCTCCAAAGAAACAGTTTAAGAAACCTTAGTGATTTGTGGTAGCAGGCTCAAAATGAAGTTTGTTCTGTTAACAGTTTTAGTTGGGGTGCTGGTTTTGTTTGTTAGTTTGCATTTGAGTAGAAAGAGTGGCTGAGTTTAACGTAGTTCTCCAGTTGTGTTGTGTATTCACAGCTTATCCAAATTGCAAAGAATCTCTAAAATTCCATGCTAGGAAAGAGCTTAAATGATTCAGTATCAGTTCAAAAGCAAAGTAATAAGTGCACAGTGAGTGACAACAGGCTTGGTTATTACACTGAGGAAGCCTATGATTATATGAGCTGTTTAGACTAGTGCAGATGTTAGATCAGTTTAACAGTATCCTAGTACTTCCAGGTAATCCTTTGCTTCCTGGCACCAGTCACGTAGAAGATTTTGCTTTAAACACATGGAACACAAGTTTCACTCCGCTTAAGTATGAATGTGTATGAGTAACCCTAAAAAAATGGTAATGTTTTGTGAAATTTATCTTTTTGCTGTGATGGCCTTGTATAGTGGTCTGTAGCATGTGCGTTATATAGGGATAAACCGCTCTAGTTGCTCATCAAAACTGTCTGCCCATGACTGTTTTTGCTCTTCGACAATGTACTTTATTTTAGGAAGAGATGCAAGCCCAAATACCTGAATAAGACTTCAGTACGTCCAGGCCTTAAGAACTGTGGTGATGTTAACTGCATTGGACGAATCCACACCTACTTGGAATTAATAGGAGCGATCAACTTTGGCTGTGGTAAAGATACTTCTATTGGGATCAATTGAGAACATCAGTTCTCATCAATATGTGCTAAACGCATCTGGTTTTGACTGTCAGCTTTTTGTATTTAAGTGAATATTTTCATGTGAAAGATAAGCATCAAGGTTAGTAGATGGATCTTTAAAAGACAAGTCTTCACTTGATTGAATCGGGCATGGCTGTACTTAATCCTCTGTGAGGATAATTGTCTAACTTCTCTTACTCTTAAAGTCTTAAATAGCAATTGTTACACTTAAGATCTGTAGATCTTAAGATCTGTAGTTTTTGGACTATGTTTAGTGTAGTCATGTTCCATGTCTTCATCCTCAGGGGTAGTTTCAGATGTTAGTTTCGAGATTCAAATGTTAAAATTAGATGACATGTTAGCAGTATATATACACCTATAACTGAGCGTTGGTTTAGAGTCTCTGGATGGATTTTTGTCTAAAGCTGAATGACAGTTGGCTGGGGGAGGAGGAATGTCCTGCAAATACTGTGTCTGAAGTAAAGGTTATAAAAAACAACAATAAGGAAGGAGATTTCTTTTCTCAGAAATGCTGTGGTAATGGGAGAGGGCTATGTAATCAGTTAGTAACACGACCATCAACAGATGTCTTTGTCTTTTGTTGTTGCTTTTTTTCTTCTTGATGGCATTTGCAGTTACCACTTATCTGTGTTACTCTTGACTCCGTACCAGAAATAAGTGGCTTCGTACTTTACTGCAGTAGAGTGTCTCTCTCTCTTGTGCCCTATAGAACAGGCTGTCTATAACCGTCCCCAGCCAGCTGACAAAACCCGCTCCAAAGAAGGCAAAGACACAGTGGAAGCATACCAGCTGGCCCAGCGCTTGCAGTCCATGGTATGTTTTGGTGAGGGAGATGTGGGCAGCAAAAAACATTTAGCATGGAGAAAGTCTTTTCAATCTTCATTTTAAGCTAGGGCTTCTTAAGAAATTTCTCCTCTTGTTCAGTCTGCCGTTTCATTAGGATGCCCTGTAATGGGAGTGTCAGTCGTAAGTACAAGTTCTGCTGTCTGACAGTTCTCTGACCTAACTTCTGCCATCTTACACATTTGATTTCTGTTCAGGTACTTCACTACATTTGTATTTCAGTCTTTTCCCTGCAGCCCGAACTCCTCCTTCCCCATCTCTCCATAATTTATTAGCTTGAATTAGCCAGAAAACAGTGGAGTGTATTGATAGTGTGTGATGGAGTTGCCTGAATTTTAGCTGTTAGGTATAGTAGGTACAGAATATGGCTTACTGAGAGCCTGATGCACACAGTTTAGTACAGTAGTAACCTATTTATAACCACATGAATTACCAAGGCTTGCCAGATGTCATTTTCATATTCACATTTAGTGTAACATTTTGTAAGTATTTCACAACAATATAAATCCGTTGTTGAGACAAGAACTAAATCAGTCCCACTAAAAAAAAGAAATTTAAATATAAAGAAATGTAGCATATGCTAAATGTCAACATACTGGTTTTATAGCTCTTTGTATTGTCTGAGCCGTAATTCAGAGCTGGATAATGCAGTGTTGCTGTCGGAGGTGTTGATGAGCCATGGAACATCAGCCAGGTGTTACGCTTTACAGCCTTAAACACTGAAAACTTCGCGGGTGATATTTCACGACAGATTGTCAACTACTTAATTCTACAGAATGGCAGGGTGTTCTTTATTTCTGGAAATACACCGTGATTTTAGTAACATGGCAGTAATCTTTTGGACAGTGTTCTTGTGGCTGATTAAATGAAGGAAATGCAGGTTTTTTTCAGGAGCAAGATCCTTGACGCATTTTTATTTGTTTACTGCAGCGTACAAGAAGACGGCGAGTACGAGACCCCTGGGGAAACTGGTGCGATGCAAAGGACTTGGAAGGACAGACATTCGAGGTAACCCTTCTGTGTTTTAAAGAATTAATTCTTGCTAATTGCTAGCAGGTGGTGCTGCATGAAATATACAAGGGAAACAGTTGTGTAATAGCTACTTAACCTCTCTTTGTGGAAGCAATAATTTGAAAGTACAGCTGTTAGGTCTTTATGCTGCTGATATATACAACCATACTTTGGTGTTACAAAAGTGTTTGTGTTGGGAGCATGTGTCACCCTAGGCTGTTTTCTGCCTGTACAGCTCTTTGCCTTGTCCTGCAGATTTCTTGACCCTTTGTTTTCAGTTAACTGCCTTACTAACAGTAAGGTTTAGGAGAATAAGATGTAAATGTGAATTTTTAAGTCCTTTGTGGTTTCTTTTTGCTTAGAACGCAGATGACTTCAGTTCCTAAGATTAATTCTGCTGTTAGCAATATCCCCAGAAATACTGTGGTTTGTGAAGTGCTTAAAAAATTCGTACAACTTTACATATTTTATAGAAGACTTGGAAAGAAAATATTCACTTGTCCATTCCTACAGTTCCAAATTATTATACAAAAAGTGAAGAGCTGTAAACGGTTTTCTGTCTACTTTTCTTGAATAGAAAACCACTTCAGTTTGCAACCATTGGTAAAAAGTATCAGTATCAATTACTTCCATAATGTTACAATGTCATTGAGTAACCGTGGTTAGTAATTCCAACACTTTCTGCAAAATATGTATTTGGATGGAAATAAAGTTTGCAACCACTCATCCCTAAAGAGGCATCCTGGTAAATTCTGGCCATGGATTGAAAGGGCAGATTTTCTCCTTAGTTACCAGACTTGCATTGTACATGGTTTGTGGTACAGGCTGTGATTGTGCTGAGTTGGATTGACTTGAAAGGTGTCAGAATTCTCTCATCAGGCATCCTGTGTATGAGATCTCTGGTTGTCGTTACTTTCATGCTGCCTGATTCTGCTGTGGCTGTTGTCCTCTATTTTGAGCAGTCCCTTAGCACACGCAAATTAATGAATCTTGAGAGGATGATGATGCCAAGAATTTATTCTGATCTGGTTTTGGAATCACTGCTGAAAGAGCACTTAAGATATTAAGACAGATTTATTTATTATTTAAAAAATCTTTTTAGCATCTGTCTGCTGAAGAACTGGCAAGAAGAAGAGAGGAAGAAAAACTGAAACCTGCAAAATCTTCTAAAGGTTCAAGACAAGTAAAAAGGTACTATGTGATGTACATCATGTTGAAACGTACATCTTCTAAAAGTGACGCGAATGCCTTCCATAGTGTCGGGGTGGAATGCTGCAAATCGTTAAGATGAATTATGGTCTGAAATCATGTGGCTGCATTTCAAATTATTTCTGTTGAAATTCAGGAGCATGGGTAGTGACGTTTCTGTATTTGATCAAAGTCATCCTAGTGTGGAATGAGAAAAGTCAGTAAACAAGGTTATTCCTCTTCTGCCAGGGAGACAGTGGGAAACTTGCAAAATTTCCTGACTGTCCTACATCTTTAGAGAAATTTTCTTTCATTTTATAGTTCCTTTGATCCCTTTCAGCTGATACCATGCTGTTTATTCACTGAAGAAAACCAGGTATGTATGTACAAGTGTATCATCAAGAATGCTTTATTACTTAAGTTACTTTTCTTATACTCATTGTTGTGCTTATCATTTCAGGAACCTTTTCAGGTGAAAGTGTCTTCTGAAGTACTTTTAATAATGGATTTGGTGAGGATTAAGTTTTATCTTTCAAAAAGCTATGATGTATATGCTGTACTATTTATTTTAATGGGCAACATAAGAACATTGAGAAATGGAGTGCTTCTTTACATTCAGACTTCGGAGTGAGAATCTAGTATTAAAGAAAGCCTCTAAAGATTAATGGTTTATATATTGTGCTTAGTGTACAACATTTTACCTTCTGGAAAAACTAATAAGAGCTTTCCTACTTACTACTCTTCATCATACTTCAATGTAATTTGGTTAAAGCTACTTTCTAAAACAGACTGTCATTTTGAAATCTTACAGGTTCATTTTCTATTAGTTTGGGATTGATTTTTGTGTTAATAAAGCAAGGTGTGGAGGTTTTTAATAACAACAGGTTGTACCAAAACTGGTGCAGTATTGCACAGGTGTCAGTTTTGTTTGCATTGCTTCATGTGTGGAAGTGTTAGACCTAAGTGCAGTGTATACATGCATGTATAGAATAAGCAAGTATTTCTTTTCCATTAACTTTAAATTGAAACACTGGGAGTTGGAGAATCTTTAGCTGTCATAAGTTTTCCTTGTAAATGTTGTGAGAAGTCACTGACTTGCAACTGAAAAGCAAGTGTATTCTCTCCTATGCAGATCAAAACTAGGGAGAAATGATACAACTTGGACTTTAATGTTGTTTGATCTTATTTTAGCACTCTCACGTCTCTATGGCAGAAGTAATAGGGCTGCTAGGTGGAAGATACTCTGAAGCTGATAAAATTGTAGAAGTAAGTGTTTGTCTTTTTACATTTTCTCTAAAAATTTTACAACTTAATATATACATATAATTTGAATGGATGTTATTTCGCAAGAGCAACTACAATAAAGTTGAAGTTAATTGCTTTAGTCTTGGAATGTTAGAGTTACTTTTATGTTAAAGTCTTGGTGTGTCAGCATGAGGAAGATCTGGTCTATAACTCCGATTAAAATTCCTTCATTGTTATCAAACTGATAAGAAAGGGACCTCATGTAACCCTCTGGAGCCTTTTTTTGAACAGGTCTGTGCAGCAGAGCCATGCAACAGCCTCAGCACAGGACTGCAGTGTGAGATGGATCCGGTGTCCCAAACACAGGCCTCGGAGACGCTGGCAGCCAGAGGATACGGTGTCATCGGGTGGTACCATTCCCACCCAGCCTTCGACCCCAATCCCTCCATACGAGATATTGACACTCAGGCTAAATACCAGGTACTGGCTGCTCCGTACATTAAAAAGAGATAAATAGCAAAAAAGCCCTCAACAACCTTAAAGCCTTCCTAGCATTTACAATGATATTACACTATTGCTGTAATGCATCTTAAAATCTGTTCATTCATAAATTGATTTTTGTCAGAATGCTGTTCTGACAAAGGCTGTATTTTTTGTATGTGTATTTTTGTGTGGTTTTGTTTTTTTCCAGAGTTATTTCTCCAGGGGTGGTGCCATGTTCATTGGGATGATTATAAGCCCTTACAACCGAAATAATCCTCTCCCGTATTCTCAGATTACGTGTCTCGTAATTAGCGATGAGATCAGTTCTGATGGTTCCTACCGTAAGTACTGATATCTTACCCATCATCTTCTTTTGGGACAAAATGTTGTTTGCTCTTGAACTTCAGAAATAGGGATTTATGTTTACATTGGTGACTTGGGCTATACAAACCCAGGAACTTCACTTAAAGGGGAATTCTGCAGGTAGTTACTGCTGGCATGACAAGAATATGTAGGTGTAAATAGAAGATTGTTCTTCTGTAGTAGTATTTACCACTATCTATGAAAGAAATGAGATGAGTTGGGCTGAGGGTCACTATTATTTGCATAGAAAATCCATATGAATAGCTGAGAAACTGCATTGTGTGTATTACTTGGACTTCGCTGTGTTACAAAATTCTGAACAGATCCTCCGATGGAGGAGACAGAAGCAGAATAGCAAAGAATTGGCTGCTGTAGCAGCACAAATCCTTATTTGAGTAACTCAGCCTTCAGAAGGTCAAAGGATCAAACTTGCCAGCTGTCCAGGAAAGCAGGAGATCAGAACAATGAAATGCTGAGCTGGCAGGAACCCCAACCTAAGAGCACAAATTCTTGCTTCAAAATGTCATTGGCATGTCATGACAATGGGATGTTTTCCTTTCTTCAGTAGTTAAGATATCCTGTAAAATTTATGGTATTTCAAGTGATGATCAGATGTGCTTATTCCCTGACATTCATTTGAGAAGTCTCATGGTGACAGTGTATGGTTATGGTTGCTGTCTCTTCACTCTCCTCCTCCCTTCTCCTGTTTAAATCCATACTCCAGTTTCTTGGCAAAGTAGCAGAGGCCATGGGAGCTGACAGTCCCTGCTCTGTTTTTTCCTGTGGAAGTCAGTGAGGGAGACCATCTGCCTGGAGCCTTGTTTCTGGTCCTAGGGGAAGTGACATGGTGGCCAAATCTTGGCAGTAATTCGTCTCTGCCATGCTAATAGGACCACAATCTTATCCTCAATTACCAGGTGTCCCACCCCTAAAGTGTGGAGTTAAATATTTAAAAGCTTTATCTGCTCTTAAAAATTGACCTATTTTTGGTCACATACATTTTCTATCTGAGAGGGTTTCAGATTTATGTTTATCTCCTCAAATCGACTTTTTACAAAATAGTGTTTCCTTCAGCTCTTTGGAGAAGTTACACCATGTTACTAGTGCTGCACAAATGAACAAAATCACAGGATCTCAAGGGTTGGAAGGGACCTCAAAAGATCATCCAGTCTCATCCCCCTGCTAGAGCAGGACCACCTAGAGTAGGTCACACAGGAACTCATCCAGGCAGGTTTGAATGTGTCCAGAAAAGGAGACTCCACACCCCATCCAGGCAGCCCCTTCCAGGGCTCCCTCACCTGAACAGTGAAGAAATTCTTCCTTGTATTTCTTTGTATTTTGTATGAGCCAGAGTATTTCTAGATCTTAATTCTTCCTCTTGTAATGCATTCTGCACTGAATGCTTTTCACATTTGAGATGTGTTCAAATAGCTTACAGGGAAGGAAGGGATTGCACCTAAAACTAATAATGAAAAAGGACAAAAAAAAAAAAAAGAGCTGAGAGTGCTAGAAACCTGCAATAATTGTGTTTCTTTCATTACAGGCCTGCCCTACAAATTTGAGGTACAGCAGATGTTGGAGGAACCACAGTGGGAACTAATATTTGAAAAAACAAGGTGGATAATTGAAAGATACAGATTCTGCCACAGGTATATGTCTGCTTCTGTTTCAAAAAGCAGTTTAGAAATTTTTGCATGATTGTTATTGGTATTTCAATAGAGATGTGTCTGCTTTTGAAGGCACTACTCTTTGGTTTTCTTTCAACAGCAGTGTCCCCATGGATAAGATTTTTCATAGAGATTCTGACCTGACCTGTTTGCAGAAAGTAAGTTTTCTTCTTCTTTCAGAAGTCATGTGAAGTTACTTTTTTTTTTTTTTACAAATCGGATGTAGACTAACCACAAGAAATTACTTCTGTGGTGTGGCTTATTTATTACAAACACAGTGAAAATAAGGATGCTCATTTTTATGGCTGGCGACCACGGTTAGGTGCAGATACCAAGTTTTAGCCTCAGTTTGGAGAAGAATGTATGGCAAAGTAATCATCTCTATTCTCAGCACATCATATCCTTTCAGTGTGAGAACTGCATGTGTTTTGAGAGCAGATTTGGACTTCCTACTCCTTTGTTTTATCAGTAAAGGAGTGCTGTGCCGTGTTTGGCTTTTGCTGTGAAGTTCTAAATAACTACAGCTATAACATCAACAACATAAACAAGATGGGAAATCTGTCTAAAGCAAAAGAAGTCAGCAGAAAACACACAGTGACAGCCTACATCTATTTTTTTTCTCTCTCAAAATGACTTTGCTTGTGAACAGATGAAATCTAAAATGGAATTGGTAGGATACTCTTGAATTGAGCTAATGTGTAATTTGGTTTCAACCACCTGTGTGTTGCTGCATGACTTCTCCTCTCTAAAGTTTGTAATCATACAGTTGAGCACTTTCTACAATGTAAATAATAAATAAGTAAACTCCATTTGGAATACTGACCAGCTAGGAGGGGGGAAAGAAACTCAGGAAGAATGTCAATTTTTCTAAATCTCCTTTCTCTTTTGACTAGCTTTTGGAGTGCATGAGGAAGACTTTGGGCAAGGTAACAAACTGCTTCATTGCTGAAGAGTTCTTGACTCAGATAGAAAACTTATTCCTTTCCACATACAAGACTGAGAAAAAGAATGTTGCCGAAGAAAATGGGAATGAATGTTCGACTGAATCGCCAATATGATGGCTGTTAACAAAACAAAATTATGGATTTCTGGTTTCATTTTATCATTTTCTTCCCTCCACTCCCTTATGTCAGCTCTTTAAGAATTATTATCCATTTTAATAGCAACCATTACAGACTCCAGTGTCATCTTGTTGTTACGGTTTAAAAAGACTTTGGACAATTCCCAATGTGTGTGACTTGACTATCTGGGGAATGATGAACACCAACATTTTATAAAAACGTGAGTGCCACAAAATTTCTTGCTAGATCAACAGCCTGCCACTTGGGAAGAGGACCAACCTGGCATGAGTCCTGTGCTTCAGTCCTCAAAGGAGTGTTTGTCCTCTCTCAAGTCTTTCAGTTTGGGAATTTTCTCTTATTTTTTTTTACATATACCCATGTAACTTGGAATGATTTTTTTCCTTAATGCTTTAGACATTTTAAGTTTTAGTGAATTCATGAAAGAGAAACAACAGCTGAGATGAAAATTTTGTAGCTCGCTGATTTGAAACTTTCCTGGTCTCTGGTCTGAACTTTTATTCAGTTGCAGTTTAATACATCATCTGACTTGCTGATTACTTGTTTTCCCCATTGATTCTCTGTAGTCAAGCAGCTTTTTAGCCTGTTCTTTGCCATCTTGTTTTCATTTTCAGGGAGGAAAAGCTGGCAAGTTTTCATGACTTCTCAGTAGTAGTTGTGCTTGTTTCCAGTGGAAATGGTAACTCCTGTCTTCTGACAGATTGCAGTCTTCCTGATCTTCTATTCTATGAGGAGATATTGTGTTGTTTTGCCAGATGGCTATGATTTGTCCCTTTGTAATTGCTACTGTTTCCTGTGGAAACGAGCTCTCAATTGATGGCAAACTGAGTACCATGAGCAAATAATATTTGCCTTTTTTAAAGAAAAAAAACACCAACTTTTATATTCAGAGTCTTCTCTATAATGTGCAGTTCAATAAGGAAACCTATGGTTTTGTATCAGTTCTTCAGGAATAATTTGATACAAGCATACATTGAGATACATCAGTCATAAACAGATCGATCTTGATTGAGACATGTCTTGATTGCAACCTGGAAATGTTTCATGGGATATCACTGTGACTCTGTAGACCACATTTTGTTTTCTAAATGATGAGGAAACCTGACTTGTATACAATTATTTCTATTTACACAGATTTATCTTGGGCAGTTTCTCAGAGAGGTCTAAAATAGATTTGAAATCAGGAAGCAAGCAAGACCTTGAGTTTTTACCTAGAAGGGTGACAATGGACTCAATTCTTACTTTAAAAAAGATCTCTGTGTGTGTCTATATATATATAGTTCTAAATAACATAAGTGGAATTTGAAGGTTTGATATGTTTACATTTTTAACTTCAGCTTTTCATTTGTATGAAGAGTTTGAAAAGCTTCAAAATTGCAGAGCTGCATCCCCAGGAGGGAAGTCCTTTAGTGGCAGTTCACACAGTTTTTTTGTCACGCCTCACAACATGCCAGTCATGTTCTGTTACCAAGTGGAACGTGTAGAACGTATCCTGGGGAAAAAGGAGCCCTTGATATTCAGTGATTCTCCCAATGTGGATATAAGAGCTGTGGACTGAAAAAATAATGGTGAATGCTCTGTGATCTCTTCGTGTTCAAGATGCACAGCTTGAGATCCCACTGCTATTTAAACATTTACAAGCATGGTGTATCCATCCCTATAAGGCATGTTGACTCAGTCTGCATATATTCTAAAATGTTACCCTTGGGACTTCCTAATTCAAAATACTGCATGGCTTTCTGTACTTCTAGTTGAAACTGCACTCTTGGTGAGAAAGAATTCCTTCCCTGTCTAGCTGTAGAATTGTCTGCAGCCTAAGTTATTCTTTTGCAGTTTAGCATAGGTTACTCTCTAGAAAAATCACAGTGTAAATGTATGTACTAAATGATGTCATGATGTGGATTTTGAACCTCTCGTGTAACAGCAACATGAAGTAGACAATGGTTGTTGTCCACACAGGGTCTGTGTCCAACTGTTTAAGGATGGATGTAAAGTAGTTGGAATCATGTGCTGGCTGCATCTCAGCTCAATGGTTAAAATGAGCTTCAGTAATACAGTTGTATTAATTGGATTTAACAGTCACATTAAGTAAGAAAAGTTTTGAGAAGCAGTTTGTCTCTTGGGCATAAGAATGTAACTCACCTACTTCTCATAATTTATTTTGACTGTGTGGTTAATAATACTTTGGAAGTTGCATGCTTCTAAGATAAAAATCTATCTTACTAATGCTACCAGTTCTGCTACCAAACACAAATATAAGGTATGGCATATTTTGATTGGAAAGCTCTTGGGTTTTGGTGGTTTTTCCACCCAGCAGTTCTTTTTATGATGGCTTTGCTTTAGTGTGCCTGGTGAGGACTTACATGCTGTTTCTGCGTGTAAGAGCAGCTTACACAGTAAGGCTTTACCAAGTTGTGCTCAGGAAGTGGGAAGGTTGAGTAGCAAGGAGAATGATATGATTTAAACTGAAAGAGTCAACAGCTTAAACAAAGCTTGAATCCCCTGAGGTATAACTCTTGGCCAATATCCTTCATGGGCATTTGTTGGGCGAGTGAGGTTTTGCTGCCCCTGTTACCAGCAGTGCTTTCCCACAGGGATCTATACCTCCTGTTCCAGGGGACGAGAATGCCCCAAGTATGGTTTTTTGTGGTTTTTTTTTTTTTTTTTTAAAGTAACTTTCCAAGAACAATTCAGTTGAGGAAAACAAAGAAACAGGACAAGTGAACACCGTTGCTGCTGATAGTAAGTACTTTTTTCCTTTGGCTTGCTGCTTCGATGTTCCTGACTGACGGTACATAAGATCTGCCAGTAGAGACCGGACGTGTACTACGGTGGAAGGGAGAGGTAAAGTTGTGAGTCTCCTCAGCGGCTCTGGGATTGACTCTCAAGTCAGCAGCAGTAACCAAGTGATTCAATGACGTTCAGTACCACGAGAGGGAGCTTTGTCACAACGGATACAAAAAAGGTCTGAACTTTGGAGCAAAACTGTTCCTACTAGTGTGTGTAAACTTCTGGTTAGTGATTAAATGTCATGGGCAGTAGCTGTGTACCTTGGTAGAGATTTATTTCATTTGTTCATAGAAACCGAGGGTAGATTAATATTTTCCATATTGTTTTCACAGAGAATCATGACTGTAGAGTCACTGAAGTAGCATAACATGTTTTTTTTTTCAGATGCAATGTCAGTGTGTTCTGAAGGTGAACATCAGATTTTCAACCAACTACATCTATTGCCCAAATCTGATTAAGGTGTGCTGTTTCCATCTCTGTTTCTGCCAGCAGCAGGAGCCAGGTGAACTCCCCTGCACAAAGCAAGGAGGACATGGTTGTGGTGGCAGAAAGCACTTGTGAAGGTGTGGAGGGTCTGAGCAAGGGGAAGGAAATGGGCTGTGCTGTGTTGCAAACCCCACTGCAGAGGCCAGGGGTGTTGGGAGGGGTGTGGGGTGACCTCATCCAGCCCCGCAGCCCTGGTGCAGGGGAAGTTGCTGGTTAACATCCCACTGAACACTGTAATCATATTTGATACTGAACAAAGTATTTAACAGCCTAGATAAAAGTGTTTGGATTGTTTAATTGCTATTTTACGTAGACCTAGTGCCCTGGTTTTACCAGATTTAGAACTGTGCCAAGAAATTGTTTCCATGGAAGCAGAGATCACTAAGGAAATAATGCACTCCACATTTCCTACAGGACTATTCCTTTCACAGCCTGCTGCTCTAAACAATTAACTGTTGCAATGCCGTTACAATTTAGCATGGATTAAAGGAAAGAATCCTTTCTTTAGTGTCAGACATATCATATATCTATATTTTTATATGTAAGTATAAGTCTGTAGATGTTTGAAAAGACTTTTGTCTTTAAAGTAAGTGTGTTCTCCCTTTATGTACAGAAGGGAGAACCCACCACTACAAAAAAGTTAATGAAAAACCACACTTTTATTTTGGCAGTTTACGCAGCTCTGTAGGAAACTTCAAATAATTCTTTCCTTGCCTCTCTCACTGTTCTACACTTTTTCCTCAGCAATAGGTATTTTATAACTATTGTGCTTCTGGTCACCTTTGAGGTAAGTCAGTAGATGCAGTTTCTAATTCAGGTAACAGCAATAAGAATCTCTTGGCTCTGAGGAAAACAGACCATCTCAAACCTGTGGTTTTTCATCCATATATTACTTTTGACAGCTCCCTTTTTCCCTATTTCTCTGTGTCTGTAAGAAGTGGAAACACTCCAATGATAACATGAGGCTGACTACGTATGAACATCTGTAAACTTCAGTCAAGTGAAGAATTATTACTAAAAACTCCTGTTCCTGGCCATCCATATGATGCTTCCTTAGTAGAGAGCAGTGCAGCTCTCTGTCCCATAGCAGAGTTTTTGCTGAAGCCTGCTGTGAGCTGTAAGTTTACAGTAGTTAAGGCTCTGGTCTCCAGAGAGAAGGAAAACAAAACCTGCTCCCTCTAAAGTTCACAATGTGAAATAAAGACAAGATATGAGTATGCAGGTAACAGTTAAATCGATTTTTACTGAAGGATGAATGTGAATTTTTTTTTTTTAGAGGTAAAGTAATGACTTAAAAATTAAAAATGTAAGAAGTTACTAAACTATCATCAAATAATCTTCAAAATGACAACTTGAAATATCTAGTGATTTTAATAACAATTTTGCTGGAGATTTCAATTACTTTCTAAGAAAGATAACTAGTGTTACTTTTAGCTGAAGGAAGGGGAAAAGGAGAGGTGTTATCACATGCCATAAAGTAGGCAGAACTCATCTTGTTCCTTCAGGTAGCATGTGCTTCTCTGGCTCACTTAGAAATAGTCCAACTCCAGATTGTGCCCTTCTCTTGCAGTAGAGGGTATTTACACCTGGAGTTCTAATTTTCAAACTATACTGTGCTACAAGTACTCACCAGGAGCCAGGATCACTTCCTGCTGTCCACACAGCTGCAGGCTATTGCTCCTTCATGGCATTGGTGCGAAGCAGGGCAGGCTCTAAGGGAAACAGCAACACAGGGAAAAGGAGCCGACAGCAAGGAAAGTGGTGTATCTGCTGTTCTTCGGTCCTTACTGGTCCCAAAAGAATGATTTATAAAGTACCTGTTAAAACAAATCTGATATGTGGGACTTGCTTAATGCAAACTGGAAAATAATTTTTAGCTGCTTGCCAAAAGACATGGAAAGGGTAACTCATGCTTTGGAGATGATGAGGACACTTGGGAGCTACTGGAGTGTACTGTGAAAGGCATTACCTAAAGCCCTGATTGAAAACGTCTTCAGAAGCAGCTAACAACTTTGTTAAGGGTAATGCAAGCATGAAAATCCTCATGCTCAGTACTACCTTGGTGTCATGGTTTAGCAAGGAGTTGTTTTTGCTTGGTAACAGGGGGAGCGGGTTGCAGTGAAGACCTGGTAAAAGTTTTTTAGACTCTCCCCCGACTCCTGGGTTCAGACCCACCCCCCGGCCTGGCTGGGCCAATCTGGCGCCTCTGCGATCACTATTTAGGGACGGGAATTTGAGGTGCCAGGCAGGAGGTGTAAGGGTGGTACAAGATGGAGACGACCATGCNTACCCCACAGACTTGCAAGGAGGACTGGTGTGGAACCCACTTGCCCTGAGGTTAGACAAACAGCAGAAGCCACCAGGAACGGACTGACTGAAACCCCCACTCCCTGCCCCCGACTAGCTCCCTGCCTGTATGTACTGAGCATGACGTTAGTATGGTATCGAATACCTGTTGGCCAGCCTGGGTTAGCTGCCCATGCTGTATCCCTTCCTACTGCCTCACTGAAGTTAACCTTAAACTAGCCCAAACCAGGACACTTGGGGTGAGTGGGTGCCAAAGGAGCTTTCTGTGCTGCAAGATGAGACTGCACCCATCAAACTGATAAAACATTTGTTTCTTTTGAACTGGCAGCTGCTCCAGGCAGCATACATAAATCTCAAAACAGGTTTTTATTTTATATATATATGAAAGTAGGAGGTTCATAATTGATCAGAATCTTTACGGTGGAATGATGCAGAAGCTACATGATGTAAAACAGGAAAAAACATGATGGTAGTGGAGGAGTAGAATTTCTCCAATGGAACTGAGAGAAATTCCTTAAACATGCATTTACGGAGCCACGCTTCAAGTTGCCTTTTGTCTCTTCCCTGTTGTTTCCTCATCAGGTAAGAAAAATAGCAGGTGTCAGTGCCACTCCCTGGCAAGTAACAGATGAAGGTGCAGCTTGTTGGTTTATGTAGCATTTCAGTAT
The DNA here is from genome assembly GCA_013401255.1 of Urocolius indicus. NCBI lineage: Eukaryota > Metazoa > Chordata > Aves > Coliiformes > Coliidae > Urocolius > Urocolius indicus. Next base: position 455,787 of record WBNH01012196.1, read on the forward strand.
AAGATGGCAGTTGTTTCAGAAGGAGAACCTGTTTGCTGGGTCTGATTTAAATCTTGATAAGGGAGCCGCACATCAAGTGTGTAGAAATAAGTAGTTTCAGACACTGCCTGCTCTCACACGGGACTTTGTGCCTTTCACTTGAAATGTGGAGCCAGGGCTTGGGGATTTGCTGAGGACAAACCTGGGAACTACACCTGTATGGTGGTGGGTTCAAACCACATGGTAGACTGGTCAACACTGACTTTGAAATGCTTGCTGATGAAGGCAGAAATGGCCTCCATGAAGGAGAAGCGTTTCTTGGGCAGTCCTTGGGGGCTGCTGGATAATGATGGCACTTCTAGTTCCGACTGTGAGGACAGTGGTATCTTCAAAGCCAGGCAGTGCAATCAAACTGATACTTGCTGGTGTGTGAACACTGCTGGAATAAAAACATAAATCCAAATCTGCCTGAACCAGAATAAGAAATCTAGCTGTGATGTAGATATAGCTGATGTAGCCTATTACTTTGAAAGTGATATAAAAGGTAACTCTACATTTCATTCTAACAGTACATTAACTGTCTCTCAACAGAAATGCTCTATAGATTGAAACACTATAGATTTACTATGTTGATGAAAAGCCACTGGAGTTTTGCATGAGACAGCTGGTTGCTGGCATCAGTGCTGTGGTGACATGCTGGCTTTGGCATCACTCTTCTGGTTCTGAGGTGGCTGCAGACAAAGAAATATGAGAAAACTGAGATTAATGAAATGAGTGAAATAAACCCACCAAGCTTTCAGCTGTCTTGAACTCAAAAAATAAAACAGGAAGAAAATATCATTTAAAAAAGCACAAAATACAAATAGCAAACAGACTAAATATGTAGATGGATTAGTTTTTCATGGCTGCACGAATTTGTACAGAGATTGTTCTGAATTATTCTAGTTTAGTAAGAATGACTTTGTTGGTTTTGGGTATAAACTAATTTAGGAGCAAGTTACCTAAGTATTTTAAATGAGTCTCTATGCAGAGGCTAAGAAAACTGCTATGGAGGTCTATTTAGCATGAGGTAGAACACTTTTGGAAGTACAGCAGGCCTGGTTTGGCTTGTTTAAATATTCTCGGAGTGGTTCTTGGTTGTATCTACTTACTGAAATTCAACTGCCTGGCATTATTGGGTTGTATAGCTGCTTTGCTGTTGCTAAAAACTTGCTAAAAAATGGTTGTTGGCGGGGCAATTATTTAGAGTTGATGGAACTTTTTTTATCAACAAATAATTTCATAAACATTACGAAATAACCAAAGAAGGTTGTGATATGTTACAGCACCAGAGGCTTTTATCCAGAGTCGTTTGTTAGGAAATGTTTCTGTGGTCACTTCCAGGTGCAGAGATCCCCAGTTTCCCATTTTGTATTCAGGCAGCACATCAAGCTATTCCCACTTGTGCTGTTTAACAAGGGGCTGACACTCCTAGTCAGCAAAGCTCCCTTGATCCCAGTGCAAGTGTATGTTAACCTTGGTGTTCTGCCCAAATTCAAACTCTGGTAATAGCTTTCTGTCTGCCTAAATTCCCTTTGCAATTTTAATGGGAGGAGATATTTTTCAGTGTTGTACAGCTTCACAGAAATACAACACAATGCTTCAGGACAAGCTGCAAAAGAGCTTTATTCTAGTAGAGCTGCAGGAGGGATTTAAAAGCAGAATGTAATTACTGAAACTGGAATTTGGCCAAGGCATTAGAACTAGACTTCTGTGCTACCTCCTCATTTGCTGCATTTCTTGTTTAGGAGGTCATATCCACTGGGAAGGACATTTTAAAGGAAATAATGTTACTTGTTAAATGTTGAGATATTGTCAGTTGCACTCTCTGTACTGTGTATGGATGGCTGAAGTTGCATCAGTCTGATCTGTTTATGTTCAGGGGGTGTGGAGTCTCCTTCCTTGGAGGTCTTCAAGACCCGCCTGGCCATGTTCCTATGTGACGTGATCTAGGTGAACCTGCTTCTGCAGGGGAGTTGGACTAGATGATCTCTAAAGGTCCCTTCCAACCCCTACCATTCTATGATTCTATGAATATCCAAGCTGAATTTCCCCAAGTCACAGGAAAATTCAGAATTTAGCCTAACTCTACACAATTTTCAATTAGGCTCTTATAAAATGGATCAAATTAACAATCTAGAGCTTTGTAGCCCTCAGTGCTGATGAAAGGTTGCATGAGAATAAAACTTTTCCAAGTACACTGCTGAACCATTTTCTTAACTTACGCAGAGCTGCTCAGAGCTGTGTGTTTATGAAGCTGGTGCTGTCTGTCCATCAGAGATCATGAGATGTGCCATCTTTTCTGAGACATGCTGTGGTTTTCAACATTCTCTTAAAATCACTGCATTCTTCTAGTTTCTGTCATAAGAAAAAATATGTTCAAGGTGAATGATGAAATTTTATGTTAGAATATAAACATGTAAGCATCATTTTGACTAGAAGATGCACAACTGACTGTTGAAAAAAATCTTAACAGGTAACAGTTTCAGCATCTTCTGTTGGCTCCTGCTTTTCTTTTTAGAAGCTGAGATGAGAAGAGAGGCTCTTGAGGTGCCACTCATATTTTTATTAATCATGAAGGACTGTCCCATGAAAATCACGTGTTGTGGTCAGTTGTTTCCTCACTAGGAATCAAGCAGCAGTAGACTGCATGCTGCTAGGGGGCTGGGAATGCACTAGGGTCATTTAATAGGAGCAATGAGGTATGTGTCTGCAATTAATCAGAAGAATGGGAAGCACAGAGCCCAAAGAACCTCTCTTTGGACTAGATCATTCTACAGGAATAAAGCTATATAAAGCTACTGTAAGTTCTGGACTTTAATAAACCAAACATACTCATTTCTCCTGCTAAGTCCTCATTTCTCTCCTGCTGTGCTCCAGTCATACTCCCTCTCAGGCTATATATTAATACCTTTTTTTCACATGGTACATCAAATATTTCACTGTAACAGTCCACAATGTTCAGCTTGTTTGACTTTCTACCCACACTGATGTTCTCACTGAAAAGGAGAAAATTAACTCCTTACCAGCTTCAAATTTTGCAAAATTAAAATGCTTTTTATCCTTCATTCTAATCTAGAAATTTCTAACTTTAACTTCTAGTTCTCCTTTTGATGATTCCATCATCCTGATTTAATGCTCTTGTTTTATACTCTTTGCAGTGGATCCTGTAGGTACAGGATGGGTTACAGAAATAAACCCATAATTGACAGGAAAGAGTGCCTTTGTGCTATCACCTACTAGATAACAAAGGGTATGTTTGCTTTAATAACTTAGGCAGCAGATATCTAATTCATGTTCTGCAGTTTCAGATGGTGAAGGGCTGCCTTAGGTTAAAATAACCACCGGCAGAGGAAAAAAAATCCTGTCTTTGCTATGACTCTAAAGGGAATGTTGCTGCCCGTCCCATGCAGTGCTATTACCTTTGTGCAACTACTAAAAGCCTTTGCTTTTAAAATTTGGGTTAAACTTCTTTAACCACTCAAGATCTGAGGGCAGTGCCAAAACCAGTGCCAGCAATACAGCAAGGAAATGATAGAATTCATGGAAGGATTAAAACCTTCTTAAACTCTGTCCCCTCTATTCCCTCTGGTAAAATCTGTGCCTGTTTATATATGCAAGTATGTATTCTCAAACACGTTGAATCAAAATCTCCACATTAGTTTGCAAATAAGTGGTGTATGAACACACACATCCCTTCCCACACCTATACTTAGACATACACATCACCATTTAAGTTTAAGCAGGCAAGCCATGGAGAAACCTTTGTGATAGCCAATCCTCCACTGCACTCAAGCAGGCTGCTCTAGCTCTTATCAGCTGTAAAATAGCCCAAACCTGCTGTTTTGGAACAATGGAGGATCGTCTTCTTGTCCCATCTTCCCCCGATTAAGAATAATCTCTTTATGGATATTTAGACTGGGATTAGGGTCAGATTAGGTTAAGGATGTGAAACAAAATGCCTGCCACGTAAATGCACTTAATTTCTCTTCTTATTTAGATGGTAAAACACCAGCATGTCTGTGATGTTAAGAGCTTGATGACGAGAGACAAGATCCTTCCACCAGTTCTTGAAATATTTAAACCTCAGGAAGACACCTGAGAAAAAAACAAACCCATTTCTATTTCCTGCATACTGGAACTCCTTTTTCAGAAAATAGTTAAAGAAGAAAGAAATTGGCCCTTCTTCCACTTCTCTTTAATTGGACCAGTTAATGCTATTAAACAGAGTGTGTTCCTCATGCAGGTATAATTATCTTTCTGAAGACTTTCCACTGATTTGCCTCAGGGTTTTAAGTACTGCAATTACTTTTTTTTTTTTTTTTTTTTTAAAGTTAATCTTAAGCAATTCAAATTGCTAACAGAGCAGGAAAAAATCAACTTCCAGAACTTTTACAATTCTTATTCAGCTGTTGTAACAAAGTTCCTTGTACCAGGATTCATCTGGTCTGACAAGATTCTTGCTTTCATGATGATCCCTGTTCTCCCTGGGATAACACTCTTACAGTCCTACTCCAGCACAAATAAAGTGCCACACAAACAATTAGGGAGACTTTGAATTATCTAGACGAAAGACTGACTGAGAAAATGTTTCTGTTTTTCTAGTGAGAATTTTTACATGCGTGCCTAATGGCAAGGGAGGCATATGCAGCCAACCTTCTCTCAGCTCCTTTTTAAAAATTGTTTAAATAAACCTCTGTCCTTGTAAGGCTTAAGAAATCTCAGCATTTTTGCTTGTCTGGTTGTATCCAGAAAAGCTAAGTTGAATAACTAGAAAGGATGTGGCTATGCTGTAGCCACTGCTCTGTGTGATGCAGGCATACTCATTTTTAGCACAGGTCTGCTGAGCTCTCCTTTTTTCTTCCTGTCTTCAGGAGTTCTTCTCTGTTGTTGGAAATAAGTTCTATAATTGTCTCAATTCTGCCAAAGGACTCAGGCAAAATCTCTCCAGAAAGTAAATTAATGCTTCATTTTTTCAGTGTCTCCAAACAAATTTTTCATCTTAGAGTGCCAGCAGAAGAATTTCGTGGTATTTACCACTTTCAATGATGTTTTCATGCAGGTCATCTGCTTTAAAAGCAGGTTAGAAATTATGTGCATTTAGAAGCTAGGAGAATAGCAAAGAGCTGGGGATAGGTGACTGTAAGCTTCATCCTACCATGTACAGAGTTCACAGTTGTTTCATATGCACTTCATCTTTGGAACAAAAAAAAAGAGCTGTTAAAATGCTTCACAACCTGAACTCACTTTACAGATAACTTTTTCAGCAATGAATTTTAGTGCCATGCTGGGGTTCATCGAGAAACCTAGATATAACTTACGACCTCCAAATAGATTTTATGCAGTTTTAAGGCACAAAAGCTTGCTTTCTGCTCTTCTGAAATGTGAATGGTAGTCTTTTTTTTCTGAAGGAAATGAGGCTAGTAAGGAAACAGCTACAAAGCAAGTCTTTATCTCTCTGAAGCATAGAACTTTCTTATTTCTTCAGAAAAGTTATATGTTTACATTAAAATGCAATCATTAAAACTCAAAAGAAGCCATAAGTAATAAACTAATTAGTTTTTTTCTTCACTGTATGTCTATTTAGAGAAAAATACATTATAACTCTTCAGTTGCTCAACTGTTTACCTGATTTTCACAGAGAGACATTTAATGTTGGTATCTGATAATTCTTTAATTACCTGTGCTCTATTTATTGTTTGTCTGCTTTGAAGTTTTAATCATAAGCAATGACACTTAGGGGAGACTTTAGAAGTCCACAGCTTCTAAGAACATAATTTTTATCCTCACCCTTGCACACTCAAAACTTCTACTAAGTTTAACAGGAATTTAGGTGAGTCAGGAATGCAGACAGATACTCTCTGTGCAGACAGATTTAAATAGCAAATGAAAAAAATAGTGATAGCAAAAAGAAATATGCAAAGAAAAAAACCAAGAACATTTAGGCAGATTTGAAACAGAGTGGAGATTCTGTGAGGTGGAAGAGATGGCAATACTCCACAGAAGAAATGGTGAAAACATTTAATGTTTTACTTAAGAACAGAGAATTCTAGTTAAAGATCAGAAAAGCAAGCAAATACAGCAACTAAGAAGGATTTCAAGCATCAGGAGACATTCATGAGAGCTTCCATCTCAGTTCTTCATTTCTTGACAGCTGGGATGCACGCACAGGCCTGAGGTTAGACAAAGTGCTTTTCATCTGCTACAGCTCAGCTGTTCCTTGTGATTGGAGCTGACTGTCACAAAAACTAATGCCATGCAAATTGACTGACAGATTTAAATCATGCCTCTTAAGATAATGAAGTTGAGGCAGGTCTTAAAGCAATCCCGTGTCAGGAAAGCAGACTACCTATCACTATGTAAGGCTTCTTCTTGGCCTGGACTTTAGTAACTGATCACTATGTATTTTCCTTTGCATCAGGCAACAGTGCTTAAGAACTGTAAGAGAAGAGGTCCTCAGTAATAAAAAAGGATGGACTAATGACTATCTCAATACTTGACTGTGTACGTACACAGAGGATGTGATTACTTAAAGGCATAGATTTCCTTACTTTTCACAATGAGAGGGTCTTTAATTATATGCAAAGCCCCAGGACTTCTATGAAGCCTGGGCTGCCTTGTCTTATTACCACATGTACGGGACTCACCTCTTCATTCGGGAAATAACCTGTTTCTTACAACACATCATTTACAATGTACTTCTGTTAGACAAACGAGCAGGCTGAAAGTTGGAAGCCTGCCACTTTCTTGGGTTTAGGAAAAGCCAAATGTCACTTCCACATCTACCCGCTGACACAGCTGAGCTGGCTGCTCTCCTGCCCAGCAGCCGCACCTGTTGTCTCTGAGGGCTGGAAGCACCTCTGAAGACTTCAAGTCTTCAGAAACAGCAGCAAGCAAGCCCAAGGCATAACAAACAGCTTTGAAGGCCGAAGGGGCTTTATGGTCCGCCTCGGGACGCCCGGACAGCCTGTCCAGGGCCACAGCAGTGAGGTCTGACCCCATCCCACACCGAACGGTGCCTCGGCTGCCCCCTCAGGTCGCGCGCTGGGCTCGAGCCAGCGGGCGGCGTGTCGTGAGGCCGCGCCGAGGGGGCGCCTCCCGCCGTCGGCCGCCGCCTTTCGGGCGCCGCTGGGGGCCCGGGCGCCCTCCGCCCCGGCGACACCGTCAGCGCGTCGGAGCGCCCCGAGCCCGCCCCGAGCCCGCCCCTTCCGCGTCCCGCGGTGGTGAGTACGGGGCGCGGCGGAGGAGGCTTTCCGCGGAGCAGGTCCGCGGGACGGGCAGCGGTTACGGCGGCCAGAGCCGCTCCCTGCGTCCTGCCTCCCCGGGCTGGCGCCTCACAGGGATTCATCTCTCTGCCCTCCGCTTCCCTCGTGCCTGCCGGTATCACGACAGCGGCGCCAGCGCCGAGGGCGGGGGCTGCTCGCGTGCGGGATGCCAGGCCCTGAGGGCTGGCAGCCGACGTTCGGCACCCAAGGCCGCGGCCAGAACGGGAGAAAAGGGGCCGGCGGTGCCCGCGGGGTGTGGGGAGGGAAGCGGAGGCCAGGCTTAGAGCCGGCGGGGGCAAATGACACCCGCCGGGCCCCTCGGCGGGGAGTGGCAGCGTGCCCAGGCCTGCCCTGGCCGAGGCGTTTCCATTCTCGTGCTCTGTCAGAGGCTGCCGGCTGGGAGATACTTGGTCTCACCATGTAAAATCGTTTTGTTTCTGGTCCGGATGCAGCAGACACGCATCCTGTGTTCCAGAGCAAAGTAATTAGCGAAACGCTCATTAGGTCCTGGTTTTCTTCAGTCCACACGAATGGTTCCTGTGGGAAGGAGGCCAGCACGTGAAAGTGATGATGTACACGTGTCTTCTGCAAGGGATACCTGCTGTCATTCTGCTCTTGACGGTAATCAAAGCCGAAGGAAAAAAAAAAATCACACTTGGTTTTATTCTCAGTGACCTAAGGACATTGATTCTTTCAGTCAAAACCAAGGCAGTTGTACCTGTGACCGATTTTTTTTTTTTTTTTGGTGCGATGCAATTGTTGGCAAAGAAATACATCATGACTGTTCAAATGAAGTAGTGTTTCAGAGTCCTGTGTTTAGGTGGTTTTCTTAATACCTCAACATTTTTTTTTATTTGTTTCAGGATAACCAACCACAGAAGTTATGAATATCATCTGTCACCTAAAGTTGCTGGGCAGGAACTGTTTTTTTGCTTCTTTGACCAAGGAGAAGTGTAATAATCTCAAGAGATGTTATACAGGATATTGCCAAACTCAAGTTAGTTGCACACAATACAAATGCCAAGGATTGGGTCTCATTGGAAATACTAGAAACTATTTTTTGGCTGGAAGTCCTGACTCCTGTAGAAACTTCACTGGTAAAGGACTAAGTTGTCTTTTGAATGTCCCAAATATACAACTATATAAGAGTGCACATCACGTTTCAGGAAGGTTTTGTTTCCAATCTTCTCGGACTCTGGAGGAGAAGATTCCATCCCTCCAGACTGGTTCTGTAGGGCAACTCCCACAGCATTTTTCTGCTTGGAGCATTCAGGTCACCAAGTCTTTTCACACATCACCATCATTTCAGGCAGCACCAGTTCCTCTTTTCTGGATTATTGTTAAGCCAGCTCAGAAATTAATTGCTATCATTCTTGGCAGGTAAAATACTGCTTTACTTCCTTTCTTAGTGTTAGACCTCATTATGCAAAGTTGTGTACATGAGTTTGTGCAGAATGAAATATGTAGTGTTTTCATTTTAATATACATGCAGAATTTTTTACAACTGTGGCTAAGACTGACAGTTTACTTAACAAGAAATTATTTCTATTATCAGAGGAGTTAGATGTACTTTTTGCTCTTTTCATTTAACTGTGGTAGGAGATGAACCACAACACATTGTTTCTCCTGTGGAAAGACAGACATGGAGTGAAATAGAAATCAGTTACAATATAACTTTGCGTTAGCTTTTACATGAGGTGAGACTGTAATAGCATACAGTAAGGGCAGACACTAACAAATTCCTTTTAAACTGTGTCCTGAGTTAACACTATTTGTATCTTACAGGAGCATAAGAAATTGGTGGAAGGCACTTCCTCCTAATAAACGGGAACTTCTAAAAGAAAGTGCAAGAAAAAATAAGTGGAAGATACTCTTGGGTGTCAGTAGCTTTGGAGTTTTATTTGTCGTGTTTTATTTTACTCACTTGGAGGAGACACCCATCACTGGGCGTGCTCGACTCTTGGTGTTTGGAAAAGAGCATTTTAGGGAACTGTCACAGATGGAGTATGACATGGTAAGATTTTAAAGAAACATTCAAAATACTCTAAAACTGTTAATTTATCTTTTATTTTTTTAAGCTATTAAATATAGTTAATGAGATGGGCAAATAAACCTTGGGGTGTCTTTGATAAGTTTTGAACTCCATGCTCAAGATTATTACAAAACACCCCGATCAGTTACCCCCCTCCTTTTGTCCCCATCCTTTTTAAGAGTTCCCTTTCCAAAAGGAAACTGCTTAGGGGCACATAATAGTTAAAAAACACATTACATGCATGTAGCAGATATTTTCAAGTGTGTTGTTGTAACATAACAAGAAATACAGAAATCTGGTAGATAATAGGTATATACTGAGATCTGTCTCACTTTTGGTGCCGATTTGAGCATTCCTTGGCACTTGTTTAAAATCCTCTCTTCTAAGCTATCACTTTGCATGGAATGCACCTGCATTCAATTCTGTTTTTTTTTCCTTGGATCGGCTAATTTTTTTCAGTTGCTTTCTTTTAAACTTGCACTAATTTCATGACTGAGTTCTGTGACTTTCCCTTCTAAAGTCAGTGAAACTTGATAATCCGTGTGGAAATGTCACTGTATTCTTGTCTGACAGAGAATGAGAGATGAGAAGTGCAAGGTTAAAATTGCAGTCTTTAGTACAAATTTACCTGCCTTACAAATTACAATAGAAATATACAGATACAGCAAAATTATCAATTCAGGTGAAAATTCAGGGACATGTAGAAAGATTCACCAAATTGTGATGCTAGACTTAACTATTTATTAGGAAAACACTAGATAGAAGAGGCTGTAGGACCAAGTTCATGCTATCTTATTTTTGATCTGTTGTCAGTTTACTTCCTTTAAATCCTTTACTTGTGATTCTGAAAGCCTGAACTTTATTGGCTTTGGTTACATGAAAGAAAAATGTGTTAAAACTTAGATGTAACTAAGTTGTGTGTAGCCACTAAGTTAACATACCAATTAGTAATTTACTGTCTGCTTGTTCTGCATATCAAACAATGAATGTTTTTTTTTTTCCAGTGGATGGAGGAATTCAAAAGTAAAATGTTACCCGAGACAGATGCACGCTATCAGGTTGTAGAGAGAGTTGTTGGTCATTTATCTGAAAGTAACAAGGACATCCCACAGGTCTCAGCCCTCGAGTGGGTTATCCATGTGGTAGATGAACCAGCTGTAAATGCGTTTGTGCTTCCAGTAAGTTCAGCCCGGTGCAAAAATTATTAGTAATATTGAAACAGCATTTTGCTTCTCTGTCTTCTATGTGATTTTCACTCTCTCTCTTTTTTTACAGAATGGTCAAGTGTTTGTTTTCACTGGGCTGCTAAATGCAGTTTCTGATATCCATCAGCTGTCTTTCATTTTGGGACATGAGATAGCTCATGCTGTGCTGGAACACGCAGTAGGTATTTACAGAAGCTATCTAAAATTCTTCAATTAATTCTAATAACTTCAAGATTTTTTTCATATCACTACCAACCAACCTTTCAGTGTGACTCTTCACAATTAACGAAGAATTGAGTTTGAAATGAGAAAATTCTGATACAGTGTATCCTTAATAAAGGTCTGAAGTCCTGTAGCAGTCACTGTTAGCACAAAGTCTGCCAGTGCTTTTTTTCCTTGCAGTACAGGTGGATTGTGGCTCACAGTAACAATTTAGTACTTGGTCTGCAGATACGCCTCCTTATAGCACAAACATAAAGAACTGAAGGCAGTCAGGAACTCCATTTGTTACCCTGACACTTGTTAATATCTCCAGGAGTGGATATACTTTAATAGATTGTGCCATCATCTTATCTAAAGCTTTGAATCTCTCGAACTGGGAGGCGGTAAAAATGTATTTGTTCGATCTGTATTTATGCAGTTGGTGTGGATTCTAGACTGAAAATACCTTGTATCCAACTGAGGGGTTTTTTTTGTGCAAGCAAGGGAGCTTGTGCTTGCCCTGTTGCTGCACTGAAAAAAACCTACCAAAACAATGATTTGTAAAATGTTTCAAAAATCTGTTATGTTCTAAAGACATGTCAGACGGTAAGAAATGAATATGGGACAATTTCTGTTTGCAGGCAGAGAAAGCCAGCCTGGTTCACTTCTTGGATTTTCTATCACTCATATTTCTCACTATGATTTGGGCCATCTGTCCTCGTGATAGTTTGGCAATTGTTGGACAGTGGATTCAGAGCAAGTTGCAGGAGGTAAGACCAATATTTTGTGTTATTTTTCCTGAGTTCAATGAAAAAACCTTTTTAATCTTAAGGACATAATACCACTAAATAGTATGTTTGGGGCAAAAGGCAAGAGGAGAAAGATTATAAGCAAAAATTAATAGAGCGTGTTTTAAAATGAAATATATTTTTATAAATCTACATCTGCTTAATTTGGTATCTGTTTTTGTCATCTTCAAGAGCTTTAGATCTCCCTAAATGACTGGATTTAACTAGACAGGGTCTGAGTACCTGCTTGCCAATTCAGTTAAATGGTTATCTTTTTGAAATGTAGTTCACCCTTTGAAATTGTATACGTTGAAATGCTATGATTTTATTTTGAGTAGTTGTTAAATTGTTAGTAAACCCAAAGAAATGTATGGAATCCTTTAAATACAGTTAGTAAGAAGAATGGCTTCCAATATAAGAAAACTGAGAATCTAAACACTCGTTTGAAGTGTATATTCCCATAAAATATAATTCAGAGGCTTTGTGGTGACAGTTTTCTTCAGCAATCTAATTTACTCTCTGGACATTTACTGATGAATTTCTTTTTTTAAAAGTGTGGGGTTTTTAAAAGAAATTTTGCTTACATTGTAAAACTCAAATCTGAATTGGAGTAAGAGAGCTCTCTCAATGTTTTTCCTGAGATTTCCTCTGATTCCTCAAAAACATGAAATTAAACATAACCAATCTGTTTTGGTAGTTCTTATGCTAATGGGTAGATGTGTGGATTCTGAACATAAATTATCACTAAAGAGCTTGGATATTTCTACAAGTAGCTAAGGAACCAATACATTGATGAATGCTAGCCAGCATTTTGAAAAGTGGGATTTGGAAAAGACAAAGTGTGAATCAATCTTGAGACTGCTCATAATTTAGACAGCAAGATTTAACTCCCTGTCAGCATCTTTTCTCCTTTTCTAGGCTAACTACAACTGGTATTTTGGCACCATGGATTGGAGTTGTGCTTGCAAATGGAATCTGGGTTTAAGCTCCTAGTATATTATAGGAAAGATCAATCCTAACTGAGATACTGTACAGTAATGTCTTGGTATAAAAGAGTGGTCAAACTCATCTTCAGTAACATTAAACGTACCCATAAGTAATGTAGAATAAATAAGTGATTAATACTTGCAAAGCTTTCATCCTATATATGAAAGATATTCTCTAGAAATTTTTGTTTGTATTAGTCACCCAGGAGTACAGTGTCTCTTTGTTTCCACCATTCAACTTTTGCCTATTGTGCTTATGTGAAAATTAATATTTTTGCACATTTGTTAAGGATGTTTATTTACCTCCTCTTCTATATTTTACTTTTTAGAGTTTTTGCATCCCACTCTGTGAAAGGGTTATTTAAATCACATTGCAGTACTTGCTTCTGTTTCTGCATTTGTCTTTCTTCTATGCCCTCAGAAGCTTAGCTTTTTTACCTACTGACTCCTGTTTATTTTTTGTTATTGACAAGTCGTTTCCAGTGGCTTTTTGTAGGCCTTCTGGCACGTAAGCTCAAGTTCTGGTCTTTCCTTCAAAACTAGTGGGTTTGTTCTTCTTTAATTCATTCATGGTTGTTACTGAGTCATGTATTACCAAAATGAAAGATGCTGCCTTTGTGTTTACAAGTAGAAGTCATAGAACCAACTTTATGCTATGGAATAGCATAAAGCACAACTGAGTTTTACTCGTGTCTGGCACACTAGTATGTATAGATACAGTACTTCTTGTTCCCTACCATATTCATATATGAGATCTGTCTCACAACATCTGATTTTTGTTTCATGTGATTTTTGGATAGTCTGCTTACCTAGAACTTTATTTTCTTTAACACGTAGTACAGACAACTCTGGTAATTGATTGAAACAAGGATTTTAATTCAGAGTTTGAAGATGTACTTTTTCATTCCAGCACATTCACAAATGATTCATTTTTCAGTAGCAGATGAATAGTGTTGTATGTTAGATTCCTCAAGACCCTTTTATGTGATCACTGCTGAATCTTTAAAGTCTAAAAGTCCACTGTGAGATAGCCAAAGCTTTCAGAGAGACTCAGGTTATCTTATAGTTTTAGGTCAATCATCTATGCTTACTTATAAACCAGCATGTTTAGCTTAAAAAAAAAAACTGTAGACTATCAATTTTGTTTGGCTGAAGGAATTAGATCACTTTGTGGGTGTTCTTAATTTCTAACTGTTTTGTGGTTTAGTTATTTTGTTTTTTTCTGAAACTGATAAGGAAGACCTTTTTCTCTTTGCTAACTTTGCACGTCTCCATTATTCAGTAGATATTTCCTAATTGATTCCTAAACCAGAATGTTGTAACACATTCCTCATCTCTGCAGGAACAGGTTGTTTTAACAAGTCCTGATTTACATTTACTATAACCTGATATACTAGGGCATGGCTGCCCAAATCTACATGAGTTAATAAGCCAGAAGGTCCTGGCATATATGACTAACCATTTGAGAAAACTGCCACTATCTCTTAGTGTGTGTTAATGCAGTGTCATACCCTAGAAAAGTAGAAGAGGAGCTGGTCAGATTTATGTATTCTAGTTTGATTTCTCAAGGGCAATTTGCACCTTGTGTGGGAGGTAATCATGACAAAGGAGTGATTACTGAATGAAAATGTTTATGGCTGCATTCCATGCTGTGCGCTGTTCACTATACAAAATAGAGCATAAAGGTTTTAAGACAGTGGTCATAAAAGTTTAAGTTTACATACTGTTGCTACAACAAAAATGCAAATAAAAGAGCAAAGTGAAAAAATTCTAGTTTTAAGTTGGTATTGACCCTTTGGTTGTTGCAAAATGTTGTGTGATGAGAGTGGCTATGAAAAGATGCATAATTTGAATTAATTTCCACTGAATACAGGGTGAATTAATTACATATGATGAAGTTAAGAGTTACATTAAGGAAATGAATACTGATGGCATGCAGTGTGAACATGGTAGATAAACACCATTTCTTATGAGAGGTTAGAATAATAGATACAGTGTACTAGCTTTGTACATATTCAAAACCAAGGAACAGAGCTTTGATGTACTTCTTTGCAGTTTAAAAATAGAAAAATAGATACAGTGTACTAGCTTTGTACATATTCAAAACCAAGGAACAGAGCTTTGATGTACTTCTTTGCAGTTTATGTTTGATAGACCGTACAGCAGAACGTTGGAGGCTGAAGCTGATAAAGTGGGACTTCAGTTTGCAGCAAAGGTAACTGCAACTTGTTTGTTTTATTAGCAACTCACTAGACTTTTTCAGTTTCAATTATAATCAGAGGGAATTTCACATTTCATACAGAGGTAGACTGTGTGTGGGGAGAGTTCTCAAATGTTTAAAGAAATGTAGATTGATGTAGTGGAAAGTAAAACAGTTTCTAGGGAAAGACAAAGTCATTTTTGCTACATTGTGAGTAATAAATTTGAAGTTTGTGAAGTTGTGCATTATTAACTACACGGTATACTTTCTGTGTAGTCTAATACTGTAACAGGAAAAAGCTACATATTTACAAAGAGGAGAATGCCAAATAGTGAGCTTCTGTAAGCAGGATATATTTAATTGTATATAAAAATCTAAATTACCTTTTATATTTTTTTATTCACTTAATTCACCAAGTTCTGAGGAATGCTTTACTATGTTGTACACTAAAAATATTCTCATCTATAATATCTATTCTCATAACAATTCAGTAAAGTTAAGAGCTTTTGAGACTGTGACTATATTTTCTGTGCTTGCTTGTAACTACAACATGTACCAATATTGTTTTAGTATTTAAAGTTTCAGTCTAAATACAGACATAAAAATAATGTGGATTTGCTAAAGAAAGACAAAAATTTGGTCTGGAATTACTCAGCACTTTTATGCTTTTTTTTTGTTCGCTTTTTTGCGTCCTTATGGATTTTAATTCTAAGTTTAAGAAACAAAACCAATTCTTTCATTTCTAGCTAAGTACAGGAAATCTAGCTAAGTGTTGGATAGCTATGAGAGCAGCACCATCTAGTGTTAATATTTCATAAGGAAAATTTCCTTTCCTTAATAATTATATAATAATAATTGTGGGATTGAAATTGCACTTGTAGTTTAAACTCATCTAAAGGAATAATACCGTCCACAAAAAAAGCATATTTGCTGCAGGAGTGCTCACTGCTTTATAATACTGAAAATACAGGGTCATAGCAGAACGAAATGAGCAAAATGGTACTTCAGCATTTCTGTGCTTGTACAGACAATATGTTAATAATAATGATAATAATTTCAAGAAATAAATTCAAAGGATAAAGCACCACTTCTGTAAATGTAATTTTCTTACCTTCTGAGTACTCATCTGTTTTTCTTGTAAACAATGCAAATTAATGTAGGAAACCCTTTTATTTTTTTTCCCCTTCACTTAAGCACAAGTATGTAAAGGAGACTGTTGGTGATACACAAATGCCTTTTTAGTCAGTTTTACGTGAGTTTCTATGGTTAAATTTATACTTCTGTAAAGAGAAAGAGAGGAGAGTCCTAGTCCTGCAGAATGACTGTTTTAACCTGTTGTGTTTGACAAAGATCACCCTTGAAAAAGGCAGTATAAAAAGGCACTTCACTTCCAGAAAAACCTTTGCCATTCATTTTCAGAGATATTGAAGTATGAAGTTAAATCACTTGACCTTTTTACTCCAAACTCGTCCTGTAAATTTGCCTACATCTTTGGAGATGATTAATTTATTGTTCTGCTGTATTGTGTCTAGCAACACAACTTAAAGTAAGCAGATGAGTTTTTTAAAGATCAAGCATGTCCCAGAAATCATGAATCTGTTTTTCTCTTGAATTGTTTAATTCAAGTGTAAGGTTTTTAAGATCAGTGGAATGAGATAGATGTTAAAAGGAACAGATTCAGTGTTTATTTGGATGACGTTTTTACTGCATTTAGATATTTTAGAACAGCCCTTTCCTGTGAGGTGTGAGGACAACCATCTAAACAGGCCTTGGAAGTTGAAAATTTAAGATGTCTTTTAGTAATTTGATATCTGTTAGAATGTGTATTATATTACTTTAGAAATAAAGTGATGTATACATTTCCTTTCTGTTTTCAGGCTTGTGTGGATGTAAGAGCAAGCAGTGTGTTCTGGCAGCAAATGGAATTAGCAGAAACCATTCAAGGGCAGCCCAAGCTACCAGAGTGGCTCTCAACACACCCTTCTCATGAAAACAGAGCTGAGCACTTAGACCGGCTTATACCAGAGGTGAGCAGAGTTGTAGCGAGTCATTTTCTCATAGGAAGGTTGAGAGGATCAGGTTGGTATTGATTGACAATCTACTCTTTTAGCCACCATGCTTGTATTTCTCTTTATTCTTACAGGAATTTTCTGTTACACAGATCTTAAACTTAAAGGTTTTCTTAAATGAGGAAAAAGAGAAGATAGACAAATAAAATGCAACATTCTGGGGGGGGGGGAGTGGGTGTTCTTTTTTTGATTCCTGATCAAAGTGTAGTATCTTTGTTTTTGAATGGCCTTCCTGGTATAGATGTGACAGTATCACAGGTCTCATCCATTCTTTTCTCTTTGTTTTTTTTGCTGTTTTAGATGGCAGTTTTGAAGTTAGATGCTTAAACTATCTTTATTGTTTTTCTTGTTTTGGTAGTTAGCCCTAGGCTGTCAAATAGAGAATTGCTTTAGTAATCTCAGTTGGTTTACTATTGCTTTAAATAGTGGAGATTTTAACTACAGGAAAAAAAGCACATGGGCTTTTCTGCATAGTTTTTTTCTTTTTAAAATATAGTGTTAAAGCACTTCACAACAACACGGTTTTTCAGCAAGCTAAACTGTGTTTGGAAATTCCTTTTCTTATAACCAGCTGACAATTTTTTTTTAATTTTTTTTTTTTTTAAAACTCTGAGTCACTTTAAGTCGTTTTCAATCCAAGCACTTGTAATTCCTGAGACAGCTGAAGATTTATTGGTAGAGGGATCACTAAAACATTGAGGTATTTGCTGATTTCAAAGGAGAAAAACAGATTTTTGTGACTGAGAATAAATGCAGTAAATATTCTAAATGTTGTCATAAATTAAAATCGGCATTAGGGGTAGAAGATCTTGAGGCAGTTAGACTGAATAGTTTAAATTAATATACACAAATTCTGCACTCTGCAAAACCAGATTGAAACACTATTTTAATGGATTTTCTAATGCAGTAGAGCAGCTGAATGGAAAATGATACTTCTTGTGGAGCCTCAGTTTTAGTTAGATTGAACATAAAGGTTCAGGATCCTTTATTTTTATACAGTTATTGACTGGCTTATAAATTGATAGTGATATAAATTACTATTTATGTTCTACCCCAAGACTGAGCAACTACCTTAAATAACTGAGCAACTGTGTAGAACTGGCAATCATATTATTTCTCTTACCTCTTGTAGTTTAGTAGATGGAGCAACCTTCATCTTTTTACAGTCACTTTCACTTTCCCAAATGGTAGAGGGTAGGAAATTTTCTCCTAAAAGATAATTGAGGAGATGTTTTCATTTGCCTTTTACCTTAACTTCTTTAGAGTAGGATGAGAAAGCAGGATCCAAAAAAATTACTATGTTTTTAAAGGATTTCCCCATTAGGGGATGTCTGGGAGACATTTGGATTGTAAACTGGGAAAAAGGACTAAACCGTTAAATAGGAAACTGAACTGTCTTAGAATTCCTCCATGGAAGGTGGCGAGGTGCTCGAGGAAAGCCTGTGGCTGTTATTTTCAGAAAAAGGAATCTTAATTTTCAAGTAGCATGAAAGATGCTGACCATTGTTCTGGAGAGAACAACTGTGGATGTGTAGCGCCAGAGGGAAGCTGTAAGATCTTCTAGTTCATCTCTGAACCTTTTATTTTAATGTTCTCTGCCTTGCTGGTTTGTCTACTTATTTCCTAATGTGCTGTTCAAATAGAGCACTGCACATCAGCTGAAGTCTCAGCTACACTGAATAAAGCAGAAGGTTATCTGTGGAGCCTTGCCTCTGACACCAAAGTTCATCTTGACGTGACATTTGGTTTTTTGGCATCATGTTGTTGGCTCATATTCCATTTTTTATTCACTGGAACTGCTGTTTCCCACTCTTTAGTGTGAAAATGCCACGCTGAGATCATTTCAGAAGTAATACTAAGTGGGGATATGTTACTTTTACTGCTTCTGCTTCTCTTTTGTTTGCTAGGTCAATTGTCAAAGAAAAACTAATTAATTTACTTTGGCAATATCTGTTCTTCTTAAATCCACATTGGCTATTTATCACGTTTTCGTTATTAGAGTAGTAGCTTATCCCTCAGTTTGCTGCCATTTGGATACTGAAGATGCATTTATTTAGCTTCTTCCAATATGAAAAAATTATTTTTCCCCCCTCACATGTTTGTACCGTTTCTTGGTTTTTGTCAGAATTGCAAGGTCAGAGCATAAATCAGCCCTGCCAAGGTAATCCCAGCCAACACACAAAAGACTGTAACCCTTGGCAGACAAGAGAACGATGTGACTGTTTTACAGAGAGGTGACAGCCTGAGAGGTAGGATGCTCTCCAAAAGACTATAAGGGGTCGAAATGCATTAGCCTGGTATTTGAAACAGTCATGAAGGATTAGTACTGAGAGACAAAAATTACTTGTTTCTGTATTTGTTTCTGCTAGTAGGCTTTGTATGAAAGAAATAGGATGAAGCAAACCTCCCTAATTGTTATGCCTTCCCCCTCCCAGCACATTGCAGGAGGTGCCTGCAATTGCATTGATAAGAAAAACAGCTTCACCTTTGTAACTTACAAGTGATAGTTCTAATATTTCATTTGAGATCTCCTGAACATGAAGCATGCAGGTGGTCTTTATTCTGAACAACAGTACTTCTAGCTTAAGGTTAACCTAGAAAGAACAGCACTGAAGTACTCTGAGTTTCCAGGTGAATCTAGCTAGTTAACCTAGTCTCACTTCTGTCCTTTACTGAGAACTCTCTTCAATAAAAACAGTCAATGAAACATATTCTTAATATAATCTCATTGTGCACGTGCTTTGTTAAGAATTATTTTACTTGTTCTCTTACCCAGGCTGTCAAAAACCAATTTACTTGAGCAATGTTAAATTGCTGAATTTGAAGTTGCTAGTGATTTTGCAAGTACAGTACAGCTGACCATGTTAAGCTGTTCTATCTTTCAGGAAAAATTATATTGTCATCTTTTCAGCCTGTAATGGCATCTTAATGACAGTACAAAGCTACTGGCAAAAAAACCAAAACAGCAACAGTCAACTGAGCCAGGGAAAGAACACTTTGTAACTAGGGTTGAATATTGCATGGAGACACAAATGTACAAAGGTTACTTTCACTGGAGTGTGTAGTCACAGCTGTCTTTTAACAGTGAGATGACTTGTCAACGTAACTTTCCATTCTCATAACTGCAGTCATTCTAATGCCATGTGAGTTGATAGTGTTGAATAGAATCATAGAATTGGACACCTCTATGTCTAGCAAGATGCAAAGACTTCCACAGGGTAAAAATGTTGACTCTGAATTTTTTTGCCTGTACTGTTGTGACTTTAATATTTTAGGTAAGTGAAACCATGGCAATAGGACAGGAATTGTATGGTCATAAAAACCAGCAATGTAAAATTGCTAAATCAGTTTAAAAGAGTATTATATTGCCCTTTCCAGGATACAGCCTAAATCGTTGTTTCCATTTGCCTTGATAAATGCTGCTTGGTGTTAATGCAGTCTTGCAACAACTTATGTTCTGGGAGAGAATGAGAGAAAACTCTTGGTTTGCCATAAATGTCAGTTTAGAAATTAATTGGTCACTGATGCAGAGGTGTTCAGTGGTACAGTTACATTTGGTGACTCCATGGATGATCATGCTGTAGAAAAACAAATGCTGAAAGTTTTATTCATATATTTTTAAAGTTAGACAAGAGGAATATTAGCATGCCTAATCCAGACTTGTGTGTCCAGTAATTTTAATGTTATGTTTCAGCAAGAAACAGCTGGAGAAACTCTTGCCACATTCCTAGAGTGCATCTTTTCCCCACACCAGTTGATAAATTTATTTGTTTCTAGCCATTTATAGCAAACTATCAGTTTACAGTAGTAAAGTTAGGCAGAAATATGTTTAGGTACCTCCTTATACAAATAAATGAGTTAAGAAGCTCTGATCCTCTGTTTTAAAATTTGCTGTAGTAAGATGTTTCCAGTGTTTCCTGTGGAAGAATACAGAATTGTTTCAAAAATGATGGGCAAATACTTATGCATAAGTGCACTGGAATATTTGATCTTTCAGCCAAACCTAGTGTATATAAAGCAGACTAAAAACTTCTGCTGTGTTTTAAGTGCATTTCTAGGACTGCTATGAAAACTGTGTTAAGTTTCTTCCTCCTCTATAATCAGTCAAGAGCAAATGAACCCACCCACTTTCCATACCGATCCCCAGTACTGGCCGGGGGCAGCAGGCTACAACTCAGGACAGGTGTGATCTCAGGATTTCAAGAATCCATGGTTATGAGGTGGAATAAAATACACGTTTAAACTTATTTTCCCATTAAAGGATTAAAAATAAAGCTGGATGTTTATCTCCTCACAGTTTAATGCTGTTAATTGTGGCCAAGATACAGATAATATTGCATCAAAGTGACCATACCACAGTGACCATTGATTAATGCTAACTACCAGGCTTGCTTTTTACTTGGTGCTTTTTTGGTGTTTCATTTTGCAAGACTTGAAAAACTGCTTCTCTGTAAAGATGCAGAACCCTCTAAAATTCCAAATATAATATTTTGCCATGTGGTACATAGGATCTTCCTTCTTTTGACTAATTGGATCTTATAGAACAATCCATGGATACTAGTAGGTCTGTGTACAACCACTTGCAAAATACAGCATTGGACACAATGGTGTGGTATCCATTGTTGGCTCTGAAACAAGCTGCTTGTTTGTATGGACCTAATTAAGGTATGTTCAGCTTTGTTAAAATGAGTGTCAACTGAAGCATCCTTTAGAACAGCTGACTTACAGTTTTATATCAGTTTTATATTGTTTTCTTCATGGTGCCTTTGAGACATTAGATTCATCCATTGTCACACTTTGTTCGGATTGCCCACAAGACAGGATCATCTGGGGCTTGTGCTAATAGATCTTGATTCTCTGGGAAATTTTTTGGCTCCTTTGTGTCTCTACTTTGTAATGTAGAATGGAAGCAATGGCACTTACTCTGTAAGCAGGAGTAACCTAAAGCCTGGTCTCTTAGGAGTAGTCTTTTTTATCTAGATATAAATATTTACATTCTAGAGACATTCTTGTCCAAGAATGCTTTGAAACTGTGTATCCAAATGTTGCTTGGAGATGAGATCACTTGTGTAACTGGACTTTAACTATACTTACTGATCAACTATCTGGACCTCTCTGCTGAACAGTTAAATGTTCATTACATTATTGGAGATTTTTCCCTCCTTTTTCAAGTCAGATATCTGATTACTTCAATACTAGAACATATCTGATGAAGTCAGTTATTCACAGGCTTTTTTTTTTCTTGAGGCAGTCATGTGAATGTCAATTAAAAGGTAAAAGGCACCGAGGTGGACAAGTATCACAAAACATTTTGAGCACTTCCTGTCCGGTTATGCTGCACCTTTTAGAGTATCCAAACTTTTGGAGACTGACTGTGAGAATATTATTTTCATTCTTAATTTTTTTCTCATTGTTTTGCCATACTGCTACATTGCTTCTCAGGAATTCTTGGTTTGTGTTGAAGAGTTGTGCACTAACAACTCAGACTCAATGTTATACTCACTAAGCTTTATGCGTAAATGCAGACCTTACGGGAAAGTCCAATCACTGACTGAAACCTTTGTTTTTCCTGGTTAAATGAGCTTGATTTGTTTTCCTATGTATTCACAGGCCCTTAAAATAAGAGAGAGCTGCAATTGCCCAACTCTTTCTGGACCAGATCCTCGCCTTGTTTTCAAGCTTAGCATGCAACATCTCCTGGAATCATCTAAAGATCAAGAAATCCCAAATTCTACAAAGCAAGATCTCTCAAAACCAAAACTGGATTTTCCTCACTCTCAAAAAGTAGAAGAAATGGCTGCAACTTTTGCGGTTAAACCTACAAACTAATGATAATAATGATCAATTTCTATGAAACTTTTGGTCCCTGAAAGTCTGACTTATAATAGAAATTTGTCTTTGAACCATAAAGAAGATGTAGCTGCTCATACTCTATGCCTCTTTTATATAATCTCTCACTCAAAGCAATAAAGAACCATGCCCACACAAGAAGAGCAGTATGTTGGAGCAGGCAGTGTCTTATTCATCAAGAGTTACTAAAATAAATCACTTCTCAGGGGAAAGATAATCTCATACAATCCAGTCACACAGTGTAATTTTCAGCTTTATCAGGCTCACCTTGATAAGAGGACGGATGAGCCAGAAGCGTCCCTAAAGCTGAGGGAAAAGTACAATTTTCATCATTTAGGTTATCTGGTTTATCTTGCAATTTGGGTTAGATCTCTTCAGCTTCATTTGAGAAATAATGAGGAGAGCTTACCGCCTGTTCCACATACCTTGTGTTTAAAAGTATTAAGCTGAGATGCAGTAATAGCCTACAGGCTAGATACACCCCCACTTAATTAGGTGGATTTACTGCAGGGATTTTTCTTCTTTCTAAGACAGTTTAGAATATTGATTGATTCAACATTTTTCTTCAAAGCAACCTGAAAGGGTTGTACAAAGTTCAGTTTTTTAAAAAAAGAGTTAAATAATTTTCAAGGAAGCCTTTCTTCTGAAGGAAATACTGTATAAGAATCTGAGTTTGTAGCACTGGAATGCTTTGCAAGGGTGTCTGTTTTTTTAAATGATCAGGCTGCCTCATCAGAGGGCACTTGTTATTGCAGTGACATTTGATTTAGATATATCCTTTTGGAGAGAAGTAATTGCTGATGTGGGAATATATTACTCAGTAGACAAATACAACAAAGTTTCACCACTGCACAGCTTTTGCACAGCTTTTATACTAAAAGCTGATTTCTGTTCAGGAAATTGAGCATCCCTCCTCTTCCACCAGTCTCCCTAAAGGCACGTGCTTTATACGTGGAAACCAATATGCACAATATAGGTAAGGCTGTGGCGTTGGTGATGGGCTAGCCACTATAGCCAGAGTGTTAATCTTTATTTGCACGTTGGAGTTATCCTTGCTTTGCAGTTGATGAAAATACTGAAATGTCGATCTTGCAGGAAGATGGAGAAAGAGGTGGCAGAGAATGAAAATGAAAAAGGGAAATCCCATTCTTTTATCTGTTCAGAGCTATTTGCTATCGTTTTAAGTTGTTGTTCTATTGAAACAAAAGTCCATTTCATGTGTGCTAAGGTTTTACAGGAAGAGGACGTGCAAAGTATTTTACAGTCTATTGTATTTTGAAACATTCTTTTTATATATGAATGGGGACAGACATTACCATATTTCTACCATTAAATCAGGATGCAATCTTTTAAAAGGGGAAAAAAAAAGCATTCAGTGCTGTCAGTAAATAGAATTGGAAAAAAAAAAAGATTGTAAAACAAGTAATTTTTTTTACTGACTTCAGCCAATGGACCAGGTTCCTTTGAGAAACACCAGTAGCTACCTGCCTTCTCTCTATTCAGAGGTAAGTTGATGTATCTGTAAAGTTGATGATTCTAGGTCTGAGTATATAGGTCTAGATTGGCTGCATATTGCTTACAAACTGTTTTTAAATCTCTGCTCAATACTCTTAGCAAGAGGCAGAATGTCCAGCCTGACCATTATTCATCCATCCATTTTTATTCTTAGTGACAGGAGTTTTTGTAACAGACGTTCAGTGATGTGTTGAAGCATTTGGACATTGTCACCTGAAGGTAAACAGAAAAATACACCACTTAGATTTCCCTGTGGACCTTATAGTTTATACTGCAACAGCAAGACCCTAACGCTGCTGCCCCTCTCTTGCTGCAGTGTCAAAACTTGTTTTGTTATCCAGAGATCCTGGTTGTCATGCAACTTGATGTTTGTATCCGTTTAGGACTAAAGGGAACACAGAAGAGTTTTTATAGCATTCAAGATGAAGTATGAAACTACACAAATTGCATATTTTTATGCCCTGTTTTAAGTGACTTTATTATTGCAATAGTATGCTAACACTGAAACACTATAGTTTTAAAAGCCTAAAATGGAATATTGAAAATTTCAGGTTTTACTTTACTTCTTGAATTATCCCTAATATTTTTCTCAAGGGTTTGGGAGGGGTTCTGCTTTCTGCTTCTCTCAGGTCCAACACAGAAAATGCCTTGTGCTTATCTGCCTCCTGGAGGTCACTTTGGCCTTAAATTCTAATTGAATACTCTATGTTACACCTGGCTATATTATTATTTTCCCTTTCTTGAATAGAAAAGTTAAAAAAATGTTGCTTTCCAAATGTTTGGGAGAAACTGCACTTTAAAATAATAATATTTTTAATTTGTATATAATACATCATATATAGGGCACATTAATATATAAAAGTAACAATAGAATATTAATCACAATAATTATAATAGCAAAATATAGCCCTTAGGAAAATACCATGGTTGCAAGCTCCTGATGATCTGTAGAAACTTTTGATTGCAGTTGTGTAACTTGGTACGTCACAGAAAGAATAGGTCTAGAAGTGTTGTTGAATGAATTCAGTACTTGAAAGATGCAGGTCATAAAAAAGGGAGAATGGTGGCTGAAGTAAAAAAACATTAAGATAGATCAGTGAAAACAGATTTGCATTTCCACCAGCTGCACTTCACAGATTCCTGTTGAAAGACTAAGCTTGTAGTACACAGTTTACCATATTTCAGTGCATTTACTTTAGTGAGAGTGTGGAGAGGTTTCATAAGCAGAGGATATGCATTCAAAGCAGTTCTGTAATGAAAATGCCTCCTTTAGAATTTTTGGGTTGTCATGCTTTTTTTTTTTTTTTTTTTTAACTTGAAATGCATAAGTACTAGGAAAGCAAAGCAAACAGCTGTTAGAATGCACTTTGTTCTTGAATTCTGTTTGTAGTTATTAAAAGAGAACAATCCTGTAAGTCTGATGCTTTTTTTTTTTCATATATTCTGTAGGCTGCCACAGCTCTGTTTTTCACTGTGGTGTCGGTATCTCAATACCTCTGGTTGAAAAACTATTTCAATATAATAGTCTGTTGTAAGCTCTTTACTGCCATCAACATCCTCTCTGCTGAAAATCTTTGTTGTTTTTCCAGATCTTGAGAGCTTTTGAAAGGGGAGGAGGATGATCACAAAGTGTGGTTGGAAAAAGAGGTGGCAGGATTTCTGTCAGCAGTACACTGTGGCTTAAGTTTCCAATCCATAGTGCAGAGTGTGGTTTAGTCACCTGTGATAAGGAATGATATTAATGACTTGCATTTCTAGATTGAAGCTTGCAGCACCTCATAAATATTACTTTTTTTTTTTCTGTGATACCTGCAGAGATAGACTTTCTAACAGTTTGTTTTTTTTTTTTTTGGAGATGCTGAAGCTCACTAAGGGGATTTTAGCAAAGCTTTACTGCAGATGAGTGGAAAAAACTAGGGTTAGAACTCTGGTGTTCTGAATCATTCCTTAGCTTCCCCCAGCAGCACAAAGCAGAATATATGTGTGTCTCAAACCAGAGTCCTCATGGCAAATCAAACTGATGAGCTCTGGGTGATTGTTACATTTACAAGGTCTGTCATCTTTCAGTGTGTACCTGCAGAGGATGGATGTACCTTTTCATGCATACTTGACGAAGATACAGTTATTTGTTCCTGATGCAGTTCTTAACTACTTTGTCGTATGTATAAACTAGTTATTATTTGTTTACTGCTTGACATCACTGAAGACATGATGCTTAAACCTATTGACATGGTGATTATTTAATCTCAAAAAAGTTTAACCTCAATTTTATGATTACACCACAAAATCAGGGTTTCTTGTATACTTACTGTCACATTAGCTGTAAGATAACTCTGCACAAAAGTTGCCTACAATTCTCTTTCCCGTGCCCCCACTTCATCTTTTTCTCAGGAAGGGCTGTTGAGAGAGGAATCAGGATAAGCAGAATGGAGTGTTCTGCCTGTGATAACTTTATTGCTGAGGTTGGCAATTGTTGGCAGATCTGTAAAGAGAACTGACTGAGTGTCTCTGGTGTCCCTCATCCCTGCATACACATATTGCAGCCATCCAGTAAATGTGCTGTTTGATCTTGTGGAGCCTAAGGCTATGTGCCAAATATAGGCCTAGAATAATACTCCTGGCTACATTGTTCTGGCTGTGCTGGCTGAAGTCTGCTGCTCTTGGTATGAGTCAGGGGTTCTTGTCCTGATTTATGAATGGGTGCAAAGAATTGTTATCTCCAGCACATAAATTCATTATAACTATTAAACTAAGCTGAAATTGAACCTGTTGACCTGGAAGTGAATGGCTCCATAACATTTCATTAATCCTTTGAGATGTTTAATTCCTGCTAATTTGATATTTCAGATATGATCTTCTGTACAGATATAATGGCTTAATTAGTATACATTACATGATGTCTCTTCACAGTACAGCGTGTACAGTATTTATCCACTAGAAAAGTAATTCAGTAGAGCTAAATTATAATACATTGACTTGAGCATAATAGTTGAAAAGGATGTGTGCAGTAGTCATATTTTAAGCATAAACATTTCTCAAGGAGTTTTCTATTTGTTGAACTATATCACCTTCTAAAAATGATGTTCTGTTACAGCTTACTAAAATATTTAAATTTCTGACAGTACTGGATTAATTAGTGATTCATAACCAATATTTGGTGGGACAACAGTTGATAGAAGCTAGATGTGTAACACTGCAGCATTTTTGGTGACAGATCCCAAACCACATGCTAAACAAATGTATGTTGTAGCATTCAGCTTTTGAATCTTTTGGCTGAAGATCCCTGTTGCTATCACACAGCTCTGTGTAGCAGTTCAGGACAGTGGTTCCAGTTGAAACTTCAAGGAACAAGCAAAGAGGAAGGTATTAAATCTTTGTAACCTGCTCATTTTGCTGATACCTCCCTATGAAAAGTCAGTGGAGGCACAGATGCAAAGAAGCTCAAGTAGCTCAACTTATAAACAGTTAACAAGCAGAAGTAAAAGTTTTGCTTGTGGCATGTGCTGTATGATCTGACTTGCCCTCTTTTCCCTTTTGCCCTCTTTGGCATGTAGATTTTAATGGGAAAAGTGTGTTTGTTGTAGCAGTATTGGGACATATTGCGACATCCTTGTGGTCATTCTGTCTTTTGTTTCTAATGGTAAGTACAAAGGCTATTTTCCAAAGTGAGTTCCATCAAATTGATACCATTTGGATTTTTCCCCTGTTAATGAGTAACATCATGGTCAAGGCTCTCCAGTTTCTCTCAGGTTCTTATCATGCCTTTTCTACACAATCTAATGTAGAAAAATGATCAAGAGCCCCAGAAACAGGGTGAGCAAACCATCATTTCAACAGCAAGTCAATGTGGAAAAAAGAAAGGTGATTCATACAGAAGCTACTGGATGTGTTAAACGGTCTGAAAACTTGATAAACCTTATAGGAAGATTTAAAGTTCTTATGCAAATTTCATTGCAGGTTCTTCATAGGCTCAAATAGCACTTTTGACCTTTCAGCTGTCTGTTGAGGTCAAACCAAAAGGGCTAGCAAAGATGCAAGAATCTTTTGGATAAGTGTTATTTCTTAACTCCCTGACTGCCAAATTTCTTGAGTTGATTAGATGATTGAGTGTTTAACCCTATTGTCAAATTAAGTCTTTCCCTCAAACTTTTAAAGGATGTTTTTTTTCATGTAGGCACTGGAGTTGGTTTTCTTTCGTCTGTGTGTACAGAATAGTATCTGATTTTAGATGACTCGTTCCCCAACTCAGATGCTCCAGTCTTTCTGCAATCTAAGACTTGAGATTATTAAATGTCTTTCTTTTTCCCTTCTGACAACGTTGCTCTCTATTGTATATTTTGACTCTAGAGGATCAGAGGTCTTTATTCCTGCCTGGAGTATGTGGTTATCAGATTTATTCCATACATATATGGAAAGAGGAGTAAGTGGTGAAGGAAAATGTAGCAGAGTTGCAGCAGTGTGGTTTGTCAGCCACGAGATGGCAGCTGGGATGCTGAGCTGGGCTGGAAACTGATGCATTGCAACAGCTTCATTTTTACTCTGGCTCTAGTAAATTATCAAGGTGTTTTTTTCCCGTTCAGTGGTATCTGCAATGACTCTTCCCTGGAGTAAACTCAAAATATCATCCTTGCAAGCCAGTGAATCTCATGTGCTTTCATCAAAGGCTTTCAGTTCTTCTTTATCTGGGTAGCATATAACTTTACAGAGGGCTGCTGTCTGGCAAGCCTTGCTTTCCTATAGGAAGGGAATGAGTGACGGAGTGAAAAATTGAACATGCAAAAATTAAATATGCCCTGTTGGATCTACACTTGTAGTAGCCAGTTTTGAGCCTCTATTACGAATCTCATCTGCTTTCCTCCTACTGTAGGGTAACAAATGAAGATAGGACATTTTATTTTGTTATTGATGACATGGCTGTCTCTGATGATTAAAGCAAGATCTATGCTCTAAGGAGATGAGGTGTGCCTCCACCTGTGTTTCTCGTGTCTTGGGGCATTTTCTTCTTCTATAATCTGTCAGGGAGTGATGAGAGTGAGGCTGCTTCATAAGAGAAAGTGAGGCAGGAGCTCAGAGTGAACACAATTCTGGCTAGTCATCTCACAAGTAGGATGAGCAGCCTGGGGTTGGTGCTAGAATTGTCCCATTGACAGTCCTGTGATCAACGGACAAATTCCAGATGACAGACTTGGTCCCAGATGAGAGTGGGAGGCCAGTCCAACATATCAGGATCAGCAAGGGACAGGGCTGTACACGAGGTTGCCTCCAGCAAAGCTCAGCGAGACCTGGGAGCTGAGCTGAAAGGGAGCCCTGGGTGGTGGGTACCTGCACAGAGGCCCTTGATGAGGCTGTTGAGGGCACTTAAGGCCTGCTGGCATATTTGAGCCTTAACATGATCGTTCTGGGATAGGAAAGTCTGTTTGACTGTATACTATAAGAATGGAAGAATGGTGAAGTTTGTCACTAAGGAACAGAGACTCCAGATTCCAGTTTTCTGTGCCACCTTGCAAGGTTCACAGAGATGTTCAGTGTTTCTCTTCTGTAAAAGAGAAATGTGAGAGAATAAATTCAAAAATGGCAAGGATGTATCAGAATGGATATGTATCTGAGATGAGGAGAAAATTAAAATGTTAAGCTACTTTCATTCACTGGAGTTCTGTTTTTAGATGATAAAGGATAATGGAGAGGAGAAGAGAGAGTGGTTCTCTAACATCATCCAGCCCTGCTTGTTCAGGAGGGAGTGAAATGAGAGAACTCTGGTTTTGTTCTGTGGTCTCAGTGCTTGGTCTTCTCTCTCTCTCTCCCTCTTACCCTGTTCCAGGTGAAGTATTTCATGAACTAAAAGGATGAAGGGAAATAATATTCTTAGTAGCTTAGTATTTAGAGGAGCTGAATATGTCAACTAGGTTTCAGAAACTCATACGTATATGATGAGTGTCTTCAAATTCTGTACCTGGATAAGGTTTCTGTGACTCTCAACACATTTCAACAAAACAGCAAATGATTCTCCAAGCAAGAGAAACCTCAGCTAGCACCATGAGTTTTTGCCCACTTCTTTGCTATATCCTCAGCTGTATCACCCTCCTATTACTTTGATAATACAGATGGTGCTATACTGCTCTGTGTTTCACTATTCTTTTCAGTCAACACGCTAGAAGGAAACAAAACTCTTGAGAAGCAACAGGGTCCAATTTTCACTGTCAACAATGAGGCCTCTGTTCTTTTAACATTGAAATCTCTGGCAAAAGTCCCAGTAGTTAGATCTGGATTTCTCCCTCCTTAAAACAATATTCTTCCTTTTGTGCTTTATCTTCTGCTTGTCAGAATCAGCTGATTATGAGCTCCTGCACAGGTGACATTTTATCTTCAGTAGGCAGGAAGGAGGCATGAATTAGGGCTCAGAAAAAATGTTCAATAATTAGCTACAGAGGAAGAAAAACATCCAAAAAAAGTACACGGAAGGAATTGACTTACTTCATTTGACTGGTCTGGAAAGTTCAGCTGTAATGACAGTAGTTAAATTAATTATGATGATTTAGTGACAAGGAAGCTAGCTTTTCCCCAAATGATGTGTATTATTTTTTAAACCATGATGAAGGAACTGCACACTGCTGCTGCTGTTTTGTGTCAGAATCCTAGTTATCAGGTATTCCTCAAAACTTGTACACTGCACACTCATTCAGAGTGTGATGCATGATGGAACAATTTGATCACACACTAACTTTTAAGCCAGAGTTTGAGTAAGTGTTCAGAAGGTTCCCATGCACTGGTATCTGAGGGTCTTAAAACTTTCCTTTTTTTGCTACTGTTGTAAAGTCAGGCCAATGTAACTCATTGCCAGCACCTGCCAGCGTAGCTGTTAGCTGCGGGTGTGAAGGGATGGGGCTCAGGTGGTCAAAGGAGCCACACCAAAATACCATAATAAAAGCATAACTAAAATCCCCACAAACATTTATACCAGTTTTGCTTTGTTTTACTACTCTCATAAAAATGGGGTTTTGCCATGTATAACTTTGTCTGCATACAACACTGCTGTAATGGTTTACAACCCTATATCACTAAAATGTTCCTTACAGTCATTAGGACTTGGTGTCATTTTTATGGACTGTGTACACAGTTCTGTCCCCTGGAACAAAGGAACAAACCACATGCATCCAAGCCTGTCCTGCAGGAACCCTAACTATAGCTCTTCCTCTCTCACACCAGAGAGAGCTGCTTTGTGACTTCTGTCTTCCTCTAAGGCTCCTTCCATATAACCTTTTTTCTTATACCCTTCTTTTCTACTTTAAATTTGGTTGCTTGTGAAAAAAAATGTAAGAATAATACCAGATAGCTACTCTATCTACTCTTTTCTGCCTCTGTTTTGAAATAACAAGAAAACCTTTGACAGCTAAGAGCCTAGGTGAGATGAAGTGGCTTAACCCATGGAGTATGGCAGTGGCTGCAAGTAATGCATGGCATCTTGAACCTTTCCTATAGAGGCTTTCACCCCAGGTGCTGCTACATCAATGACTCTTAATGTGCAATCTATTAGCATGTTTCACTGTAACAGTCTAACGAGTTGTGGTAATCTAGCCTGGAGGTCAGAGATGAAAGGCTTGCTGTCGAAGCTGCTTATTGAACTTGATTCCCTCATCTTTAGAAGGTCAGAAAACTCATCCACCAAGAGGATGACCTTTGCCAGGTCACAGAGCCTGATGGGCAGGTTGGCCTGTGCAAATCTGAATTCCAACACCACTCTTGGAAGCAGATAGGAGTCATTTCATGTTTTCAGTTAAACACGGCTACTCTGTACTTTTACTGGTTTAAAAGGCTAACACAGGAAATGCTGCATCTTTATTTGAAAGAAAATTGAATATAGAACAGAACATTTTCAGATTAGTATGCTGAGAGGTTTGGGCTGCAGTACCTCATTGGACAAAATGAGATCATGTTTTTACATGTCTGCTCCAGTCCTTCAGGCTGACCTAACGAAAAGGGAATAGAAAAGATGCAACAAAGGAACTATCAATACTGAGACAATTCAATTAGCTTTTTTTTTTTTTGCTTCTAAAAAAATTACCTGAATAGAGAATTAAAAAAGCCAACAGCCCAACTCCAGAAAGCATTGGCAAAACTATAGCTTGCTCAGGCTTCCTGAGGCTTTAAAGATTCTAGTGGAAAGGTACCTCATAAAGCTGTATGTGATTTGTAGGAAGGAAAGAGTTTGAAAAAAAGAGACTATAGGTGTATCTCTCATCCTTGACAGGTGAGCTTCAAAGGCACAAAACTAGTTACATAAACTTAATGTCCTGTAGAATTCCTTTAGTATAAGCAATGTTTTAAATCTCAGTATTGTGATTAATTTTGACAGTTAACCACATGCATTTGCATAATGTTTGTGGAACACGAGAATGAAGTGTCTGAGGTTCCTTCAAGTGAGAGGGTTGAGATTTGTGCTCTTTCAGAGCCAATTAGATTTTGGACAAATGTCTGTGGAAGAAACAGAACCAGCTTCTCCACCTCTCTTCATTTCATAGATGCCATGTAGTTGAGGTTTTGTTCCCACTACTTCCTTTGATTTGTCACATAGACAAATCAAAACCTACTCTTTATTTATTGAAGCTAGCAAGAGTGTGCTACAGACTTAATTCAGGATATGGACTAAAATCCTTCCCTAGAGCAGAGTGTAGTACTTTGTCATTTGCAAACACTTGGAAGCACAGTGCATCAGAGTTCCTGTAAACAAGAATAAATTCAAGGAAAATTTTGAATTACATGTGTACTTGAATCAGAGTAGCACACAGCAAGATGAATCTATCCATCATGGGCATTTAGTGTAAAGCCTGTATTTGCTTTTCTTTACTATCCACATAGATTCGATCAACATAGCAGTTCTGTCATTTGCTAAATACATGGGTTCTGCTCTCTGGGACACTAGCTCATCAGTTACCAAGTGAGCAGCCTGTCACAGGGCCTGCACAGATCATTTATAACTGTCACGTACCCAGAGATCAGAATCTTCCCAGAGTCTGATCCTTTGATGGCTGGGAAATAGGTTAGTGGTACCTGCTAACAGGCCTTGCTGCTTAGAAGGGAGGGGGTTGAACCTGAAACTGAGACATGGAACTAACTGGAAAGTTTGGGTCTCTTAGACGTAGGCATACACCTGCAACACAGTAACTTTAAATTTTTTTATTCATTTTCCACTGATGTCTGAGAACACAGGAAATCACCTCAACTCATTGGTTTTGGTGTTCTTTCTCTTCAATCCTAGTCTGCTCTGCTTCTTTGAAAGAGCTGCAGGAAAGGAATGGAAATCACATTATGAGCTTGGCAAAATCTAGGCACAACAAACAAGTGCTAAGAAAGCTGCACTACCTGAACTGATCCATTACCACATCTCCAAAGTGTTTTGTCAAGCTCCTTCAGACGCCAAATGACTGTGAGTTACAGGGTGCATTTTTTTTGTTGTTGTTGTTGCCAAGGGTTTACTTTTATTTGGTTTGGTTTTTTTTCTTCCATGTACCTGCTCTCTGGAAAACTATGAATTTACATCTTTTCCTGTCTGTGCCTTCAGTTCCATTATTTTGTGGTCCTTAATAAGTTCCTTAAATATAGTCAGGATGCTAATTTGCAATCATAAATGTTTTGGATCTATCTTAAAGGGGTTTGGGGTTTTTTTGCACAGTTCAGTGCATTCAGCTCCTGCTGTGGTGCCTTGTTCTTTCCTTTTAGTGCCTCTAGAGAGGCAAGGAGATTCCTATATCTTAAAAACTCCTCTGACATGTGTCATGTATTTGATCCATAATTTAGACTGAGTTCTGTTTTGTTTTGTGTCTCTCAAAGTTTATTGTTTTTATTATTTGAGTGGCTGATACATTTAATTTCAACAGAGGAGACTGTATATTGGCTGCATGTAGTTCTAAGCCAAACTTTCCCAGGGATTTTGTAGTAATGCCAGATGCCATAGATTAAGTGTGCTTTAAGGACATGTCAAAATACTCCTGGTTATTTGGATTACAGATTTCCTGAATATTGTTGACATTATAGGCCTTGTGAACTATAATACTTCTTTGGGATTGTCTTTATTCTGGCATTGCAATAATGCACATCAGTAAAAGAACTAGAGTGACCTAGGTAATTTCAGTCAGGTATTTCTCCACCCTTTCCTTTTGTAACTAGCAAGTAGAGGGAAAATTTTAGTGTCCCTTCTTGTTTCTGTGAGACCGCTGATAAATCTCAGATTCTTCTTCAAAAACACTTGCTCCTTATGTCATTTAAGGTTTTGGATCATCTGGAAAATTAGTGTCTGCTTGACTTTTTCATATTAATACATGAAAAAGGTGAGCTGCGGTGGGAGGATGATCGCACCTCTGGACTTGTGTCCTTTCTGCAACCGGAAATTTTGCCTAAGCAGGCCTTGAGACCTCAGGATGTCTAGTGAACTGTCCAAAACATCACCTCCTGCATGGCTGTCAAAGAGCCAAGTTGTTAATGTATTTCTGTTGCTATTGCTTAGGCCAGGTACAGCATGTGCTTTGTGAGTATGTCACTACTGTTACACTAAGCAGCACATGAGCATGTATTTCTGCAGTAGGAATCCCAGCACACCTGGCAGAGATCCAAATGAAACCTATTTCCAAGGGACACCCTGTCACAGCCCAGCAGATCTCACTAATGCAGGACTGGTTTTTGTAATCAAACTAATAGTTCTTATTCTGAACTTTGCACCATTACACTTAAATAGCTCCCCTAAGAACTACAACTAGCTGTTTGTTCTTTCACACCCTTCAAATACGTGAGGATGACACTGCATTTTCACTTCCCTCTCCCTACCCTGACAGCCTCGATCCCAACCGTGTCTCCACATTGCCATATCATTTGTGTTTTCACGTTTTACTGTCCAATGAGTTTATCAACATCTTCCTTTGACTATGCTAGAAAACTCATAATTGTGTGATTCTGTTATGAATGAGTTGTTTCAGTGCCGTTTCCCACTGAGAAAGGAAATGTCAAACTTCCACAGTGTCTTTGCTTTTCACTGCTTAGGTCAAAGCCTGCCTGAACACTAACATACTTGCCTGCATGTTAATTTTAGTTAATAGCTATTCAGTAAAACCATGCATCCAGCTCAAGATATATAGCACAAATTAAGCTGAACACCCAAACAAATTCAGCAACAGACCCTGGCCTCAGTGGGCTCTTTAAGTCCAGTGTAACATACATTTACATTGTTTTATTTCTCTCTCAAACTGTAACTTGCTCCCTGTGGGGTTACATTGAGTTAGTTTCATTTTCACATTGTACTGGCACCATGATAGTCTTGCATTTAAATAGTCTCATTTCATTTTGATATCATTATGTCATCTCCACAGAGGAGTATTGAGACTGTCTGGAGAATTTCGTGATAATGCCAAGGCAGAGTCAAGCAGCACTACCCAAGCTAGCCAGTTGGCTAGGCACATTGCTGTGCCTGCATAGTAAGCTCTGCTTCAGTTTCTGAGTCCAGCCCTGTTCTCTGGACTGATAATACAATGTATTTTTATATCCTTGAGCTCTGTTCACTCTCTAGCTCCTGGAAGCATATGTGTGTGGGAAACAACATCTCTTGGAAAGCTGATAGTTTTGGTCATGTGCTGGGAAAGGATACAGGCAGGGCTGGTTCTCTATTGTCAATGTTTCTCATTGACTGCAGCCAGGGGAGAGTTTTCTGTGTTGTCTAGTGATGATTGAAGCTGTGGGCTGGAAAATCTCACCGAGGGGGTGAGGAAGCCTGAGTCCAAACCCCATGTGCCATAGAAAGTGGGTTACTCTGACCTACCACCTGGCTCTTCTAGAGGCAGGAACAGCTAGACATTAATGAGCAGATGCCCAGAGTCATCTGAGAAACATGTACATACAGTTGATGCAGTGCCCCAAGTACCCTGAATACCATGGTAACACAAAGCACTTCCAACTCGAAATGTCAACATCCTAATGGCAACCTTGTACATTTGTCTGCAGTCTGCATTTCATAAACCACTCACAAGTTGTATCCTGCCACACGAGAATTTGTGCTAGACCATCTTCTCCCAGCTCAGCATGAGCCACTCACGGAAGGAAGGATCCCAGTTTCATCTGTTAATATCATGTCTTCTAGGCCAGAATGCAGCTCTGTGACTTGGCCCTACACTCTCAGCTCCAGCAAGAGCCTTGACTCCATGGCAGCAGCAGAGTTGGTACTTTAGGTCAAGGGTTTTTCTATTTATAGAGCTGCCATTAAGTCAGTCTAACAGAGTCATACAGTGTTTACAAGATTAGATACATGACTGAATCCAAAACAAACAGATCCTCACTTCTTGATGGAACATTCATTTGGAAGAGAAACCATAGATTTAATGTGCGTTTCTTTACTGCTGTAAGGTTTCCAGGGACAAATTCAATCAGGCTGTTTGACTCTAAAGGTGAAGTCTTTGTGGTTAGTGTTTTTCTTTTAATTATTTTGTTTAAAAATAAATGAATTCTGTAGCTTTTATGCTTGAGGGTGAATGGTTTGGGTTTAATTCTCTCCAGAAGCAGTGTGAACCTACAAAAGCAATCCTAAGCTGCTGGTTTTAGGCATTTCTAGAATGATGCAAGAATAAAGCCATTTGTTAGAGCTACCTCTGGGATCCAGTGCCTATATACATTTGTCAAAGGACACAATATTGAATGCTTCATTTTCCAAACACTAGGCCAAGATAAATTATATCTGGATGTTGAGCCTTCCTGATATAAATCAGTGGCATATCGGTAACAGGATTCAGCTTCCCTCTGAAATTTTAAAGTAAATGTGCTAGGATCCTTGGGGGAAGTAGTAGGTTTCATTTCATGGACTTCTGCAGGGGATATTGTCAGTGGAACTTGCTTTTTAATCTGGCCGATAGACTAATGGAAAAGTAAGTGTAAAAAGACATGAACTAAAAAGGATTGGAATGATGCTTTGGAGGAAGTCTTTGTCACTGATAAAGCAGTGAGAGCATTTGGAAGCACATGCAGAACTGATGCAAGTTCTTTAAGGTTAGAGATGAAGAAATAAATGCTTTTTAAAGGTCAGATGAGACCTGGAAGTTAAACTAAATGGGGAAAGAAGGCAAACAATATATGGAACCGAGTATTTGTTGCACTAGTCTTTGACTTGGAAGGCCTGAGGCCAAATCTTCTTCTAAGCCTTAAATAACAGTTAGTTTGGTGGTTTGATTCTAAGCTTCACTTTCCACATCAGGCACAAGTGAATTTCTGAATTCTGTTTGCTAGGATTGATGTTTTATATTGATTTTGAAGTACTTCTACTCACTAACAAGTGCCTCGGTAACACTTTCATGGACTCCCTTTGAAGGCTGACTCTTCACTTAAGCTCTCAAAAGAGTTATCTGTAAATTTGCTGTGACAGTCATATTCATTGCAACCTGGAAACAGTCAAAGTTTGAGCTATATGCTCTACGACTTTGAGGTCATTGTTCTCCTTACAGACATAGTACTGAATCTGCTTTTTCCCCCCTTTCAATTTGAAAGCAAATTCTGCAGTGGCTGATATTCTCTCAAGACTGTAAACCCCTGTTGTACACAAGTACAAGGTAGCTAGCTATGTGAGCCAGAGATCAGTAGGGTCCTTATTTATCCCTTACTTGGACACCCAAGATGCAAAGAAGAGTTGGATTCATCTTATTCTCTGCGTATACTACACATCAGCAGTAGGTGCACAGTTCCTCTGCTGGCTTCTGCTGTAGTGAGACACTATGCAAAGATGTGATAATCATGCTAAAATGGAGAAGAGTGAATAAATGAAGCTGTACCCCAGATGGCACAGGTAGTGAAGATTAAAAATGGAGAAACAAGCAAGTGGAAACAAAAGAAATGGAGAATAAACAATCCAATAACAAAAATGGCAATATAACAAATTCTCGTGAACCCATGTATTGGGTTCGCTTTAGAGACTATCAAAGAAATAGACATGCTTTCCCACCCTTTAACCCCAAGGAGTGCAAGAATAAGTAGGTCAGAGGCCAGGCACTATACCAAAGAGCCCTCGGTTAATTTCGTTGCTTTGTCACAGGCTTCCTGTATGTCATGGTTTAGGCCCATCAGGGAACAAAAGACCACGATTAGCCTCAAGTACCAAAGACTTGAGGATTGCTAAAGGGTAGGGAGAGCTTAATTGCCGCTTAAGGTGCAGGACAAAACAGACCAGGCTACTGGGCTTGGGGAAGAAAACAGACAATAATTTAATGCCAACTAAAGCATAAAACCCCAAAACATAAACAAAACAAAACAACACAGAATGGTACAGAGATGAAGAGTCCAACCAGCCCTTTAAGACCACCTGCTCCC
>WBNH01012196.1:505652-559434 GCA_013401255.1 Urocolius indicus
GTAGAGATATCAGGAGCAGTGAGCTGGGCCCGGGAAGAAAGGAGAGATGGGGGAGGGAGATCTTAAAGTGCTGGTGGTAATTTTCTCATCATCCTACTCCATTTTGCTTTTATTCCGTTCTGTTTCTTGTAGAATAAACTTTCCTACTTTCCTCTCCAAGTCGAGTAGTGGAGCCTGTTTTGCCCAGAACTGTAACTGGCAGTGAGCCCTCCCTGCCCTTCTCTCAATCCACAACAACCTTGCTTATCTTTTTACTCTCATTTCACCGGGGCCTCCACCATCCTAATGAGGGTGGGGGTGAATGGGGGCACCGAGCGAGAGACTGTTGTGGTGTTGCTGTGCTAGCTGGGCCAAACCACGACATTATGTAAAAGAGTTTCTTGGTTGTGGGACTAACATTCCTGCACTACTAACATCTCTGGTAATGGCTCACAGTTGTAGTCACTGTTTGAAAGCCAACAAGAAACAAAGTAAAATGGTTTGTCCCAACTGTTCTGGGTAATTCTCAGTACCTAATGAAATCACCAGCTCTTCACATTTCATCTGGAGCTCTTACATTTTGGCACGTGGGCCTTTTTGTATGGGCCACTTTGAGAAAACTTCTGATTGAACAAAAGCAAATTACATAAATTCTTCCTGTCTCTACACTTCAGATGACTTCGATGAAGAGAAGAAAACTCCCCTCGAAAGTAATTTAACTGTCAATATTCATCCCCTCATTCATCACAATAAGCTATCAGGTGACCTTCAACAGATCACCTATCTTGTCATGTTTTGGTCAGTAGCCTTTTGCAATATTTCAGGTAGTAGTAACATATTCTATAATTTTGAGGAACCTATTCAAACCTGTGAGCAAACTGTATGGCTGCTGGAAAGAATAAGGAAATGAGTGAATACTTCTGTTCATCCTGGTGATTTTAAAGTGCTGATAAATAATACTTCAAGTCATAATGAATGTTAGAGTGTGTTGCTTTTGGTGGAAATTGAAAATAAGCTATGGCTGCTAGAATATATGCTGCCTTACTTTTCTATAAATCACAACTTTAATATTAGTTTCTAAATACCCTTTTAGATATGCTGAGACAATGTACTTGTAAACAACAGCTAGGATTCATTACCATCACAATCTCACCAACTTTATTTGAAATTAAGTTTTGAATCTGGGCTTAAACTCATTTAGATCATTTCTCTGCAGAAACAATCTTGGCCGCTTAAAGTGAGCAAGTAACACTGCATTTCAAATGTTGATGTTGACACAAGAAGTGCTCCTTTTTGTTTACTTCGTCTTCCAACACATTAAGTAACTTGGCACCTCCCAAACTTATGTGATCTCATTCTTTGGGGCAGCTGCTGAAATGATCAGGTCAGAAGGAAAGTGAGCATTGCATTTTGGATACACAATATTTTTCTAATTGACATTGGCTCAGCGTTTTTTGTACATCAGTGACTGGTAGCAGAAACCGGGACTGTAACAATGATAGGCAGTATAATGTCAGATTTAGAGTCATCAACACGCTTGTTGGGTAGAACGTTTTATGGCATTTGCTCATCAAGGGGAATTCGAAACCCATCAGGTGACAAAAAAGCTAGAAAAGCTGTCCTTGTTAAATTACAGAGGAAGCTAAATTTTTCAAAGACCTACCCATTCAGAGTTCATTGGCCTTGTCTACATTTGATGGAAGAGAACTAGGAATGTATTAGGCATCAACAAAGGGAGAGGGCTGGAGGATTTTCTCTACCAGTGGACTGAGCTCAGTACCCCATAACATCAGGCTTCCTGTATCCAGTCGAACACATTTACTGTTACAAAGCAATCAGTCATTTAATTATTGAGAGAACAAAACAGAAAGCTCTTAAATTTATCCACAGGGTATTAATCTTTTCTTCTATCTGTTCACTCTTTTGTCTTTGAGCCAGACACGCTGCATGTCTTCTTTGTTTGGTGCATGCCCTTTATTTATATTGTAGTCCTAACACTGTTAATCTGCTCAATAATTTATAAGACAGCTGACCTCAACATTAGGTGAGCTATTGAACAAACATCAGGGAGTGTTAAATTCACTTTAGGCGCTACAGTCTGAAAACCTCCTAGAGTCCATAGACTCCTCTAAGCACACAAAATGCATGAACAGGCATACCTGGGCTTTGCACGCCTTCTCTCATTTCTCACCTGATAAATACTTAAATCACAGACTTAGGTGGGTGGACCACTTTTTGTCCTATTGTCTCCTCTTTCACTTCTGTGGCTAAAGGTATAATCTTTGCACACAAGCCCTGTTTAAGTACTCTGTTACTAAGGAAACAAACTTGTCAAGCATGGACCATGTGGGAATAATGGTGATTTATTTAGAAAAGGAAAGGTTTGTCATTTTAAGCTCACTACTACAAAATTGCTTTTTGATTACCTTCAAGCTTATTGCATTGTCTTGTCACAATAAACTATGGGAACAAGTGGAAAGGTTAATAATTGTGGGCTTTGTTCTTGCCAGTTATTCTGCAAAAGATCATACTGGAGACCAACACCTGTAGTTCCAAAGGAACAAATTTCAGTAAGACTGGAGCAGGATCCTGGACTCTTGTTGTCGTTATTATCTATTTCTTTCCTAGCTGCCTCCAAAGGCAGCATGACTGAGAAGCACAGATTTGCAGACCAGCTACAAGGATGGACTCTGATATACTGGTAAGGGTAGGCAAGGTTGTTTACACATATTTTTCAGAGTGGGGGAAGGAGAAGGAACCGAGCAAGTTGGGGGAAAAGATCAGGGGATTGGAGAGTGCCTTGCAAGGTCTAAACTAGTACATTTTCTGAGCCCCATCACTGAAGGTTCCTTGTTTGTTAGGAAACATCAGGGTTTCTGTTTGGGCTTGGGTTTTGGTTTTAATTTTTTTTCAGGAAGTCCACAGGGACCTTGATACTTGGATAGAAAAAAAAAATAACTGTAGTATGCTTTGAGCTAGGTCTGATGTGCTTTTTGTCAGGATACATCAATATTAAGCCTAAAACTTTCACCTGGAGAATGCAGATCACTTTTCTTGCTCAGGGGTGGATTCACCAGGAAGTACTGTTCTGCTGTGAGCTGGCTAAAAATTACAGAGTTTGAGGAGGAATAGAGGAGATTGTTATTGAGTTTGGGGGTACTTTAAGAAATGATTTGCCTTAACAAATTACCATAAAGGCTTTTGGATTTTCACAATACGACAAAAAATTAGCATGATGGAAAGTATTTTAAGTAAGAGTTTATTACAGCATAGTTGGTTTTAGGGTAAAATGTTGAGGAAAAAGAAATACAAACTGTTCATATAGAATACTTCTGAAAATTATAGGTTTCTAGGCTTTAGTGTGAAATGATGACTCCTTTTGATTTTTTAAATTGAAATAACTTTAAGAATATTTTAAATCTAAATGAAATCTTTCACAGGGATGAAGGAGTTTATTTTTATATGTAATTCACATTTTTACATTTTTTCTTCTCTGGATTGACAAAACTGAAAAAATCTTGAAGTATTTCCCAACAGAGGAAAAATATTTCCTATGTACTTGGGAGATTTTGTCACTCTGTCTCAGTAACAGCAGTCTTCCTTGCTTTCCAGAAAACCCTCAAGCAGAACTGGAAAAGGAAAAAAAAATCCGTACTAATATCCGTTCACAGCCTTTTCCCATGTGAGATTACTTGCCTCACATTTTGCTAGAAAATTAATAATACAGTAGTAAAGGATGCAGCATAAAGTATTTATGGCAAATTAAAACTCATCTCCAGGACATTTAGATAATAGGGACAAGGGCCACACCTGTTCTGTTCTTCACTGAAGTGGACTTTTGAGGAATTATTCATCAGTGCAAGTTATTTTCTTTAGCTACAGATATGAATGAAGAATAAATTAATCACAACATAACAGGAGTTTTATGTTGCAATTATGACCAATTTGGTATTATTTGCTGCATTAGAGTCAGGTTGGGTAGTGCTTGTACTTAATGAGTGGGTTCATGCCATTGTGTTGTGGAATCTCTATTGAGACATTATATTGGAGCTATGTAATTGAATGAATTGAGATTTGGTCAGTAGTCTTTTATGCAACGGCCATGCCAGACACTAGCATATCTTTATTTGTAAGTTGGGAAGGACTAGAAGTATTCCAGGATGTTCTGTAGTGTATCAGCTGCTATTCTACAGCCCATCTTTAGCTGCTGTTTATGATATGGATTTCTAAAATAAGACTTAAAAGGATTTGACTCCCTCTTTTGAACTTTTCTGTAGCTCTGTTCTGACACTAGATTCCAGATTAAAGCTTCTGAGCAATGGGCTTTTTTTTGTTACTTGGGAACTATTGTTCTAAAAGTTACGATCAAATAAATAATTGAATTTTCAGGTTTTCCCTCAATGGAAGAAAGAAAAAAATTAGTTAAAGACCACTGACAGGTTAACTAGCTGATTTAGGGTTTTTAAAAAAAAAAAAAAACCTGAAACATAGTTAAATTTGTTCTTGAAAATGCAGTTTTAAAATTAGAACAACAACAAAAAGATCTTTTTGATGAGATTGATTAGTATAGTTTAGGATTTAATCCTAGACCTTACTTCTTGTGATCTCCTTTCTATGAGAAGAACAAAAGAGGCCAAAGAGATGTGAGGATTTTGCAGAGTGAGCCTCTGTCTCCCAGTGCCTCACACTGTAGCTGAATGCCAGTATTGCCACATTGTGAAAGATGTGGTTGACAGCTGATCACAGTAGAAAGAGACTGCCATGCTACCAAAACTCTGGCAGGTGCTGCTGCCTTTCTCCCTGCTATAGAACTCCCCTTGCTAGCATGACTCAGCTTCCTTGCTCTAGCACCTGCACATTTCCAAATGCCCTTTTTCTACACGGGGAGGGAGAAAGTGCATTCTCTTCACTCAAGAAATGGCTAGATTAATTCTCCTGGCACTGAGAATTTGTCTCCAGAAATGTTGCTGTTGTAAGAAGATTTTTCTACAATGCTTCTCCTTTCCTTCTGGACATAATACCTTATTTTCATTTTTTTTCCTACAAGGATGTATATCTGATTTCTCCTCACAGCCATGGGTAAACAATGAAATTGCTCATTGTTTGGACTTCTGGTGAGGCCTGGATGTTTCAATATGTGTCCATTCCGTTCTGAACAAAGAGCTTTAAGTGGAAACCTTAGAAAACAGAATCTTCTGGTCTCAATAAGGAGCACTGTCTTCCATTTGTTTACCCTGTATTCTATGTAGAGGTGGCTACATCTTCCATGGAGGAGTCTCTTCAGCTTCTGGCCATGCTCTCACAGACTGGGAGGCGCTACTCAGCTGTAATATGAGCTACCAGTTAGGAAGAGTTCCTAAGCAAAAAGCACTATATGTTTTTTATAGGGATAATAATGGGGGACTGATTAAGTAGCTTGAGATTTTGTTTGTGGTTGTGTTTATTTTAAATGCTTTTGAATATATTTTTATTTTGGTGTATAAATATTAAATGCACTGTGGCAATCAAATGCTAAATCTTGTAACTTTGCTTTAAAATGCACTGACAGAGGTGATAATGAGGAATAAAAAAAGATTTCACTGTCATGCTTGCAAGCCATACTATAAAGGCAGTCTTGCTACGGTGGCCAGCTATCAGTCTGCCTGCCCTTCACTCTGTTCAATCAATACTTGTATAAATATCTTTTCCAAAGAGATGAACACAAGGCACTGTCTTATTTATTGCTGGAAGTAGTGCCAGTGAGCCATGACAGCAGAGCAAAGAAAAAGTCACCAAAGAAGAGACTTCTGAACCATTTGTATATTTGCATCAAAGAAAATACTCCTTTGCACTTCCGTATGTCTCTTGTAACAAGGGTAGCATTTACTTGCCTTAAAAGCCAGAGCACATTTCAATAAAACAACACAATAAAAACGATTAATATTACTCCCTTTGATGGAGGAAGAAACTCCTATTTCTAATCTTCATTTTGTGACAGCACAATTGATTTCTTCATGGCGTGATGTGAGACTGGCAGT
The DNA here is from genome assembly GCA_013401255.1 of Urocolius indicus. Taxonomy (NCBI): domain Eukaryota; kingdom Metazoa; phylum Chordata; class Aves; order Coliiformes; family Coliidae; genus Urocolius; species Urocolius indicus. Next base: position 511,649 of record WBNH01012196.1, read on the forward strand.
GCTCCCAAGTTTGTCTGTATTACCTACAGCTCCCACTGCTATAATCTCTTCAGGTTACTTTGCAGCTTGATTAGGTCCTGCTGTGTGTGTGTTATAACCTCCTCAGCAGAGCTGTCACCTGGACATTTGATCACAGTTGAATTCCAACTGTAAGAAACACCCAACAGTCATGTCTTGTAGGGAACAGAGTTGTTTGGGTTCCTGTTGATATAGCCTCAATGTCTAAAAAAGCACTGGGAAATCTGGAGTTTAGCAGAATGTGACATTGCTTAAAATCTACTTCACTGTAAGGATTAAAGTAAATCTATGAGCCTCTAGTGATGCCATCAGCTTTAGTCCGAGTCACTTGCCTAAGTGTCCAAGTCTGAGAATCCTATGGCTTCCTGTATTTCATTTTAGTTTTTGCATTGAATTCATTACGCGATAAAGAGTACAAGGAAGGGACAACATTTTCTACTAATGACCCAGCATATCTTTAGTGTAGGACCAATAACATTGCAGGTGATCTCCATTCACCTTTTTGATTTCCCATGAGAGTCAGTGGAAGGAAATGGACAGCTTTGTAGAACAGTTCTTCCCATTAAGCTTGAGACTGTGAAGTGTTTTGGGAAGGACCTTATCCTCTCTTCACTAATTACAGTGAGAGCTTAGGCAACTAATTTAGAATTTATGCCTTGCTGAAGTTAAACTAAAAATATGAGGTGATATAAATCCCATATGAGGTGACTATGTCAGTGGTTTTATCAAATCCTGTCCCCTTGGTGCGTGCCTTGCTCAGAAGGACAGTGTGAGGCTTTATCAACCTGCATTTGAGTTTCCCCTCTGACAGCAATAATGCCATTTGGATTCAAGCAGTTCAGCTTAAGTAGTCAAAGATTAATTCTTCTGTAATTAGACATTTAAGTTCCTTGATCATGCAGTACAGTTCTGTGCTTGAGCCTTGTACCTTTTAAGAAGCAACATTGCAATGTGTAAAAAATCCCAGGAAATATAGTTGCAAGCAATCTTGTTTTCTGCATCAAGAAAAGACCAACTATACCTAGAATTATAGAGATGCTATCAGCCAAGTAAGAAGTTAGAATATTATCACTACTCAGGCTTTTGAATGCTGCAACCATTCAAAGCGTTGTGACTGAATACCCATGGGAGGTGGGAGCTCAGCTGGTCTCCATATGGCTATAGCTTACCTTCTCCTTAAAAAAAGGTATTCTTTTTGATGTTCTCTGATTTTTCAGAGCCATAAATTATTTTTCAGGCCTTCCTAACATTAAAATTGTTATGTGAAGACCAGAAATGATTTACTGAAGAATAAAAAAGTCCATCTTCATGAAGTGAGCTTCTGTAAATACCTTTGATGTAATTTCATAAAGGTAGATGGCATCACTTCAATTTTTTTCTGCTCAAATGGCAGTAAGCCCAGCAGAGTGAATGAAAGGGGGCAGATAGGATGTCTTACAAATAAATCCAATTACATTTCTATATGTGAATTGATTGTATTTTATTTATGCAGACATAGACCAGATTCCAGATCATCAGGGCTTTGGCTTGTGGCACTGTGTTTGGTTATTGTCAACAGGTTGGTTTGAGGGAGGCACAATGTCCATGAGCTTGTTTTGTAACCCGTTTTGTTTTCCTCCCAAGCCAAGCTAGAGTAAATAGAAAAAGTCTGATGTTGCTGAAAGGTACTCTGCTAGGATTATTTATCCTACAGCACACTGCCAGATGGGGGACACCAGAGTACTTCAGAAGCATGAACAGCAAGGCTCATCTTATGAAGCCTCTACTAGGTTTGAATGCTCAGTTGCTTACATATCTAATACTTTCAGTGGGTGTAGAAAGAGTTCTCAGGGGATGTGTGGGAAACACCAAGATGAGGTTCTAGGCTTTTCTGTTCCTTTTTCTCTTGTATTAGTTTAATACTTTGCATAAAGAAACTTTAAGAACTGTACCTTCTCTCTTAAGATGTAAGTTTAATCCTACATTAGGCAAGAGAGTTACCTTGGAGCTGAAATAGGCCTTTTTTGGTTCTAAAATAACATTTGTGGTGGGAGGAGGGGTGGAGAGCAAGGGCTAGGAGGATTGGCAAGGCTGGAAGCAGAGCAATTCTGACATTTAGCTCTAAATCATATATGATGGTCTGAACGGACAGATCATAAAGATCTTAATTTCCCGATGGGTTCACATGATGTCTTTTGTGATGACTCAGCTGATTAACAGGATCACATAGATTGGTACAGAACTGACTGCTATTTCATGAATAATTTTCCTGAGATTTTTAACCCTATTGCTGTTGGAGGTCAGTCTTGATTTTAATGCAGCTTATAGTTTACCAGAAGTCTTGAAATGGCTGTTATCTGCTTCCCAAGCCTCGTGTTTTCTTTATCTCCTTTGTCTCTTGTTGATTAAAATATTAACCTATTCTAAGTGGTACTGCTTTTCTTGGAAAATACACAAAGCATTCTCATTTTGGAAATCAACCCTTTTCTATCATTTTAATGTCTTCTCTATATTTCTCCTCTTGAAGCACTAAGAAAAAGCCCTTCACCATTTTATGACAAAGCTGTGAGCATTTCCTGTATGAGCGGAGTCAGTACATAAATAAAGAGAGTGCTCTCAACTGTCAGTAGTGGCTGAGAGTTGGAGCTTTCTATATTAATACCTACCTACTTTATTCAGCAAGAGTGAGTTAGGATGCAAGGGCTATTCCCTATGCTGCTTAAAAAGTGCCAGGACATCTTTAGCTTCCAGCTGGAAGAACCACCAGAGACTATCAGGAGGAATCTTAGTTTAAACACCTCATTTGAAGGTCAGAACCTCTAACAGTGTAGCAGAAGTACATTGCAGTGTCAGCATTGGTTTAGAGCCCTACATTAGGCTCTGGGCTCAAAATCATGACCTTCTACACCAGAGGCAAGAATGTTACCAACTGAGCCCGTCTGACATTAATTAAACCCTCATTAAAAAGGAGGGATTTTTCCTGGTTTGAAATGTGATTTCCACTGCAAGGTTTTATCATGCATATTTTAATACAAATTTTAGCATGTGGGCTATAGACCCTGTTCTGACCCTTTGGAATCACTGTACTTGGCATATGTTTCATGTAGATGGAAAATAAAAAAATAGAAAAAATATATACCTATACATTTATTCTAGTTCGTAAGATAGGTGGCTATGTTATGACATTCAGGAGCAGCTTAAAGGGTGAAGTTTATTGTCTATTACCACATACTAATATGGGGAAATATTCCATGTAGTACTAATGGGGCATGAACACACAAATTCTGCAGGATTGAAGTTATATGTGAGTCCTCGGGGTTATCCAGAGTTTGAATATCACCTGGCAATAGAAACTGGGGAAAGTCCCACACACTCTGCGATTATTCTCGGGAGCTCCTCTGGGAAACGTATTTACTCACAAGCCTCTTTTACCTGCAGTACAACACACATTTTCCTGTAAACCAGCCAAGGCTTACAGTAAGTACAGGAAAGCAGAAAGGCAGAGTTCAATCTTAATGGTGTCTTAATTTCTAACAGTATCTAAATGATTTATCAATAGTACTGAGGCTCTTTCCTATCTGGTGCTGCAGACACTGGTGGTGTGTGGCTGTTCAGATGCTGTCTAGGATCTTGCATGCTTAGGCTAGCCTTCATTTTGCCATTTATTCTATGTTTAATCTATTTTCCTCATCAGCAAGAAAGAGGGAAAAGTCCTGAAACAACTTCATAGCCACATATTGCCTCACACCTCTCAGAGCTAATACCCAGTAGATCAGAATTGCAGTGCTGCCCAACAAAGGGCTCTTCCCTCCTGCTTTGGCACTAGTTACAGGACTTTATCTTTCAAGCAGAAACTAAGGACTGGGACACAGCTGAGCCACGTGATCTCCTTCCAGCAAAGTACAGCACTTCTGCCAGCTGTGTGCCTCAGTTTGCTGCTTAGCTGGGCATGGGTGTGAGGAAGGCTTGTATGCCTCTGATGTTCTGGTGTCTACAGAGAGCACCTCTCAACTACAGAAAGCCCTAAATAAATATAAAAATAAGTTTCTCCTTACCAGATAACAATCCTTTTAGTAGCACAGATCTCATCAATCTATCTTTTGCCCAGATTTTTTTACATATGCCTTCCTCTTTATTATAACTTTTCAGTTTCAGAAACTTTTCTGGTTTTCTCCATTTAATGACACTCTTCCAGTTCCTCCTTTCTAGTAGAGCCAAACATCTACTCCTGTCTCTTTTCCTGTGAAGACAAGATTCATCACTGAGGATTTCTTGACCCTCTGAGGAAAGAGGCTGATCTTTCTTCCCAGCTCTGTGGGAATCCCTAATGCCAAGACACACTTCACTGGGAAATCAATATAAATAAAAAGCAGTGAAATGTCTTTGTTGTGAAGCAACCTCTTTGCATTGCTCGTGAGCTCAGGCAGAGGGCACATCCCAATCTCCAGCCTAACTGAGCAAGTAGCAACACCATCGATTCAGAGTCCATCTTACTTCACATCCTTTCCTGCACATCAATTCATCCTTATTCCTCTTCTCAGCTTGTCCCCTTTGGTCAATTGATTAATCATCAATATTACTCACCAAAGGCAGCTACAATTAAACAGACATTAGATGGCTTCCACTCGCATTTAATAACACCGAGTTCAACTAGACATCTAACACTTTGGCTTCCTGAAAAAAATTTAACTAATATCCAGTTGAAATGCTTGTACATTTTGTGAAGCACAGACTTCCATCATCTTGCATCTTCGTGCTATTGACAGTTCATCTGTAAGCTGCTGTAACAGACACGTGTATCTCAGAGCAGTCCAAAAGAAATAGCTTATAATGTAAAGGAACTAGATCATACAGAGATAGAAATATTTTGTTGTATGGAACAAAGAGGAGAATATCCATGTGAAGACTCTGTCAGAGGGGTGACTGTAAACCAGTGACATTGGCCCCACAGCTTCTTTGTCCCAAACAAGGCAGCATTAGCTGGCACTGACTCCTCAGACAACCTTGTTTCCTTTTATGGATTTTCTCTGGACCTATCTTATGGCTCTTCTCAATTCTGTTCAAGATTTCTTTTCTTCCCCCATGGGTACCAACCACAGATGCTTCTGCAGGAGGAGGTACTGATCAGTTCAGCCTCAGGTTGATGGAGTACCCTGTGAAGCAAGGACCCTATGTTACATTTGCATAGAAATAAGTACAATATCTCAGACCTTGACTTTGCACTAATTCATGTGTAGATTATAAAATGCCACTGAACTTCTACCCTCTGCTGGCTGTCAAATTCAGGTATTTTACCTTTGCAAAGGTGCAAATGGATATGTAAGATGAGGGCAGTGGCAGAAGAGACCTATTTTGTTCTCAGAGTGTATTTGAACACCCTGATGCTCCACAGACCGTTGCAGGCTCAATATAAAACAATAAAACCATTACTCCTCTGCAGATGTTGAGGTTGTCCCTATTTTACTGAAGAGAGAATAGGATTTATCTGTTAAGCTACATAATGAATGAATTGATACTAAAATACTTGAATACATTCAGAGAAATAGAAAAAAAAATAGATGTGAAGCAATAGAGAGATTTGTGATTATCATAGCCTAGTGAAAGTTTCTTTTCTTGTATACATTCATCATCCAAAGACTCACTGTTTTTATAAATTTCCTGCCTGGCAAGTTTTCCATCCACAGATTTCTAAGAGGGTTGAAGCCCTAGAACATATATTTAGTTTCTGCTGACAGGTCTCTAATTATGGCTTGATTAATCACAGCAGTGCATGCACCTGTCTGTGCAAAGCATCTTCATTTTTATTTTGTGACCCGTGCGGGATCTGGGAATGCATGTAACAACGGCTGTGGGAGCACCCAGCTTTGTTTTCTTCCTTGCTGTTACTTCTGCTTCTGCTCTAACCAGAACAAATTATTTCTGTTTTGTGGGAACAGGAGGCTTCCTCCTTTGCTGATGTTTCTGGTGTGGCTGGTACACACTTGGAAGCTTTTCTCAGGAACTGAAAAGGGAAAAAACCTGGTTGCATGAAGAGTTAATTTTTATACACCATGCTTTCCATAGAAATGAGTTCCCATCAACCCCAGTGACATCGATTGGAAGGTTCACAGGATTTCCCCTAGATACGGACAAAATGCCTTTGTCTTTTGAAAGCCATTAAGTACATTGGGAAACCTTATAGGTCTTGAATTGCTGCAGGCTTATCGGGATATGCAGAGCTGTGACTTTGACTGGCTTTCATTTTGAGCAAATGCAATAGATTTTTTTTTCCCCTTTTGTTTTATTTTTGAAAAGTCCTAAGGAACTGTTAAAAAACAGGCCCTCTTCTAGGGTGTAGGACAGGACAGTTTGCACAGGACTCTGCTCAATGCCCTGAATAAGGAGAAGAGATTCACAAGGCACTTGAGGGGAACGTGGGACTCCAAGCCATTTCCTACTGGGAAATACAAAGAACACAGAGAATCCAGTGAACTGACTGTGTTGGGAAGAGACTCAAAGGAGAGGTTAGAGAATAGTTTTCTACAGAGGGTCCTTTTTTTTATTATTTTTCAGAGAAAGATTGAAAAATGAGAGACACTTGGAAAGGAAGTCCAAGTGAAACTACTCTTAGTGAGCCATGAGAGTAAAACACATCAGCTTTCATCTAGTGGGCTGAGGATTTGCTTTTCAATTTGGCAACCAAAGAGTAAATCTGGAAAAAATACATTTGGTGTGGATCAAACCAAAGCAGATCTAATGGTTTTCAGCCTGAAATGAGAACCAGGAGGTTAATTAGTACAATACAAAACATTCTCTCTGACCTTGGAATAGAATATTTTCTTTTCAGAGTTTTGTAAAACTAGCCAAAGAAATGAAAGGTTTGATTGAGCAAACAAGAGGAGCAGCTGTGGCACATCACCTTTAGCCTACATGTTTGACACTCAATCTCTCATCTGCCTGCTTCTATAAAGAAAGGAGTGTCATTCTGTGCACCTTGGCTCTTGCTAGCAACCTGCCCTTGGAAGGGATGCTTACTATGGCTTTCATTGATGCTAACATTCAAGGGATGGTGCTGGAGCTCTTCTTTTGACTATAAGTTTTCCTTCCCTTTCCATTTCCATGAATGCCATGATAGAATTGTTCTGTTTAAACACAAATTTGAATATGCATTGAATTATGCCAATAACCTACAGCTCTACAGCTAGGAAAGTCTTGGTGCATTGTTACCTGCATTTTGCAGGAATGAAAAGCAATTCTTCCAATAAAACTTACCTAATAGCATTACATTTGCTTTACAAACAAAATCAGCAGTTGTACTTTAGGAAAAGATTTCTGGACATAGTAAATAGCTTCATCCAACTCACACTTTAAAAATAAAACAAAATTTCTTTTGTTGTGTTTTTTTTCTATTTTTTGACAAAGGCACATTGTTATTTATAATCTGTGAAGCACAGAGAATGTGCTCTGTATAGCATGAAGCATAGATGCCAGGATTGCCCCAGCTGCCAAACTAGAGGAATAAAAAGGGATATAGGAAAAGGGAGGCTCTCTGTGTAGGCAGAGCTGTAAGCACACAACTAAAAAGTCTTTACAATACAAGTCAATCAAACACTATACAAAAGGAGCATCAACTTCTGACTGATGGGCTGGAGGGGAAACATCATGGACCTTAAACAGCTTGGAGGGAGGGAGGAGGCTGTAGTCATACAAATGTAAGGTTATGAAGAAGAAAAGGACATAGGCAAAGTTTGAGTTGATATGACTAAACGAAAGGATCAAATATTATGGAGAAGAGAGTTCACTAAATCTTGTCAGCTTGCATGTGAGAAGGAAGTGGCAGAAGAATAAAAAGGTATTGCTGACAATGCTAGCCTGAGAGAAGGAGAGGGAACTGGGGAGGGAGGAAAAATTAAGAAAATGATGGAGAAAGGCAGGAAGGGGGAGAATGGAGGAGATAAGAAATAAGGTGCTCAATTTTGTCCAAGTTGCCCTTGAGCTGGCAGGGGGGTTACGCTGGATGATGTGCTGAAGAGATTTATGTACATGGGATAGGGTTGGAAAGGCGGATTTGTGAGTTGTCAGCATAGAGATGATAGTAGAACAGCAAGAGAGAGCCATGAGACAAAAGAAGAGAAATGAACCCAGGCCAAGTCCTGGGAGATTTACAAAGAGGAAGAAGTAACAACATCACCAGAAAGTCTCCAGAGAGAAGGATGTTCATCAGGAAACAAGTAGCAGGAGAGACTCAGAGCCTAGTGAAGAAATGGCAGAAGAGTTTGATGTATGGCAAGAGCATGAGCATTTAGAAGTGAATTTTAGGTAAAAGAATCAATGCCACAGTTAATACTACTCAGTTTTATATGACACAGGTTTGAGAAAAGGATTGACTGTGGGTAGCAGTTAGAGTTCGTGAATTCCTATTTAGGCAGGAGTATCTCAGAGGAAACCCCATGTGTACAATTGAGAGAAGATGGTTTTCAACACAACTCAGGTACCACTTCAGGAAGTTAAAAGGCAAGTTTCAGGAGTATTCTAGCCTTCACAGGTCCCGCCAGGAAATCCTCAGCCTGATTTTTTGTGGAAAGTGGAAGCTGAGGAAAGGAACTTTTAGGGAATCTCATTCACAACTCTTGGGTTTAAGAGGTGCTGAGTGATGCAAATGCTCTGCATGTGGTCAGAACAGTGCATGGAAATCATATAATTGGGAACATGATGTCTAAGAATAATGAAAAATCCCGGTAGACACCTCTCTGCATCTTTAGATACCTAAATAACTTTAACCAACTGTCCTTAGGCAATGAGGTCTAATAAAATGTTAGGCAGATGTAGTAGGTAAGCAATTTGATTTTGGCTAGTAGACAGATGATGTCATTTCAGATAATGTATTTTTTATCTATTTTCAGAAGGTCTTTTTTTATTTGACTTTTATTTTGAAGCTCCTGATTTTAGGCTGTTATTTTAAACCTCTCAGCTGGTGACTGATTGCTTTTCAAACCTTCTATTTGATAACCTTTGTACTCTTATGCATGAATCTGGACCAAGTTACTGCCTTCTGTTCACTTTCCAGTGTCTTTGAGCTTTAAAGTAAGCAAAATGCAATTTTGATCTGCTGGGGCTGGGAAGCTTGGGAGACACCATTCTTGTGGTGGTAAGTTTTTAATTTGCTTGTATACATTGGATGTGTTGTCATCCATCTGAGTTATTCCCTACACCTACACCTTGTTTAATGTGCATAGATTTTTTTTTTTTTTGCTTGGCTTGGAGCAGGGCTTGCTTTTGAGTTCCAGTGGAAAGCAAAGGTGGATGCTGTCACACAGCAAAAAGAAATTAAGGTTGGGAGCAAATTTTACAGCTCTCCTGTGATCATTGTTCAAGGGAGAACTCTCATGAAATGAGAATGAAAATCTAATTGATGGCCTGATTCTCCATGGCTCTGCAGCCATCCTTTCGTTCTCTGCTTCTAATAAATGCTCTCTGCCTTCCCCCCAACATGGGCAAGAAAAATCCATGTGACCAGATAGGGAGACCTTTAAGAAAAGACCAATATTTGCATATCTATTATGGCTATACTCAGTGTTATACTTGTTTCATTAAAATTTCTATTTGGTTAATATGTAAGGTCAATACTGTCACTGTTCTGGAAAATTCATTTATTTTAAAATTAAAGCTGAATGCAGCAAGTATGAATCTCCTCATGCCTCCACCTGTATAAATCCACTGATTTTGACAAGTAAGTGAAGGCAGAATTGGGCTCAATGTGTTTAGAGATGGGAGGCTGCTGTGTGGGGAAAAAAGCATGCTAATTACATGAATCCTAACTTCCAAGGTAAATCACTTGTTATAGATGCTTTTTTATATTCAAAGGATGGTTATTATTTCAGCTGGATGCTTACTGAGGTCCATTAGCTTTTACACACCAGTTAAGGTTGTCAATTGCTGGGACTGAAAATACATAAAGAAATACTTAGGATTACTTAAAAGTACTATGCTTCCCTAAGGTTACCAGCTTGCAAACCTCAAACAGCCATTTTCAAATGAATTTGCCTGTTGAGAAAGCAAATGGAGTTGTTATCCCAGAAAAGAGGAGGGGAATAGCTGCTTTCAAAGTCAGGTGTCAGTGGGTGTGCTGGTCTGTTTCTGGGCCATTAATTTTTTAGAGCTTATGCCTGGTATGCTCTAAGTCTTTCCAGAGTTTGGGCTCTTTTGTGTGGTCAGTTGTTGTTTACAGGTATTGCTTACCAATGGCTTCTGGTTCAATTCTCAGAAATCTAGAAAGAGGAAGAAATTATTTAGGACCGATACTGTGGAAGTCACCTTTCAATTCTTGCAAAAAAGACATTAAAAGAAAAAAAGCTATTTTCAACATGCACCAAGGGAAAATGTGTATTAAGATGGATCTGTTTTAATTTCAACATTTTTGTTGTAAATTCGTAGCTTTTTAAAGGTTTCATTTTGTATACAGAAAACTTCTATGTGCCTGTTCAGTCCTACTGAAATTACAAATCTGTTCGTTAAACGACCGTGTTTGTTAAATAACCATAAACCGGTTACCCTAACTTTCACCCTTAAGGCAACTGGCTTGAAAGCAATCAGATGGTGCCTGTTACCCTTTTCCAAGGTGGTAGTGGTCTCATATGTCAAATGAGCTCAGTGGCGTTAATCCCTGTCCCAGATATCCACAGCACAAAGAGCAGGATCTCAAGCAATAATGTTTATGTCAGTTTCAACAGAGCCAGAACTACATTCACCCAGGGGAGCAAGAGGCTTTCTTGTCAGCAGAGACTTTTTTCCTCCAGTAGAAAAAGTTGAAAATTTACATTAGTTCTTAGAGCACTTGGTCCTTTCTCCAGTGTTATTTCTGAAAATTACTTTCATTTGTAGATGAAGGACTGGATGAAGTGAAAGCCCATGGTGAAGAAATGTCTAAAGCCACATTTTTCATTCCACTTCGATTCCTATGCATCATGCTCATAGTAGGACAATATTAATCTTTTATAGGAGGAGACTGGATTACAAAGATGGGATTCATCTCCCTGAATTTAAGCATCTGGAAGTTAGCTGTAGGTTTCCTTTATAGTTAACAAGAGATGCTTTCTCCAGAGGATGAATCATTGGCAGATTAATTTTCTTTCAGAATCTGTGGCAGGTAATTTTTAGGCACTGAGAGTTAGGACATGTGAATGCCGCCTTGCCTGATAGAAACCTGCCTGGTTACTAGGGTGACACAGGAACTGAAGAATCCCAAGTCCACAGCTTGATTGCTGGTCCATCTTACCTTATTTAAACTCCTGATCTATTAATGAAACAAAGATATCCAAACAGCTTCATGCATGTTATTTGGAGAAACGTGGGAATGCAGATGATGTTGGAATGGATAACCCATGGAGGCTTAGCTGTTACATTTAGAAGAGCCACCTGGGCAGTGCTCAGAACCTTCTATATGTTCTGCAAGCTAAGAGAAGCTCAAAGCAGCAGAAATTGTACTCTGCAAATTTTTCTGTGCTGTAGGGATGAGGGACTGGTTTTCACTACATGAGAATGTGATGTGATGAGATGAGATGAGCATAAGCTCATCATTCTGAATGTGGAGGTCTTTTGGAAATTCAGATCTCTGTTCAGATCTTGTGATGTGAACTCAGGAGTTATGAAACTCAAGGCCAGAAATGACAGCTTCAAATATATTTTTAAAGTGATGTTAAAGAATGGTTGAATGTAACCAGTAAAAATACTTAAAGAGAACGAAACACAAACATCTGCTACTGAACCTAAATCAGGCAATGTTTATCTTAGGGAAATGGAAATTTGCCCTTTCCCTTTAAATATTATGAATTATTTCTCCCAGCAAAAAGATAAATTTGGTCAACAGTTTGATAAAGTGTTTATTAATGTCACACAAAGAGATTTTCCATCACCTGTGTATATATCAATTTATCATCTTGTTAGAAGTGATCAAAGTGGGTTTTCTTTAGCTTGGTAAGTGCCAAGATCTAAAAAAGGTCTGAATGATGGTAAGATGATATCATCACTTTAACATTAGTGAGCAGAAGTTGTTAAAATGGTCATTTCTTTTCAGTGTTTCACCCACGAGTTGAAAAATCCAATCTTATCCTTGTAGTAACCAGTATTAACACAGGGGAATAGAGAGGAACATCTGGAGGCAGAAAATCCATGGCATTGACCTGGGGAGGTCAAATCATGATACTGGCCAGGATTGGGGAGAGGGAATGAATGAGGTTAAAGGCTAGATTTGAATCCTGATAGATTAAATGAAGCTTCAGAGAGGGACTCAGGGAGTAATAAGGGATTTCAAACCCTACCAGCAAAGAGATTTTGTAAGCCTCTGTTTGATCATTCTTCTGGGCTGGGAGCTGAAGACTTTGCTGATTAGCATGCAAATGCAACAGCACTGTAAAAAGTTCCAGATGATTTTATGACTAAGCTTTGCTTCAGGGAGAAACATGTTAGACAATGTGCATTAGAAAAAGAGAAGTGGATGAAATTAGTTGTCAATCTACAGTCAGCGTGGTTGGGAAGGTATGTAGCAATAGGTGCAGCTACATGGGATGTGAGACTGAATCCTGCAAACAGGAGCACAGACTGAATTGGGGAAGCTCCTGCTGTTTTAAAAGAAAATACAGTCAAAGAAATACAACTTTCTACTTGGCACTAATGAAGCAGATTAATAAGGCTATTGGAGCCCATATGGTCACAGAGATTTCCTTAGACTAAATACTAAACATTGCTAATGAATATTTTCAGAAAGTAGTGTTTACACTCAGACATATTTCACCCTTGGAGTGGCCTCCTACGTGAGGTAACTGCAGTGTTTATCTTCATGCATCAGATGCCTATTTATCTCCCTATATAAGTATTATTCCCATTTCACAGACAGGAAAAGTGAACCAGAAGGGCAAAGACCAGTAACTGCAAAACCCACTTCTTACATCAAGCCTCAATTTCTAGTAATCTCAGAAACTATTAAAGAAGACAGATTATAAACTAGTAGAATGAGGCCATGAATAAGGTCAACAGTAGAGCAAGGATTAGAGAGCAAGAACGTCCTGATAGCACTTCTCTATGTGACTGTGGGTGTTGTAGCAGAGGTTATTTTGGCTACTGCTTACTAGACCCAACTCTGATGCAGGCATCCAACTGTCCAACACCTGGTAACAGTCCCCATAGCAGCAGAGGTCTTCCCCACAAATACACATCCCTTTAAAAATAAGTACCTCACAATCTTACCAAAAACAATTCAGTGACAGGACTCCAGCACAGGTTGTCTATGTCACATTTCTGTTTAACTCTATGAGCTTTATGGGTTTGACTTCCCAACACATTGACTATTTTTCTTGCCTAGTGCTTCTGACATCCTAAAGGGAGGCCAGTCACGTTTAAATTCAAAATTATGGCCTGGCTGCTTGGGTTCAAATGTGAAAACATACTGGTTTCAGTCTGGAATGAAGATTCAGTTGGCTGCCTGTCTGCTGAACAAACATATCTGCAAAGATAACAGAAATAGCAGCTCCAAGCAGCAAGCAGAGGCCCTGCTGTACTTTCTCCTCTTGTGGGTTTCCCAGCTTTGTGTCTCCATGTAATTCCTTGTCATTTTGTCATTTTGAGCTCTATATCCCCATGTAGTCCTGACCAGTCAAGATAAATGGTTTTTCTTTTGCTATCTCTAGAAATAGGGAACTTTAAGCCCTAAATCTCTCTGAAAATAACTCTGTTGTCATCTTTCCTTAAAGATTTCTAAAAGTTATTGTCCCTGGCTGTGCAGTTTAGATTGAGCATGCGATGCATATTCAGACTCGGTTTCCTTTCAGCTGACTTCACAAGTACTGCTGCTTTGTTGGATTTTCCATATAGTGAACTATTGACTGAATCCAAGTTCCTTACACAGCACTAGTGTCTAAGTCCCTTGAAGTGGTTATAAGGATGAGCATTCTTACATTGTGTTTAACAGTTTGTGAGTGCAAAATGCATGTTTAAAGACAAGTTATCTCTGAAAATCTGACTCAAAGTACACATTTATCCTGAAAAGTTGGGGAGAATTCAGCTCAGCATCAGCACATAAATATCTGTGTGGTAATGCATGCATGTGCATGTGCACATGAGTGTGTGTGTGCCCTGTCCAGAGATAACTCAGGAATACGCCTAAAATCATACACCATCCATATGAAGGGTAAGGTAAGCGTAAAGCCAGATGCATTAGCTGTCTACAAGGGAGTCACCCTGTGGAAAGAGGCAGACCAGCACAGCAGGCAGCAATTGTCTTTTTCTAGAGCATGGAATTGACTGGTGTGTAGGCAGGCATGAAGGAAAAACACTGCCTTACTTCCACAGCCAGTTTTCCTGTCAAACTACCTTGTCAGATAGGGCCAGTAAGATGGAAAACAGACCAATATTTAGTTTCTTTTTGTGTGTATATGTGAATTCTTAGGAAGGACTTATTACAAAAAATGTACTTGGCAGTGTCAGGAAGTAAATATAGAGGGTTAAGACAGAGAACCACACTCATGGTGATACAAAGAGGAAAGAGATAGTTAGACCTTCTTAATCCAGAGCTGCCAGTCCTGAGATTTGTTCTTTCCATTCTCAACTCTGCCTCAGCCCTTCCATGGGAGTGCCTTATTTATTCATAAGGGGCATGTCTTCCATGCTTGATTCCATGCTGCACTCTTTGCTCTTGGTGCAGGACAGCTAAAAGTAAAATAAGGTATTGGATAAGGGAGAACAGACTAGAGCAGGATGCTGTGTATGTGTTCTCCATCCACTCTTGTGTTGCAAAAGGATCAGAGAAGAATAGGAAACAAAGATCCTCCAACTGTACCAGCTTTTGGACAGAGGCCACTTACTTTCCCTTATGCTTGTGAATGACACTTTTCTTCTGTGTCAAAGTAATTTTCCCTTGAGCAGGATGACAAGGATAGCAGCACCCATATAATTGGAAGATTGACCAATAAACACAAGCTCTTGAATGGGAAATGATGCTGTGGTGGCGCTGCTGATATGTGTGGGGGGCCTCTCAGCTGATTCTGGATTGTCAGAGTCTTGTTGTGCCCTATGGACAGGCTAAAAAACAAAACACATCCCAGTGCATGAGAGCTGTACGATCACAGAATCGTGGAATGGTGGGGGTTGGAAGGGACCTGCAGATTGTCTAACCCCCCAGTGATAGGAATCAAGAGCACTCCTCAGCTGTTCATTATTGCAAACGTTCCTTCCAATGTCTGTAAACAACTGAGGTTGAATGTTAGTAGTTCCAATTGTGGGCAGTGTTTGCACAGCAGCTTTAATTCTTCATATAGTTGACATTTATGGCAGTTGTTGGACCTTTTGTGCTTATGGTTTGATATGGTCAATACATTAAGAAGCTTTTCTTTTAAAGATGAACAGTAAAGCAAAAAAGCCTTTTCCATCACTACAGTGGATAAAGCATTTCTGCAAATTTTGAAAAAGGTTTATTTGTTTCACTCTTTGACATCTGAGAAGTCTTGATCTTGCTTTTTTTGCTGAATAAGTGGCTGAGGCCATCACTTCTTGGCAGTGGGTTGCAATGAAAGTAAAGACAAGTTAAAAAAAAAAGATGATGTTTAGTGAGATTGGTCTGAATTTTGTTAGCATATAATACCCACTTGCCTACCTAAGCATTTCAATACTGTTTATCACCATGGTGCCTGAGTGCTTCTCAGACATTAATAAGTGTATCCTTGTCTGTATATAGCTGTTCTATTAGGGTGAGATTTTCATCACAGACAGATCAAAGTGCAGAGTCTTCAAAAGTGTTGAGATGGGAAACTAGATAATTTAAGGCTTCTGAAGGAAACCCAAAGTTGTACATCCAGATCCAGGTGAGGTGTCATGTCTCTGTATCCTGCAAGTACCCTTCAGCTCTCAAATCTTGTGGTCAACTTCTTTCCCTCTTGCTGAATCTTTAGAGCATTGTCTTTGCAAATCATTCAGCATCCTTTTCCTTGACATCATTCTGGTAGAATTTCTATTCTAGATCTGCTAGTAAGTGGTCAGTAAGTACATAAGAGAAGTGAAAACATGTTGAAGGCAAACAGGAGAGATCTCTTGTATCAATTTCCCCTGTATCTTAGAAAAAAAAATAGCATCAACCTGTCTCTTCCAGGCAGGATTGCATGAATAGAAGTTTATTTGAATTTAACATTTCACTGTTGGCAAGAAATCTTTTTGCATTAAACGTTTGACCATTTGACCAGCAGATTTTTCTGCCATCATTTAAAAAGAGGTGAATATCATTAAAAAACCCTCACTGATTTAAGTGGACCATAAATATAGGCAAGAGTTTTCAGAGAGGAAACAGGCTGCACATGTACTCAGCTGGGTGCCCTTGTCACAGGTACTGGTTTTGCATCTGATTCCCCAGTGTGCTGTGGAATTTGAATTCTTCCCTTCACACAGCATGGACAAGCTCTCACACTCATTTTACTTCAGGCTCTTTTGCAAAAGCAAATGGCACTGCTGGAAACTAATCAATGTAATTTTTTACTCTTCGTAGAGGTCTATTAGCAATCATTGCTGCAATCTTGGGCTGTAAATGGGGACAAGTGTATTCCTAAATTCAAACGCAGAAATGTTTTGTATTTTCTATAAAATATTATTGCCTTGGCTTGTCTGTGGCCAGACTCTTTTGGGGATTTTTTTGTGTTTTCTTTTTTTCCCTAGATGCTGTAACTGGCTGTCAGATAGGGAAATGCTGCTGAGGATATTGAAAAGCTCAAACAATAATGAATAGGAAAAAGCTAACTAATATCACTGCACAACCTCTTCCCATAGGTGTGTACAGGAACAGAGCACAAATATTAGATTTATTAAATGAGACACAGACACTTAGTTTTTATACTGGCTGCCAATGGAGAAGACAATAATCATTCTCATCATACAAAGACAGACATGGCTTTTATGGTGTAACATTCCAACAGAGACAAAATGCTGCAGATTCACCATGGCTAAGCTAAGCAAAGCCTAAAGTTTACAGTCAAAGAACTAGATTGTGTTAAAGACAAACAAGCAACTTGTTTATAGTCTAAGAATACAACCTCGGTGATTTGACAAATCCCATGAAGGAATTGTGTGCAGTAAGGGTTTATTGGGGTCATGTTCCCAGGTGACTGCAGGAACCACTGATCAAATTCCCTCTTCCTATTGAGTATTTATAATGAGAGGAGTTAACTTAATTGATAAATGCAGGTTTGGCTGAAAGTTTCTCTGGGTCTCAAAGGGAAGCCAGTTGATTTCCAAGCCTTGCCCTGGCTTGTCTGAGAGCCTGGGCATGGAGGCTGTGGTTTCTTTTATACATACAGCCAAACTGCTTCAGTGTGCCCATTTGGGTAGGATTTAAGCCTAAAATGAGAGTGAACATTTAAATTCTCATGTATTACAAGAGCTCACTCATTTATCGGAATAGAAATTATAAGGGTCATTAATTTGTGCATATGTAAATTAGAAGCTGGAAAGGGTTTCCTGATAACCAGGGGTAGCATGGGATATACTCCATTGCAGTCATGCCAAGGATGAAACGTGTTGATTGCCTCTAGGATTAACCCTGCAGCTTTTATGCAGTGCAAAAGCAGCTTGTTCTGCTCACCATGTGGCACTGGAGCACAGGCAGAAAAGGTCACAGGAGCAATCAAGATCAGCATATCCCTACTCAGGTAGGGACCCCCTGTGGGTGTAGGATTAGCTGCAGAGGCTGAGCTGACTTTGAATACGTATTTACTTTTAAATGTCCTGACTCTGTTACAGATATTTTTTGATTCATGAATCTGTGTCCATATTTGCCATGAACTTGCTGATTTTTTTAAAAGATGAAAACAGAAGGAATTAAAAGGTTAGATTTTTTTGGTAATGTGTCTCCCTGCAGGAGTGAGGCATAATCTGACAGGCTGCTTTGAGAGCTTTGCTGATGGTATGACTTCAGGAAGGATTCTACAAGAAAACCAATAGCATGTACAATTATCAGGTTGTTTTGTTTTGTTATTTTCTTCTAAATGTGACTGAAATGTTCTAAAATCTTTGGGGGTTTAGAGGCAGGAATTTGACTGTGCTTGAGGACATCTGACCCCTTGCATTATATCTAGAAACGTTACAGAAATTTCAAGTTAACACTTAAGGGCCAGACAAAATTCACTCTCTTTTTCTCTTTCATTCCACAAAATTTGGGTAAGCAATAAAAGCACATTTGCTTCAGAAACCCCACCATATTCTCAGCACCTGCCCTGCCCAGCACTGGAACAAGGTAGTGCTTTCTCTAAGGCACACACTTGTCAGGGAGAAGTCACTGACCTGCTTGTTTCCTTAGCCCTGGAGATCTTTGCACTCTTGTTGTCAGTTCTGCCCAGGGAGGTGAGGATGCTGATGCCTACCCTGGGAGTAGGATGGCATTTAATCTTACCATCCATCTCAGCTGACATCCCTGCTGATGCTGGAGAGGAGGTCTGGGGGCAACTCCTAGACAGCAGCACAAGAAGTATCCATTCCAGAAGATTCTCTAAATGAATCCTCAGCATTTTCATTAAAAAAATACACTCCTGCTGAACAATTATGGATCGTGACTCTCCTTTTTTTTCCACAGGCAGAGAGCTTGTGTGAAAACTGTCTGACATTTAAAAATGCCAGCAATCTTATTAATTCTTTAGTTCAAGAAGTGTTTCTTGGGGCTTTCTATGTGGAATACGAGTTAGAAGACAGAAGAGTAATGCAGGCACACAAAAACTCTTTACACAAATGCTAGACTCCTTTAAGTCTTACTTCTTTAAAATAGTGTTTACCATGTAACTTATGACTAACTGGGAAATGCACCTGCGAAGGTTAAGGCACCTAGTGCCCCTGAGAGCTACAGCTGTGTGAATACAAGCTCTTTTGTGCTTTATCCCATGGTTGACCTCTTTCTGCCTCGAGAAGAGCCCCTTCTTTAAGAATTAAAGGCTATTCTATCTTCCTGCTAGCACAGAGATGTGCTACTGCTCTTCCTCATAAGCAGAATGCACTAGTGCAGATTACTGTCCACCAGTAATTTGAATGGCATTGCTAATGTATTGCCCTTATTCCAGGATCACAAGTTAAGTTCAAACTAGAAGACAGTCTGTCTCAGGGCTTTTCTTTACTGCAAGATTGAAAGGCCAAGCACATTAAAATGTCTGTTTAGTCTTCTCGCTTCTCGGTTCGTGGTGACTGGCACTCCAGAAAAGCTGTACCACTTGTCTGAGGACATGTGGGTTCAGTTAAGCATCTGTCAGAAAAAATAATGCATCCTTTCCCCCATTCCACCTTTATTATTAGCTACATGCTTATTTGCAAGTCTTTTCTCTGCAGTGAATGCAAAGGGAGGTAGTTTCAGGTGTATGAACCATTATGTGAGCTGCCTTTGTACATCTCCCCCTGTCTTTACTGAGAGCTGTGGAGCAAAATTTGGTCCTAGGTTGGATTGAGAATGCAGTGGAGAGAATAGAGCACATTACCCCTCTAATGGCTGCTTCAATAGATAACTGGCATATGCTGCTGCCAGCTAATTGCTACTCCTTTATCTCAAGAAGAGCTTGACAGAGGGTGGTGATTCAAAGACGTCTGGTTTTCTAGGCCAGTTGCCGTGACCAGGATTGTGCATATTTGCCCTCTGCCAGATGTACATTTATTTTGATGTCAGATTTTTTATTCTGTGTCCAAAACCATTCGTAGTGGTTGGTAAGTATATTCTTTTGTTGTATGTAATTCTAGCCATGTACTGCACATACAGAATCAGAGCCAAGTTTACTTCATTTCTAAATCTCCAGTGACCATCTAGTAAAAAACAGTTCTTGAAGACCAGAGTCTAGTTGCAGAAAATACAACTGTAGATTACTCTTAAAGGAATGACTCATTGCAGTAAGGTTAGGAGAGAAGAGAGTGATTTCTCTAGCCAATTGATTTGGATTATTAATGCAACAGCTACTACTGCATTAGCAATTATATTTAGTGTGCAGTGAATGAAAAAATCAGATGTTTTCCAGTTCCTGCCATTGGCATGGAGCTGCTGTTTGATGAACATGGGAGGGTTATATGAAATTATCTGAGTAAGAGGTTGTGCATGCATTAAGGTGACAGACAGTCTCATATGGGCTGAGCCCTCTGTAAGTCATGGGTTCTGGCCACAAATGGTGAAGACACTGTGTGGGTTAGCACAAGGTCTTAAATCCTGCTCTTGAGAGCTTTTATTCTTTGACCTGATTTACTGCAGTATGATGAGTTTCTATTTGGAATAAATTTTGACCCAAATAATTGGAAGTTAATCTCACTTTATTTTACATAATGCTTTATGATAATGCAATTGTAACATGTTTAGTGTGGGGCATAGAGGGCAACAGTCTACAGAAGCTGACATTTTGCATAAAAGAAACAAAAAGAGGTCTTGAGTTGATCCGTTCAAACTGATGGCAGCAGTTGAGAAGATTAACCTTTTTAATAATGACTTCTCTTTTATGTATTTTTGGGGGTGGTCTTTTGTAGGTATTCATTTATGACACTCAACAATTACATTATGTACAGAAAATATGTGAACTGAATAGTCTACTAGGTCAAGCAAATGAAGAAGAGATTGAACCAAACAGGGTGAAAAAAGATGAGCTATACCAGAATGAGTGTATTGCAGGTCAAGTGCTGCTTGAATGAAGCAATGTGATGGTGTAAGGTGCTAGAAACAAAATACTTTCCTTCTTGGGAGAAAATATGCACTCAGTGAACCAGAAAGCTGCAAAATTCTTTAATAAAATTAATCCTTAGCTCTAAATAGCAAAGATGTCAGACTTATTTTATACCTAGATTTTCATCCCAGCAAATGTAAATTTATCCCTGGACTTTTTTGTCTTGATTTTAACATTTGCTGTTGCACTGAATATAGTTTTATGCCCAGTCTATGCGTTCTTAGTAAGTGTCAAGTTAACACAAAGAAATAAGAAAACATGTGTTCAAGTAAGGTTTAAAATCACAATATTCATGTTCAGATTTATATGTCACATACTTTCATAACATATCTTACCAATCTGATATTTGGTTTCTTTTACTTTTTGGAACAGTCTTGTGGGGTGTTTTTTAGGCTGCTTGTGTTGTGGAGAGAGCACCTACATGGATAAGAAACAGAAGGGATGCAGTTTGCTGGTCAACAGATGATATTTGTCCATAGTACCCAGACTACACAATATATGAGTCTTCTCAAGCCATGTGAATTAAAACCTTTCAGTCCTTCAGGAGAGGAGGGCTCCTAAGGCTTGGGTAAGGACATTATTAGAAAGCTTGCTACAGTTCTGAGATCTGTGGGCTCTCTGTGTAGGGCTGAGAAGGGAACACAGTGTCACTGCCATGGGCTTCTTGTATTGCTTCCCCTGTGGCTCATTCCCTTGGAACACAGGCATGTTCTAGCTTTCCATTCCTTGGTGCTTGTTAAAACTTCTGTCTGCAGGCTGCTTTCATTGCTGTTGTAGCCTTGGAAATGAGCTTGGATGTTATTGGCTAGGCTTGTGGATGTTCATGCTTATAAGCCTCACCAAAGGAGATAATACAAATACCAACATAAACCTGGAGAGAAAAACTTAAAGAGCTCTTGGAATCTTAGAGACTGATCATTTGAGTTATATTCATTTGCTCCTCTATAGCTATGCTTATTCCTTGATCTAGAAGATAAATACATAAGTTTATCACTCCATTAACAAGGTGTCCTAAAGAAGTGTTGTCTCGAACTCCAGTTGTATTGGAAGTTGGAACTTCTCAAACAAGTTGATGCTGCTTTGCCCAGCTCTGCCAGTCAATGCCCATCTTCTGCATCGCTTTAGCCACACCCTTCACCAGAATCAACAATTCAGTTCACTGGTCTAGTTTTACTTCAAATCCCATTGTCTTGACCTACCTAGGCCACCACCTTTAAGATAGCATCTTCTTGCTCCCTTTGGCAGCATAGACATGTCCAAAGTATAAGAGAGTTTTTCCTGAACTGCAGCTTCTTCTTCTGCATTATTTTCCTTGTAAGCAGTCAGGGCAATTGCAGTAGCTAGGACATGGAGAGGACCTTGTTTCCTCATTGCCAGAAAGTGGCACTTCTGATGGCTTGCCCCTTCTTGGATCAGAGAGTGTTCTTGTTAAACAGCAGTCACTCACCTAAAGTACTTCACACAGCCTCCTTGATTTCTCTTTCAGTGCTGGTGTGGTCTAGATCCAAAGGGGCACTCTTGCATTTGGTACTCATAGGACTGAAGGACAGGCAGCTGCCAGCCCCGTTAACTCTTCTCAGAGCCTCATTCAGAATTAAGGTGACTTGTGTGTGTGGCTGGATTCAGAAATCCAGCATCAGGAGCTGAAATCATCAGCATTGCCTCTGTTGAGAGGGTGTATCAGCCAGTATTAATATTCATAATTCTCTGTCCCAGCTTGAACAGCACCCTTTAAAAATTCTTCTTTGAATGCCCCTCCACTTAATTTTCCCTGGGTGAAACCATCACAATGTTTCAGTCAATGTCAAAACACCCCTTGAATGAACAGAATTAGGACAGGATGGGGAGGGCATTATTTCCCTGCCTACAAGGGAGTGGTGGTGACTGAAATCATCGGTGCTGTTTGAAAGCTGAGTTATTTCCATGAAGATGCCTTAGGAGTGCAAAATGTTATTAGAATATGCATTATTATTTTGATTTTCACATGTCAGTACTGACATCAGTGACAGGAAAGGGCACTACACTGGAAATATGATCTGCTCACTTTTCCCCAACATGATGCAACACAAAGGCAGGTGATTGTTACGCTCTGCTTTTACTTGGTAGCTCAGTCCCAAAGGGTATTGTACTGCTGGATGACATTGTGCTGGAGCCTCTGTGCTTGATTTTATTTTGAGTAAGTCATACCTCTTTATACATAGATAATGAACCCACTGTGCACCTGGTAGAGACTGCACAGCATTATTTAAAACATGAGTGTCTGAGTATGCCTGAAAGTGAAGTTGTCTCATAAGTATAAGCTGCAAAACCTTGTTCAACATTAAATCAAATCAGTGTTAATTTGTGAACTAATTAGCATTTCAGGCTTTTTTTTTTTTCAGCCGTGTGGTGATTTTGTATATAATGCTATGTGATTGTACCAAAGTACATAATTACGGAGCTGAATACATTGTCTCCTGCTGACATGTTGCAAAAGGAATTTCTTTCAGCAAAGGATGCTTGCTACATCTGAATTAAAATAAAGATACACATCCAAGTCCTGTGCATCTGACCCATAGCTGAATTAAATTGATGTAATGTCAGAATCCAGGGACCTTGTGGAACAAATGGGCTGAATATATGTTAACTGAATTTACTCGTTCAGATTTCTACTTTATTTTAATGAGGAAATGGCAGGATTTCCTTTGGTGTGAGACTGATGATAAGACAGGTATTTATGCATCAAAGAAAACCAAATGGTTTAAGGAGAATTTTTTTTTTTTTTAAACTCTGAAGTCTGAGTGCTGGAGTACAGGAACTGTCAGTACTTGCTCAGCTCAGTCTTCATTCTCACCCAGAATCGTCCTCCTGGCATCAGGCAGCACCAAGCAGCTGGAGTTGGGGTAAGAAATTCCATCAGTTCTGTAATAGCTGTCTCTCCTGTGGTAAAACTGATAGAAGTCTCTTCTATGTTTACCTATATTTACCTAGCAACAAGTATTTTGATTTAGACACCACTACCCATACTCTTTTTCTCTTAAAAGTAGTTTTAGTAATATTTATGCCTTTCATGATTTATATGTTGTCTTTGACGACACTGATTTTTTGTAAGTAACATGGTTAAGATAAAAGCCTCTTTCTTACCATAGTGCAGAATACACAATCTGCACTGACAGGGCTGAACATTACACCTATCTAATAAAAATATATGAGATAGTAATGCTGCTTCGCTTATGTGTACAGTCACTAACCTTGTTTTAAAAACCCGACATATAAATTGTAAAAGGTTTCTGCAAAATTGAAGCTGAGCACGTACATATAGTTTCCTATAAGATCCCTCAGTCAATCAGCAAAATTTAATGTCCCCAGATAACCTTTTCCCAGGTGAGTTACTGCTCAGCTTCTCACAGGAGTCAAAATATGATTCATTATTATACTTGGGACTCACTGGTGTCCTGCTGATTTTGCCTTGATGGAGGTAAATGTGAGACTGTGAGAAACCTTGTTGGCTGTTTGTCCTTTTGGACTGACAGGCTGTTCTTGCACCAGACTGACTCAGACTGAACTGTAAAGAACCATGACTCATACCCTTCTTTGTTGTTTGAAGAGTTAAACCCTCAAAAGTGTTGACATTTAAAGATCAGCTGTGGCAGTCTGAGTTAGACTCTGAATGAGTTGACTGTGAGAACTCATGCTTCTGATTTGTTGTTTTGGCTCTTTTTGTAGGATGTTTTTCTGTGTTTTATTTCCTCCCTTGATCTGGAGCTGATTGCAATCAGAAAGACTAGAGACTTTAATTTTCAGTCTTGTGTTCTAGGAAAATAAGGCATGTTGGATCTCTCTGTCTGGATGCATTATCTATTGGTCTTTCTTCAACCAAGGTTTTTGAAAGTCTCAACTAATTTCAGAGAAATCTGACAGGCCATTAAGTTTTCTCAGATCTTCGACAGATTGCCTCTGAGAAAAACACAGCAGTATGGACTCAGTGCTGTGGTAGACATCCAAGATCTGTAGGTAACAGCCTACATTGATTCCCCAGCCATGACAAATGCAGTTATAGACTGAGATTCCAGTCTATAGACTGGCTTATTTGAGAGGTGCTGGAAGTCTGCATATTAGCTTCCTCTGAGTCTTGCCTATGAAGTTAAGCTGCCTACAGGATTAAATGAAGTAGTCATGACAGTACAGCCCTTCTTGTTCTATTTTGTCAAGTCATGTAAGTTCACATCATTCAGCTGTATTTGTCAAATCTAGTAACATTGGCCCTATAGTAAGATACACATCACAACATGTTTATTAAACTTGCCCTTCCATTAAATCAGTCAATAAATTATCTCCATTAAAATTTAATTCAATAGTTGATCTTCACTCTGAAACTCCAGGACATCTAATAAAGGGCTAAAATTATGAGCTCAGGTTTCATGTGCATTGTGCCCTTTGTAAATCTCAGCCTATTTCTAAACTCTCATGCTAGTTCTGGACATCTGCATTGTTAGATGCAAACTGGATGAGTGAAGAATTGGCATGGATTTTCAGTTTTTACCATAATTTTGTATGTTTAAGGGATGTGAAAGGTTTAACGTTTCTTCCAGTTACATTTTATGGTTGATTGTACACTGTGCTACCTTTGCACAAATACCCTGAAATGCCAATATTTTCAATGCAAACAACAGAAATTGGAATCATTTAGAAAAATAGAATTGAGCCCAAGAACCATGCTAATTATATCCTTGGTTATTTTCACACAGAGAAATATTTCAATCTGCGCTCTGTGTTTATATGCTAAGGATGTTTCTTCTTGTCTGAACTTAGAAATATACCTCAGGGAGCTTTATTTTTGGTTACGCATTTAATGCAGAACATTATTTGCATCACAGAAAGATCACATCTTCTCCTTGCCTATTTCAGCTTTTCCATACCAAACCTCAGGCTTTCCTATTATTTGTAAAATTGCTTTTGTTTCCAATTGGGATCAGATTTAGAAATGGAAAGATCAGGGCACGTTAGAATTTGTGGGTAGGAGAGAATTCTGTTCCAAGCGCAGAATGTTAAACCATGGAAGGGAGGAGGGGATGCACAAGACAAAGGAAGGAGTTTAGGGATTTTTTGATATCTGATTGCTCTTACTCTGCAAAAGAGGAAGAGACAAGGACAGGAGGAGTAAGGTGTAAAAGAATATTCTTAAATGGTATAGGTAATGATTTTATACTTCCTAAATTTTGAGCTAAGTGATCTTGCCTATTTGGGAAGAAAGCTAGCACTGGCATATCAATCAATTAGAAACCTTCAGGATATGTTTCAGGGGGAAGGTGCAGATAAAAAGTTCATTTTTAGATATTCATGAAGAAATTGTAAGAATGTTCCAGTTTGTGAGGCCAACACTGATCTGCTTAACCATTTCCTTATCATCTCTCAATTTGCAATGAATTTATAAATCCATTTTTAATGGGATTCTACTGTTATTAGCAGTCCTTTTCTTTTTTTTTTTTTTTATTCCAAGGCAAATCTCACAAAATGACTGGCAATTCTGGAGATAAGATCTGCTCTACTTTCTAGCAGCAGCTGCAATATCAAAGGGGTTAATTTAGATCATTGAGGTTTCATCTTCTTGCCCTCTAAGGTCTGATTCATAAAGCTGAAGAGATGAATTCAGAAATTTCCAGGGACAAATGGGGGAGAAAAATCAAGATATATGAAAAAGGAGGGGAGAAAATTAAGTTTTGTCTCAGTGTATGTGATTACCAAGCAGAGTTTGAAATTCACTTATGTTCTTGTGCAGATAAGGTGTTGAGATGTTTCCCTCATATCCTGGGCCAATTTTGAATATTGAAACAGATCCATGATCCATTTAGTCTCTATCCCTGGCTAATGCTTTAGAGAAAGGCAGAGATCCTTAATGATACATTTAACAGTTTAAAACTAGAGAGATGCAGTTACTTCCAGCTACTATATGTCTTCAGTCCCTAAAATATAAATACTAATCTGTCACTACTGTAAATCTGTTCTCGCTCAGATATCTGTATATGAAGTTGAAATTAAACACCTCGCTGATCTTTTCTAACTACAGCACTCTGCTCTCAACATCCCATGGGTTCTAATTCAGAAGTTCTCTATCTCTCCACTAGGATATTTATTTTGGCAGCATTTGACTTGCATTTAATCAGATTTTGTTTTCAAAATTCTGAAGAGAAGAATTCAGAAATTTGCTGATCATGTTGTTAAACCTGAGATGTTAGAGGTAGTTCCAAAAGCATCAGAGGTAACCATGGTGCTTCCTAACCCCCTGCAGATGTGCCCTGTTGTGGAGACCAATGGATATAGCCATGTGTTCTGAAGCTGTGGAGACCCAAGGACCCTATGATGCTATTTTCAATAGAGTAATTTGAAAGGCTGTGGTAAGTCACTGTTGCAGAGAGAAAGAAAATTCAAAGAGAAGGTGAGAAGAAAGGGGGAGTTACATTAAAGGGTCGAGTTACCATTCCAACCAAATCAAGGTAAATCCAGGGCAGTTTCACTGTTTGGGTTTTTTCCTGAAACAGATAAAAATGAAATCCTGACACATATGAACAACTGGCAAGCCCAGATGATCAGATATTATGTGCTGTTAGATTCTGGCTGTGGTAGTTTATACTTCCCTTGCTCAGCCTCCTAACTTTGTGAAACAGCAAAGGTAACACCAGGGCTGCGTGAGTGGGAGATGTGGAGGAATGATGACTTAGATAGGCACTGGAACACTGTGGGCAACAGTGTCTAGGCCTTGGTTATTCCACCACAACTGTTTTCTACTATTCATTTTCTGCTTGGTTATTTGGATTAGAGTCAAAACTCATGCGTGTTCAGTGCAAACATGGTTTTGATAGTGACTGAGGCTGTATTTCTTGCTTCACTACATCATGATGATCACAAATGATAAATATGAAACCAAGAGGGTAATCAAGACACTCAGATTTAGCAAGAACTTCTGGATCTTTTAGGGGCAGAAGATGAGGTGACCAGCAGAGAAAGAGAGAACTTGGGGTGATGCACTTTGATGTGGTTTTACTCGAAACATGAAGGTGGGAGGAGAAAAAGAAGATGGTTTTGTTGATTTGAATCGATTATGAGGAAAGACCAAGCCTCTGCATACCATCCTCATGCACCCTGGTTTTTATGCCTTAAAATGTTATATGCTCTGAGAAAGAATAAATTTGTAGCGCAAACAGTGAGTATTCTTTAAATGTGAAATAAGCTCTTCATTGAACAACCAAAGCCCGACTACATTATGTCTGGATTAATTTTATACCAGTAGTCAGATAATGGTCTTACCTTCACAAAGACCAGGCAGCTAGTAACACAGTGGCAGCACTACACTTCCTAATCTTTTAAGTTTTCTTTGTAAAATGATGACTTCAGTCCTGTCTGGTATATAGAACAACTGAAAGTTTAGAAACAAAATAAGTATTTTTTATTATATTATGGGAAAATGTCCAGTTTGTTTCTTCCTGATTGCTTTTTTTAACACAAAGGACAGAAACGAGCTAAATTTCTGCCTAGAGAATTCTCAGCACCAGGTGTGCAGGCTGAGGGATAAATCCCTTGAGCACTGGACAGTTGCTAGTTTGAAATTTTGGGCTTTGTTAATTCTTACAGTACTCACATGATGCAAGTCATCAGATCACTTTGGTTTATTGGCAGAAGTAGGTTATCTCTGTTATTCTGCTCTTTAAATTATACATTCCAGTAAATTATAAGCATAACTGAGGAGATGACTGGATCTCTCCCTAAAGAGTTGAATGAGAATGATAAACTCCAACAACATGTGAAGAAAGCCTCTTCACTTCAGCTCCACTCAAACCACTACCTTCAAGGAGTGTCTGTTCTACTCTGGTAGGTAGTTTCTGTATGATGGCACAAATGAGTTACAGACAATGACATGGACTCAAGTTGTTTCCTGTGGGAATGCTGGTCTATAACTGTTTCTTCTCCAGCTAAAAACCAACTAGTTTGTTGGGTGGGTTTTTTTTTGTTTGTTTGTTTTTGGTTTGGTTTTTTTTTTTCTTTTTGCCTAGGGATGCTCCTTATTCTGATACACCTCTGCAGGAACCTCCAAGTGCAGAGATAAAAATGACCTTCTTGGCATTCCATTTCTTAGGTCTAGAAGAAATAAAATTGTAATAGTGGTCTGTAATTTATCGAGGGAGGAATGCACACACATGGAAACCAGGATTAAGTTCTGATAACATCTAAGTCTGTTATCTTTTTGCATTTGCTTTTTATTGTGTGTCTGTGAATCCATATGGTTTTGTAAATTTTCCTTTCCTGATGAGATATCTCTTTGTTCTTTGAGAAAGAAACAGCTGAGAATGTATGTGTTGTTGAATTGACCTCATCAAATTCAGCCCACAGCCTTCAGGAAGTTAAATAAATTTGTGGAGCACCTGCACAGATTCTTGTTTACTTCAAAAAATCCAAAAGGTTTAATAACAAATGTCCTGGTTTATTTCTGAGCTTTCTGAAACTACCCATTCAGGGAGAAGACTGTTCAATGTGCTACATTTTGAATTAACAAGTTAATCTATAGCTTCTTGCTGAAAGTGAGGGGAAGCAATTACTGGTATGCATTAGATCACTTTAATTTCAGGTATATGTTCAGATATATCTTCATTGGACTAAAGAAGGACTGGGGTTTGGACAGAGAGAGTGAACAGTGATTAGCCAGTGAAGCAGCCCGTGTTCCTTTTCGTCAAGAAGCTTAATTAGTTACTCGCTTACATGACATTTTTCAAAAGTGATTCATTACTCTTAAAAGATGCTTGATTCTTTGACAGTACTGACTTTGTTGTCTATTGTTGCTGCTTTTGCAGACAAGTCAGTGCTCGTTTCTGTGTCATATCCAAGAAAGTGCAGTTAACAGAAGTCCCAGATTCAGTAGTTTGATGCTGGTCTGAAAATGACTGATGTCAACCTATGTAAACGATACTAATCAATTAACAAGAGTTTTCCAATTATTCTATAGCATGGGTGACCTACCATGAACAACCACAATGCCCTCTTATACAGAATAGCATTTCTTTGCATTGTTTTCTAATTTCTTCCTTGCACAAATGTTTCTTGCCCAGAATTGCAATAAATCAGATATCCTCTGCTGCCTCACTTGTGAGACAAGAGTTTGTGGTCAAGGTAGTGCACAGGTTCCCTCCTACCCCTGAGAAAGAAGCAGAGTATGCTGCTGTAGCTGCATATCCCTCCTGCCTTTTCTCCATAGTGTCTGCAGAATTTTTCAGTGCTGCAGGGTATTTTCAGCTTTGTGTCTGAGTGCTGCTGGAGTCATCACCTCATTTGCCAGACTGGTGACCAGACCTGCATCCCATTATCCTTCCTGGTCCCTTCCCTCACAGTATCCTCAGAGCTCTGCAGTTTCTAATGACCTCCTACTTCTATCCTCCTTTTGGGTCCCAGGATAAGTGAGGAAGAAGAAATATTAATATAGATAAAGCTCATTTATAAAAAAGTAAATGAGAAGCTGCTAATGTATGTGGTGGATAAGCACCGTGTAAATTTCTAACTATTGCAAACAGAGACGGTGATTTGGTTTATCTTGTTCTACTCTTTTGCACAGCCATAGGCTGCTTTGGGTGCAGAGTGTTTCCTGTGGTTACCTAGTACTCTATTAGCACATCACACTCCTTGGAACTCATCATTAGATGTAATTTATCTCGCTGTGCCACACCATTACTGAAGCTCACTTACTCGAGGCAGAATTTAGCCATTAGTCTATAAATTTCTGAGTTTTGCTGGGTGAAGAGTCTATGATGAAAAAAAATGATTTATTTAGAAATAGAATTTTTTAAGGAAGCAGGTGGAAAGCACCTGTGACTTGGGGAAAACAACAGTCTTCTCTTGATGCAGCGTTTCGATTCACAAAATCACACAATCACAGAATGGTGGGGGTTGGAAGGGTCCTCCAGAGCTGATCTAGTCCAAGCCCCTGCTAAAACAGGTTCCCCTTAATCAGAAACATGTCCAGATATGTCTTGAAAACCTCCAGAGGAGAAGCCTCCACACCCTCCCTGTACTACAGCTCATTTTCTTTTTCTCTGGCACGTGATTCATTTGGTTGCACTTGTAGCACCGTCTTTTTGAGGTAAGCACCAGAGCAGGATGTCGAGTGGTGACTGGGGAGATGCCTTGGAAGAAGAAGCAGGAGTGTTGCATGTTATGGTTATAGCATGCCTTTTTGGAGTGAATCCTGGTGGATTCTTTAAACGTGGAGCCTCCTTTTCCTGCACACTCTTATTTACTAATGCAGCCCAGCTGCAGAAATGAAGCTAAGGTCCTGAAACTGGATAACAGAGGAGTTGCTCAATAGGCAGTCAGTGGAAATTCCTGGAGAAAATGAAAACAGATAGAGAAGCAATAAGCTAATGGGAAACATTGTGCCTGCTAATGAAAGGGAAAATAGTGATGAGGGAGTGTGGAGGGAAATTATTACTGAAGCATTCACACTCCTTTGCAGAGCTCCTGCTTTTATACTCAGATTACTTGATGATCTGCTGACTCATGGAGTTTGCAGAGTTACTCTTTTGCATAGTGAGAAACTAGCAGGTGATTTTCTTTCTTTCTTTCTTTTTTTTTTAAATGAATCATTTCCAAAGGTTGGCTGACTTTGCTTGTAGTGAACGTCCTAGTTTTAAATTCAGTAATGTAAGGCATCTGTCTCCATCTTTTACCCCAGCCTGCACTGAACTCTGTGCTTTTTGATATTGGAAAAGATATCTCACACAGGTTACAGCTCACAGTTGGTAATGAGGAGGAGTTATCATCACCATGCTATTCTAACATCTCAGTATGCTTTCTGTAATGTGAGAGGATTATTACCGATGCTCTGCTGGCTCTATTCATTGTTCTGAATGAATTATGCTTCTAAGCTGGGCATTAGCCTAAAAATATCTCCAGTAACTTAAGTGGTGATTATTATTACTGATCATGTTTATTGTTGTTCTTAAGAGCCCACCAAGCATGGAGCCCATTATGCCAAGCACTGTATGTGAGATGCTCTCTACTCCAGTGAGTGTCTGTCTAAAAAGATATATTTGGGGTGGGACCAGGAATAATGCATATGAACAGAGTGATTTCACACAGCAGATACTTTTCTGCCACAGAACATAAGAAAGACTGACATCTTTTTCCTCTTGATACTCTGATTTGTCTGAGGAAAGGAGAGTATCTCTCCCCTGTACTATTCTGTATTTGTGTGGTGTGGAGCAGAGTCCTCCCACCAGATTATCTTGATGCTTGCCTTTATCTGCTTTGACTGTCTGCAGTTTTATTTGCTCTCTGTGGATTTCCTTTGGATGTCACACGATTGTGGGGTAAGGGATGGTGGGGAAGAAAAGGCAGTGAGTAGTACCTTGCAAACTCAGCTCCATGTTTTTTCTCTTCAAGTTTGTCAGGGTATTTTAATGATGAATTATTGAGCATTTGAATCTTGATATACATTTCATCATAAATGGTGTTTTAGAGGGGAAAGTGAAGAGTTAGGTTACTCAAGGGATTGCTGTTGGATGGCTTACGGGGAAAGCTGTTGGGAGGAAACAACATAGAGTAGTCCATGTGCTTTCTCATTTGCAAGGATTCAGTTTGCTGTCTTATTTCTCTCATCATAAAATTGTGTCTTTGGGTTTTCCAGGTGGCTGCATCATAAGGGCTGTAATGTAGCCTGACAGGTAGAAATCAAAAGCAGCATGTCTTAGTGATGCATTGTCAGCTGTGAATAACAAGAAACATTTGGGGGTTTGTTGTGAAAATCCAGATGTTGTCCATTGTCAGCTCTCACTGTTCTGCTGCCCTGGTCAAACTTCAAAATATGTCACAGGCAGGATGTT
Source organism: Urocolius indicus (assembly GCA_013401255.1). Classification (NCBI taxonomy): domain Eukaryota; kingdom Metazoa; phylum Chordata; class Aves; order Coliiformes; family Coliidae; genus Urocolius; species Urocolius indicus. Next base: position 544,173 of record WBNH01012196.1, read on the forward strand.
TGCTGTGCTGTGTTTTTTGCTCCTACAGACATTTGCTTAATCTGTATGGCAATTCTGAAGCCTGTGTCAGCTTCCTTCTGGAATGAAATCTCTATTGCCCTTGTAACCTGAAATCCAGAGGACAATATCAAACATATTCTATGGCTACTGGGATGATTTGTGTTTATCTCTTAACAATTTAGGAGACTAAGTGCATCAAGGTAAAAAGCAAACACAAACTCTCTTGGGCATAAAGTTTTTGCATAGAGATGTTGATAAATACACCAATAGTGGAGAGAATGAGACCAGCAGCAGTTAGTCAGAGCTTGGTGCTGACCTCCCCACCCCAATAGCTGGGAAGCCTTGCTACATATCATAGATAACCTGCTCCTTTTCCAGTCAAGCATGATTTCCAGTCTGTGAGCAATGGTCTAAATTGATGTGTCTCTCATGTGTGCGTTTGTGCATGCATATGCATGTTTAAATACGATCTGGAATTGCTTAGCCTGAATATTTTAGGATGTTTGATATAGTGATATATGTGACAATATGTAGATCTATTCACTGGAATCACAATACTCAGAGGTTTATAGAAATGTGTTGCATGCTACAATGCACTTAGGATCTCTGGGTATTAAAAAGCATACTGTGTTTTTGCCTCACAGTGCACTTCATAATGTATTATATGAGTAATATTTTACCAACAGAATAATCTATGATGCTAATTTCTTCTGCTTCTGTTCCTCTTTCTTTTAAACCTCTGAACTCAAACACCAAAAGGAGCAGATTTACCACAGTGTTCTCTTATTTTACTGTGCTTAAGATAGGTTATAGTCAATATTCATTATGCTCCTTGTATTTTACATTCAAAATATACCTCTTTATTTATGTAACACAACAAAAGTCTTGTTCTTCATTTATTGTATATTAATGAGCTAGTGGTAACATGCTGGAATAGCTTTTTATACTTCAGCCTTCAGCTGGTAAGAATGGGAGAAAAACTACTGAAATGCAGGATTGTGCTATGCAATTTCTCCAAATAAAGATCATTAAATTTTCTGACAAGGGTTTGATGCTGAAATGCTGCCTCACTTGTTGTAAACACCCAAGTGAAGCAAATACTCGACCCATTTGACAGGCCATGAATGCTTCCATTAGCATGGCGTAATTCTAATGCATTTAGCGTGTATGTTTAATGCTAAATGCATTAGCACTTAATGTCAGGAGCTCCAGACCTGCTAGAGTCAAAGGGTTAACACAAATTAAGAATTGCAAGAGAGATTTGTCACTCTTTATAGCTTTGTGTTAGAAGTCCTAATTTCATTAATGAAGCTTACTCTGTAAGGGAAGAATATTATTTTTGTGTTAGGCTCTTTTTCTTTCTTTTGAAAATAAAGACCAATTACCCTGCTAGCATTTGCTACCACGGTAACACCTCCTGAGGAGCCCCACTGTAACATCATCATAGTCAAACCTGCAGAATGTTACCTAAGAAAATTTAGCTACTCAGTTTAATTAACAGATTAACATCACAATATGAAATCTGTAATGGACACCTGTGGTTAAAGGTGAGCTTTTGTTTACCCTCTCTAAAACCAGGACTTAATTGCATGAGAGAGTGAGGCCAACATGTGAAATACAGCAATCCAGGCCACAGCTACAGAGAGCTTCCCCTCAACATCCAGTGAGGGTTAAGCAGCCCTTAACCTTTCCACTTGACCTTGCCACTCATGGTATTTCAGTGCAGGCTATGGCACAGCTGTGCAGTGATCCTCACTGGGGATCAGCCCAGGTGAAAAATTACATGGAAGGGGAAAGTGGTACAACAGAGGAGTTGGCTTAGAGGCTGGAATGAGCACAGAGGCATAGGCATTAGTTTTGCCTTATTGCCGATGTTTGCTTAACTGCACAGAGCTTGCTATATTATTCAATGCGCAATGAGGAAGATACACCTGATCTCCTTTACAGCACTGCAAAGTAACAGTGCTTCATTGCCTTCATAGTAATTCCTTCTATCAGCAGCAGTGCTAAAGTCAATGGGACTGCAAGCAGAGCATGAAGAATATGCCAGCCTTGGTAGGGTCAGGATGAAGAGCTGTTATGTTGATTGACCTCAGGAAAAATTATTTTGAAGAGTTTTTAAAATGATTTTAATTAAAATATGTATTTAGCTGAGTGGGAGTTATACTAATTGGCACTTGTACATCACATGCATTCTTGGAAAAGTTCTAGAAACTGTAAAAACTTTAACTTCTCACAATGCTTCAGTGCTGCTTAATTCATCCTCACAGAAAGGTGGTGAGGAAAATGTTTGCACACCCATTGCCAGTGTATCAGGACCCAAGTGCACCAGCAGGTCTTAATTGCCCTGAGCAGGGTCTTCCCCATAGGCACCTGCTGCCAAGGGCTCCTTTCAGCTCATCCCTGGTTCTCACTGAGCTGTGCCAGAGTGTAACACAGCAGGAAAGGAGTCTTCATTTGTCACTTGGTTCTTCTGCAGAGACCTTTGCTCTGCTTTCCTTGAGGGCAAGTGCTTGGTACTTTGGTACAGTTAGAGTATTCTGCTACTGACAGCAGCTAGATGCACCTATACTTTTCATAGTGTATTTTGACTCTTAGTTTATGGGCCAGATCCAGACTGAGGAATATTTCTATGTGATTTGCTACCTTGTCCCCTAAAAGGAGTAAATGCTGCCAGAAGAGCAGACATTTCCTCTAGCACCCTCCATCTGGCTTTAACATCTCCTGCTGAGAGCTGGAGGTGGATCTCCCAGGGTCTGATCCTACTCTTGTTACTCTGTGAAGGATTGATTCAAGATGCCAACAATTTGTTTTCTTCTGTCACTATATCACTTTTCTGCCCCCATGTGTCCTAGCTGCAGTCTTGGTTCTCCAGCACACACACAAACACACACATAACAAGGCGGAGGATACAACTGTGGCTTCAGAGGAGGCCAAGCATTCATCTTGCTAACCAAAAGGATAAACAGTGTATTACCTTTCCCTTTTCAGGTCTGCTAGGATTCTTAACCTTTCAAAGTATTCTTAACATCTGTTCCTTTCAACAAGAATGCATTGTTGCTAACATGCCAGCATATTACTAGGGTTATGCCTGGAAGAGCTAGTTACTACAGGGAAAGCTGTGGAACAGCGTTCTTGTAGCCTTACACAGCAAGGCAAGAGCTGACAGTGGAACAGCTAACACACTGTAGAACTGCACTCCTTTGCCCTGCAGCAGTTTGCTCATGTAGCTATACCCTACCATGAGCCTCATCAACCCTGCCACGTCCTCAGAGTACATTGCTAGTAAATGAGACAGTCCAAAATTTTGTCTGTGTGGAAGAGCTTAAAGTGGTTTTCCTACTCCTAGTCTTAAGCCAGCCATCAGACTGATTATAAGCTACATGCTAGACACCACAGCATTGAAGTGCCTACAACTTAAGGTGTATCGATCATACAGCCTAAACAGACTATAGGCAGCATGTGAGCATTGAGCATTCCTCTGCTTGTCTTAAACTGATTGCAAGGTATCATTTCAAATTAAAGAGAAAATCTAGTTAAAAATGTATTCATGGGAGGTAAGTGGATAAGCAACAGAAATTATATGATAAAGTTGTCTGTGTTCTGCATTTACATTTGGACAGTAATTCCAGGTGAAAAAGAACTCTGTGATTTCACATGCACCTTGTGCTGACTATCATGGCATATTTTGAGAGTCTGATTTAGTTAATTTTGGATGAGGTGGAAATTAATTAGCAGCTGATGCCAACGTGTATGCCTTCCCCATGAAAATCTGGGTTGTGAGGTAGGATACATCTCTGTCAGCCACCAAAAAGATCAACATAATGAGTAAAAAGCAAAGGTAACTGCTGGTACGAAATGAGAGAGAAAGCTGCAGCCAGGGGGAGTTTTATCCTCCTTTACTAATATGCCCTGTGGTACGTGATGTTGATAAGACAACTCTAGGACAGCCTCTTGCAGCAGGATGGAGGTGAATATCTAGGATATGCAGGTGTGGGTAAGAGCTATTACACAGCTGTGGCTGCTTAACATTTTCTGAAATAGCAAAAGGTTTCATTAGTCCTGAGGTTTCCCACTGCACCTGGCCTTTGGGAGGTGTTATGGCTACTCCTCAGGTGCCAGCAATGGAGATTACTGCTTTTATTCTCAGTTTCTTCTTGCACCTTGGGTTTTAGTTCAGTATAACCTTAGTTCTTTCTCCCTTTTCCTAGTAACTAGCTCTGGTGGTAGACTGCCCTGTGAATGCCTTGACTGCACTGATCTCTAGTCTAGCTCTCTGTGCTTTGTAAAATGAAACCTTTTCTTCCCCATGCATCCCTGTTTTAGCACACCTTGAAACTGAAGACAGTGATAAATTGAGCACAGGCTGTACCTTGGGAAGAATTACAGCTGTCTGAACAACCATGCATGCAGGTTGGGTATTTTCCTCTGCACTTCAAAAGCTCTGATCACAATACATTTTAGAGTGGTTTTGGCAGTTTTCCATATACCTATTTAAATATTTTTTTTTCTTTCATTTTAAAAAAGCAACCTACCATAACTTGGTAAAATTCCTGATTTCTTAGATGCTGTACCAGCTATAGGCAGTCTACTATATCTTGGGGGGTTTTCATCTGTGACCTCCCTGGTATAAATGTCAAGAGACAAATTTAGATCTCAACACAAAAGCAGATTGCTTGCTGTTTATAAAATGCCTATATTTGTGTTGTAAATGAGAGGAATGGATATATTCCAATAACACTACTGTTGTCAGGATCACTTTCTTTGTGCTTATTAAAATTACACATACATTTAAAATAGATTTATAACTGCCTATTTCTATACCTAAGCAAAATTTCGCATTTCATTAGCTGTGCCTTTGATAAGACTTCTGTAGAGATTTTCATGCTTTCTCTGTTGTTAGTGGAAACAGGAGCTGTTTATTTTGAAAGTTCTTATTTTTATCATCTACAGCTAAAACTGTGTCTGCTTAGTTATGTCAGTGCCACAGGCATCATTTATTAAAAATACATATAGATTGAATGGAAATCTATATGTATGGGTTAACTGGAAACTTATAGATTAATGGAAACTTTGACTTTTTTATACTTATAGCAAATATTCTGACTCCAAGTTGAAGCTTTCTTCTGACACTTAAGTTTATTGGCTGTCACACCTACCAGTGTTGTGTATGCTTGGCACTGCCAGCTCTTCCAAAGGTGCGTGCCTTGTGGGCTGCTTGGTTCTGCTGGTCACTGCTCATGCTCTTGGGTGCTGCTGTTTGTCCAAGGACCAGGAGCGAGAAGCTTGTACAGACACTCAAGTCAGCTTGAAGCTGGCTTAACAAACCTTTATTCAAGTCTGTGTGATCAAAAGCAAATGCCACCCTGGTGGCTTGGAATCAACAGATGGAAAGGAGTTCGACCCCAAAACAGCTCCAGTTAGAGTTCCTCTTCATACAGTATAATCCTCTTATGCATCTACCTATGTCTTATCTCACTAAGTGGCTGAATATTTTATTTATTTGCAAAGTGTGCATACAGCCTTCATTTATATTGCATGCATTGTGTGTTCAATGCATGCAGTGGCTTTATGTGCTAAAGATGTACGCTTCCCAGTCTGAATCTGTTTGTCCACAGAATATCACAATGAGCAGCTGATGTTCACCTTGTTAGCCTGTTTTGCAGCTGTTGATCAGTTACTCAAGCTCCCTTTTTCTTCCCCAGCCGCACAGCTACCATGATCAGACTACATATTCCTAAGACCTTCATAGAATTGTTCCAACCAGGAATGACCCACAGAAAATTATTGGGATTGTTTTCCTCCCTGTTTTCAATAATCTGCTTGCAGCATGTGCATCTTTGTATGCACAAATCTTCTTGGGGTCAAGGCCTCACTGGTGTCTTTCAGGTTCATCCAGGATCAGCTTGAATGAATTACTGCTTTGTGTAATCACTAAACAGAGAAGGTAGTATGTTCTGGCAGAGTAGAACCTCATGAGCAGTAATTAGACTTAGCATCTAAATTACTTTGCAAACCACATCTGAAAGGTGCTAAAGAAACACCTCTACAGAGATTATGAATGCATAGAGATAAAATGAAATTTTGAATGCTAAATAACTAAACAAACCCAAAGACAGGTATTAAAGGTGTTCCAGAAAGGCTATAAATCAGTTGCAACCAATAGGTTGGAACAGAGTGTGGAAGCACTAGAAATACATCTGTCATCAGGGTAGCTGTAGCAACCTTATTTCCTGACTGCAGAAAGAGAACCTTTGATCACAGATGTCACTGAAGCACTAATGTCTCAAAACATGAGTTAAAATGCATTATAAAGTTTAAAAAAAGAATGGAGGTTTATGACTTTGAAAACCTGTTTCAAATGTTGATTTCCTTTTTTTCTTAGTATAACGTATTTTAAAGAAAGTAACTGAAGCCACCTAAGGCTTCGATTTTTGTAAGTTGATTTCATCCTTTTCTTCTTGCTTACTCGTTGACCTCATTTCATCAGCTATCTAAATGTAATATTTCCTTAATTAGTGAATAGTGACTAACATCAGGGAACAGGAGCTGCTTGAGTTGTATTGCACAGTGCTGTAAATCAGGTCAAAACAGTGAAGAAGTTCTGCTTGTCAGGTGGGTATTTATCCTGATGTTTTTATTCAGGTCAGCAATAAGCTTTTAAGGTAATATATCATTCACTGTACCATGGTTCTTGGAGTGCACAAAGTGGTTTTCTTTAGCATGAAACTAAGTCAGAAAAGATGCTACAGGAGTGCCCCTAATCTGTCTGCTAATGGACACTTAGTCCACTTAAATAAAGCTCAGGCTAGTCTGAAATAACTCCCACAAAATGCAGGATTCTCAGCACAGCTGCTGTGCTCTGCAGATCTGCTCCTAACACACTCAGGTACCCTCGGATTCCTGTGTTTCATGCTCTGTATTTGCTCTCCACCTGGTACAGAAGATGTTAAAATTGTGGGATTTTTTTTCTTTTTTTTAATTAAGGACATGCTCTGAACCTTTGAGATTTTTATGGCATTTCAGCCTCATGCAAAAATGGACTGTGCAGGCTTGTGGTTGAGAGGAGGGAGGGGAATAGGCCAGTTTTTGTCACTCCATTGGTCCCAGAGAAGTCCAAAGCATCATAGCTCTTCCCACTGTAAGGAGTGTATGATTGTAGTTATTTCTTCACTTTGAATTAGAGAGAAACGACTTAAGACTTGGCTGTGAAAGTAGATCCACCCATATTTTGTAAGTTGATTGGCTGCTGATAGTATGCTAGAAAAACAAAATGAATGTTTGGAAATTGTGAAATCATTATCAATAGTATGAATGGTATAAACCAAGATATTACATGGTAAAAGGGCAGAAATGTATGACAGTGGTTAAACAAAGCCCTTTGCACTTGTATTTGGAGATAAGGAAGTGTTCAAGGGAAAGAAGACCTATGTGGGTTGAGTTTGTACCCAGTACTTGTTTTGTTTTACCATCTCAAATGATGATAGCTATTAGGATATGTTATTTTGAACTGAAATTTTAAAATCTGTAGAAGGAATTTTCTCCTGGATATTACCTTGAACTCAGGACAAATAACATTCTGGCTAATGTATTAGGTGTTAGATCTTTTATCAGGATGTCAGACCTACCTTCTGGTAAGCACATACCTTCTGGATTTGAATACGTGTGAATCCCAGATAATGCTGCAAGTGACTACATATAGGAGAATTCATCTTAAGTAACATCTCATTTCTGTCTTTCACTTAGTTAAAGCCAATAATAGGCTGAAAAGGAGCAGATGTAAGCTCAGATATGCTGTATTAACACTCACAGGGCTTATTCAGTGGTATCAGTTTGTGTGGATATGTGAAAGCTCTGCAGGTTAGCTGCTAGCATATCCTAATATATTATCAGAACAGTACTGATAGTGGAAAAACTTTTCCATCTTGGAAGATTTCCTAATTTCAGGCTTCCTGTGCTGATGCATCATTGGTGCTGAAGGGTTTAGAATTTCTTTGGTGGCAGGGGAAAACAGAAAAAACTTAACCAAATTCCTTGATGCTTGGAACCTCCTCCCACTCCTGTCCCAGAACAGGAAATATCCTGACTGACTCTTGGGATAACAGAATTAATTTAGATTTGGGGTTTTTTTACTGTTGGGGAGGTTGAGGAGACAGGACAGAATTTCTAATTTGAAAACATAGAATTTGTAGCTTCACAAGTATCTACTGTTGTGTGAACCACTCTGGTTGCTGATTTGCAAAGAATAAAAGCACTGATTTGGGGAATCCAGTAGCAGAAATATGTGACATTAATCTTATGTCTTCTTCAGTGCATCATTATTACAAGTCACTGTATGCAGTGTGGCTAATGCTTTGAACTATCTAAGCAATCGTATACTAGACTGCCACAACCACAGCTCAGAACACATATCCATGCCTAATAACAGTAACTACTTTCATATATCTTGCTTGATGTGTTTTCGTGTTGTAAATACAGGCTGGAAGATACAGGTTGAGGGAGAAAAGTGAAATTTCCATTGAGAACTCTGGTTTTTATGTTTGCTTGAACAAAGGGCTTTAGCAAACACTGAGAAAGGGAAACTGCCTTTCCTCTGAAGATCAGAGAAGTCAGCATTTGTTTAAGCAATCTATCGTGCTATGCTGTAAAACTCCTGTACCTTTCAAATGAAAGCACTGGGAAATGAAAGGTTTGCATTTTAGGATGTGCTATTCCAATGTCTACCTGCTGTTACAAAAGCAGAGACATGGCTCTGTCCCCAGTAGTGAATTCTTCCCTTCTTTTTAAAGACAATGAGTTTTTTGGGGTATATCTGGAAAATATAAAATATCAAAACTATTACAGTCCTACCCTCGAAAACATCAAATGCTTTTGGTCAGGGCTTGGTCCTTGAGCCAGAAGCTACCTCACAGCCAGGTAGCTCCTTTGCTTCTCTTCAGAGGTGTCAGTGATTGTAAGCTTGACTGTTGGATCTGAAGGACCAAAGTTTCTTTGGTAACATATTATTTGGCCTTACTTGAGATATTCATCGTTTCTTACTTTATTATTATTCTAGATGAGCACAGCTGAACCTCTACTATCTCAGTGGATCACTTGGATTTCTGAAAAGATGCTGGAATTCAGAGAATGCTGAGTTCACATTCCCCTGCTTGCCCTGTGAGAATATGCAAGGACTATATGGTGTGTTAAGTAGCACCTTTCTCTGAGTTTGCCTGTATGGGTTTTATTTGAATTGGCTTGCTGCTGAATAGTTCTTCCTTTTTTTTGGTTCAAACATGGGAGGGAGGGTTATTTGGTAAGTTCAGCAATAGCTGTATAAGCTTTATTTTTACTTAGCTCTGTTATTTCTTTCTTATGACTGTTGCAATCTCCAGCCATCTGGGGGCTTCTGGACCTGCTTCAATAAATTGTATTCACTTCTCCTGTTGCTCTGAGGATTTGCTAAAGGAGGGGAAATTGGATGGGTTTTGTAGTGGGCTGCAAACTGTGGAAGGAGCACTAGACATATTTTACTTGTTTGTGCTTACATAAAATTGTCATGGTAAGTCATCACAAATGGCAGCCAAGGAAGAAACTGGTAGCTAAGAAGTTTTTAACAAGTTGATACAATGTGAACAGGGAGCTGCTAAACCCCCTTCCTGCTCTGCCTATAGCAGAGCATTGCTGCTGACCTTTACAAGTGTAAAGCTCTTGGGTGCTCTTGTGTTTACTCTTGGGTGGATCAGAACCTAGTCAGGGAGCATCCTTGAAAGTATTAAGTAGTGTACTACCAAAAAGGCCACCTTCTGGAGGTGCAGGCATCAGAAGCTGTGTACGAAAGAAGCTCCCAGGAGACTCACTTGCAGTCTATAGCCATATGCTTCTGGAAAATCCTTGCAGCAGAGTTCTTTCTTGTGAAAGTCACCTCTTTCCACTAAACATTGCATTTGTGTTTGTTACAAAGTGCTTACACTTTCTTAGGAGTTCTTATTTATAAGTTTCTCTGTGAAGACTCAATGTTTTGGACACACTTTTCTATCTCAAAAGACTGTGAAATGACACAGACCTGCAGCCTTCTGTGATTCCAGCATCTGTATTTATGAGTTAGAGGATGTGTGTGATGCAACATTTCATTTTACTTTGCATTTTGTTTTATACACTCGTTTTTGCTTGCTATATTACTCATTCTTTGCTTTCAGTAAATATACCATTGATGTAGATTTCCTCAGACCAATTTCTACTTTCTTTGCTCTTCTGCCCCAGCTGATGGTCCTGCTCAAGCAGCTTGTTGGCCTTATGGTCACCTTTGCTCTAGCTGGCACATTGTAGTTCTGTCAGCAATTCTCAGTTTCTGGATTGCTGTGTCTAATAATAGTAATTATGAGATTCAGCTTTGTCAACTTTGACTGTTCCCTTGACCTCCTCCTTTTCCTGGGAGGCTATTGGAATAGCTATATAATGGGAGAATATGTTAAAAGAAAAACTGTGGCATTCATTACTCTTCCTATGAACCTTCATTTGTAAATGCTGGTTAATGGTAATGTAGCTGCTGTCCAATGTGCTCTCAGTTACCATATGTCATGCATGCAAAATAGAGATGCTTTCCTTGCTTCACTGCAAAATAACTTACCATTTTCTATCTACTAGCACTGGAGTGAGAAACACACTGTCCTGTTCCTCTTTAAAGTAATAATTCATTTAATATGCAAGTGGATTAGTTCAAGAGGTTGGGTTAAAGGCAGTTTTTTGTAAGAAGAAACAACCATATTAGGTACATAATTAGCCTTTACTTTTGTTTTTAATGAGTTTAATCCCAGGGTTTAGTCTTTAGGGCCTTTATTTTTTTTATTTTTTTTTTTAACACAGGCATTCTCTTACTGCTCTTACAACCTCCTGAGTTGGTGCTGATACCTCTTAGAGAGCTAGAATTAGCACAGCTTCAGTAGGTCATCAAGAAGGATAAATGCTAGAGTCAGGTCACCTCAGGTGTACTTATTCCTAATGTGAAATGCTAAGTGGATGATAGTGAGTGTTTTACATGTGATGACAGGGGCAGTTCCCAGATGTGAAGTTTTCTGGTAGGCTTCATGCTTCTCTTTGGAGCAATTGTTCATGTAATGGAACTCTTCGGTTTTAGCTGGAAAAAGCTACACATTACACAATAGTGCTAAGATACTTTCAGATGTTATTAGAACCAGAATTGTGTGACCTCACATTTGGACCTCTGATATTACTTGAACATATCTTGTTTTGTTCAGTGCTGGGGAAGTAACTGACATGCAGAATTGAGCTTCTAGTGAAAATTTGTCTTATGTCTGTCTGTTCAACTCCTTCAATGGCATTCTCTCTTGCCTACCTAACACTGCACATGGCAAGCAATGGGAACCTAATCCTTTTGTCCTTTGTGTGTTCATGATTATACTGAGATCATCTGCAAGCAAGTTCCAGTGCACATGTAGGGCCAGACTATCAGTCATGGATCACAACTACTAAGACACCTGCTTGTAGTTTATTTATAAATCTAGTCCATATTGAGTGAAGTCCTTGGGAACAAAAGAGCTTTATATATGCAAAATATTCATTTTTCTTCTAAGTGGGGTAAAGCTGTTTCCATCTCAAGGGATGAAAAACCTGGGAGTGTTCATGGAATTGAGCCCATCTTTTAATGATGATATCAGCAGAGTTGCCAGGCTGACATTTGATTATCTCTGAACAGCGTAGTGCCGCATTACCACCTCTCCCAAATGAATTGCTTATCCGTGCCTTTTGCAACACCCTGGCTGAATTAATTCAACTATCCCTGGAGTGCTTCCAACGGAGACAATTCACTGGTAACAACTGATGTAAAAGTTTCCCTTCTAGGATTTTAGCTCAGTCTTTGCATGTTTTGCTCACCCCAGGGTATATTGTGCTGACTTACAGGTGCAGGTTACCAGAAAGCAGGATCTCATTTTGCAGCATCTGAGTTAATGCAGTCATATTTCATCTCTAAATCAAAGGTCTCAATGGGCTTATGGCCATGAGTAAAGCATATTTTGTGGCCCTGACCACATCTCCTGCAGATGTTTGTCTGCAATATAAACCAACCACTTGGATTAACATGGGTCATGGTGACTGGCAGTTCTCTCTTATATGAGACCCAGGGCAGGACTACCTAGGGGTGCTAAAGGTCACAGTGGAAGTGAATAAACAGAGTTATGTTAAAAGCTTGATTCCCAGGCACACCTGTTTGCTTCCATTCAGACTTATAGCAGTCTGTTATCATGAATGTTAAGCATTTACCAGTTTATTAAAGGGAGTTGAAAGGAGAAAAATGCCACTGGCATATGTTGCTGAAGTTTTGGGGCTCTAGTTCTCACATTGTACTGTGCACACTATAGCTGCTGTGTTGATTTTTATAAAAGTACAGCTGTACCTCCACTTTCAGTTTGCTCTACAGGTCTAGAAGACAGTGCTGGCTGTTTACTGACATTGCAGAGAGACTTCATGTGACTGTGACTAAGTTAAACTCTTGTCTGCAGTCAGGTAACTTACATTCATGTAACCTAATAACAATTTATCACTATTCTAAACTGTGTGGCTCTGCTTATAACTAATATCACCTGAAGGCAATGCATCTGTTGGGAGAACCTTCACTGCTTTCACAAAGAGCAACTCTAAAAATGAGCTTTTCATCAGAACACATCTTTTTTTCAAGAAGGCTGGGACTAGATCCAGTTTCAAACTTTACGGATAATGCTCCTGTCTGATTTCTCATTTGTATCTCTGCCACTTCCATTGGCAGAGTGTCAGGTCTGAGGGAGGCTCTGACCCAATAAATGCATGAATTATTTAAGATGTGAGTTAATTTTCTTTGGGCATTGTAGCAGATTTAAACATGATACCAGCAGAGAAGACTGCTTTCTGGAATTCCTTTCAAGTATATTTTAAACATTTTAAATATATTTGCATTATAGTCAATTAAAAGGAGCTGAAACAATGCTAATAGTAGATTTCTTATTACTAATGCTTTTAAAATTCCTAGATTTGTGCTTCATGCTTGAGGGTACATCCCCACCTCTAACTAATGAGAGCTAAGAAGCAGCTTCCCTATGGGCAGATTATTCCATAACTGCTGTATGGCTGCTGGCTTGTCTCCCCAGCTAAAGAAAAGCTAACATCTTGCCAAAGTCTCTTCCAACCTCTTCCCTTAGGGCATTGTTTATTAATTCTGACAAAAGCCTCTGAGAGTAATGCAAAACAAAGCTGTTGCTTGAACGCCAGAGTCTTTGTTCCATGCTCTCTTCTTTATCTCTCTTCTGTGGAACCAGTTGTAGGGGAAAACTCCTTAGCACATGTTGAACTCTCTCTAGGTCTTATTTGAGCATCGATCATTCCCTTTCCATCTGTATCTCAAAACAGCATGTATTGGTCTTAGGCTAAAGTGGTCAGGGCTCTGGATAGACATCCCTTCCATATGGGCTAGAACATAAATGTTAATGTTTCTTTTTAAATTATCAGTTATAATAATGAAATTAACACCATAATGAGGGCACAGAAATGCTTCAAAGATGCATCAGCAAATGCAGGCAGATGTGGCTGCCTATCCAAAAGCTCATTCAGATCCACTGCCACCTTTGGCTGTGAGCACTCTATTTGTGTGGTCCAACATCCTGTCTCCTGAGAACAGCATGACTATGGAGGCTGTCTCTAAATATGCAATTAGATTACACCAAGACAGCAGAGACAGTGTTGGATGACAAGACCAGGATGAGCAAGTTCAGATCTGGAGCCTCAACAGAGCGTGCTGGTCTGGCCGTCAGTGTGTTGTGATACAAACTGGGAAAAGCATCTCTTCAAACCCAGAAATACACACAATGCCTGGAAATTGATTTTCATACTTTTTGGGTTTTTTCGCAAGTATTGTTTGATATGCAGCTTGTCTCCAACTAGGGATCACTTATGTCTGAAATTATCAAGAAAAATAAGTATAGAGCATTCTAATGTAATTCTATAAATAATTTAAATTGTTTATAAGGGCTGCTGCAAATCTCTGCTCTGAAAAACCTTTACAGATTGCACGTGATTTAGTATTAACTCAGCTGAGATGCAGAGGGGACATTAAATGCTGCTTCTAAATTTTTTGTTTTGGAAAACATAAAGAAGTCAGTAATTGGCCCTTTAATAGTGCTGTAACTGTTTATTTTTAACCTTACTTCAAAGCACGTTTGAGTACAGAGAGCAATTCAAAAATTCTTGTGAGCAGCAGTTTTGGTAGCTACTACCATAGCAACAGGTATAATATCCAAGCCCTTTCTCCCCAGTGGGGGCTATATGCAGTTTTCCTAATGGCACTTGCATTGGGAAAAGTCTCTAGGACAGTACTCCATTTTTAACACATTTTCACTTAGAAAACAATGAGGTATTATTGATAAAGTGATGGTGATACTAATGGAGAACAGGGGGGAAACTGAAAAGTGTTAGACACATCTTAATACAATTTGCAGAGTTCATGAAATCATCTGCCTATGTTCTAGTGTCTTCTAGTATAGTTTCAGTGTCTTCTACCTGTATATTTTTTCCTGTCATTTGGAAGCTTTAGTCTGTTATATTATCTGTACCAACAAATAAAGAGACTTGACTTATTAATCTAGTCACTGCCATTTGCTTTGTCCTTATAATAACACAAAGGAAGACCTAAGGCAGAGGCTCGAACAAGCTGCAAGCATTTTAGAAAGAGGAGAGTTTCAGATGGTCTTCTGCTGCTGGGACCCCTGAACTTCTTTGCAGTTTTGGAAGCCAAACAGAGCTGGATTTCAGAACTGTCCATATATTAAAAATAAGCCAAATCAGAACACTGGATGTTAATTAACATTTCTGCATTTAGAATTACTTTTGTGAACACAATAGAGCTGATTATTACTGAAAGCCTCTTCAAAAAAGTTAAATTAATCTGATAAATCAATGTGGCCAATGCAGATAAGTCTTATGGAGCATTTTCAAGCTGTACCAGGATCTGTCAAGAAGAGTAATGAATATCAATTTTCCAAATGTACACATTTTTGGGGAGGGGAAGCACAAGATAAATGACTGTGGATGCATTTGGGCAAATTCCTAAGATGGTTATCACCTCCTGTAACATGGGATTTTACCCCTGAACAGGTAAAAAACCCTGCTTTACTGGCATGCCACCTGATAGAAGGGTGTCTTGTCTACCCCAATGAGGACCATCAGGTTCAGGCACTATACTGGGGCCTAGCCTCTGCCTACCGAGCCTCATTCCAGTCCTCTCAGAGAACTATGG
>WBNH01012196.1:559619-581767 GCA_013401255.1 Urocolius indicus
GCTGCTGATGGGAAGTAGAGAGTAACAGCTTTATTTGCTTCGCTTTGCTTCTCGCGCGCGCGTGGCTTTGCTATCTCTATATTAAACTGCTTTTATCTTAACCCACGAGACATTTGTCTTATTTTCTCCCCTTCTCTGGCTTGCTGAGGAGGTGGGTGATCAAGTGGCGTGGTGGGCGTCTGGCATCTAGCCAGGGTCAAACTACCACAATGATGCAAATAAACTTCACAAAATCGCATGTTGGGTAACATGAGGATGTAAACATGAGATTGAACTGGGTCAGCAGAAGCAAGCTTGAAGACAATAATGGAAAATGCTGAAACCGTTTTGACTGACTAGGAGCAGATGGCAAAGAAGAGGATGTATAGGAGCAATGGCATGACATCTAAGCTCCTTCAGATGTATCCAGCTCAAGAATGACAATTATCCACTGTGTATGACACTTCATTCCCTGTCACATTCAAGTGAGGTGTAGCATGCTGAAGCTGGCTTAGTAGTAAAACTGAAGGAATGCTTACCACAGAGATTACAAAGTGAGCAACGAGTCAGCTCTGTGTTTGCAGCAAACAACAAGGAGATTTCCAGGGAAAGTTCTTACCAGTCTAGGGGAAAATTTTGCATCTTATTCTGGTGTGAGGTGATCTTTTCACGGTGCTGAGGCTCAGATGATCAGTGGTTTAGGATGCCAGTGATACATGAGGGGAAATACAGTGAGAGTAGCTATTTGCCTCAAAAAGTGCAATGATCAATTACTATTGATAAAAAAGGCATTATTTCTGTTTCTTATGTGTGAAGTCAGAAAAGCAAATAGAAGGGTGTTTCATACAGAGAAATGTAAAAAGAAAAGCCTGAAATCAAGAAGAATATGTCTCTAGAGTTAAAGAGAAAAGGCAACTGCAAGGTATTAGAGGAAAATTAGCATTACCCTCCCAACAGGCTCTGACTTGGAGGTTGTGTCCTTGACCTCCACTGGTGTCAAGTATCAGGCCTGACTGGCCTTTTTAATATTCTAATATGCCTTTCTGATGTTAAAAGATGGGAGATAGGCTGGAAAGCATTCAACAAATTAATACAGGAGATGTTTTATGCCCACACTCAGTATGGGTTACTGCTACAGCAGTTCTCTCTGTTGTACCACATCTTTCTTCTGCTGCCCACAGCTGACTCTTCCATGAGGTGCAGTAGGAGTGGTTATGGGATTTATGTTAGATGGATATACATCTGTAAATTTAAAGGTTTGTTTTATTTTTGTTCTCTGTAGATTTCATGGCTTCCTAGCCTTCCAGATCCTAGCTGAACTTTGAGCAGGAAATATTAGAAATCTCACAAGAGTTTTTAGACTCAAACTTCTAGTCTAAAGCATTTGTACACATACCAGATTAAGATCCAAAGTAAACCTTTGGTAAACCAGCCCTCACTTTTCCCTAATGATCAAACCAGATATGCCTGTTGCATATGAAAATGGCTGAAATGGCTGTGCACTTTTTTAACCTTTCTGTGATCTAGGATGATCTTTCTAGAGATAAAAAAATCACAGGGGAACCTGCATCAGTTTAATGGACCAATTCTCAGGCTTGGAGCTGGAGGAGAAGAAACTATATCCTCTGAAAGATGTGCTGTTGTTCCTGTCTGTGAATTAGGGGACGGGGTATGAAAATAGGTAACTTGTTTACAAGTTTTTCTTCTCTTTCAACACTCAGAGCAGTTTATGTCACCTTTTTTTTTTTTGTAGGTGATGCTAAGACAGGCTTGCCAGCTCGAGTTGAAAGATAAAGTAAAACAGATGAAGGGACTGGAAGAGGGAAAGCATTCCTTTTTTCTTCAGTTCTGTACAGTAACATAAAAAGTGGGTTATGAACTAAAATAACAAACTGCAATTCTTCAGGCACTTTTATACTTAAGTCATAGTCTTGTCAAGCCTATGTTTGATATAGTTTAATTAATGCTTCTCTTACTTTGTGTTTGATATCTTTGTGATAGATTCATACAACCTCAAGTGATCAAAAAGAGGCATTTGTCAGTGTTAGGGTCTGTGTTAAGGTCTCTGTTGGCTCTGTGTACATCCTAGATGAGGAATGTGGGAATGGGCTATTAAAGGAATGTGAATCAGCTATTAGGAAATCACCTACAGTAAATGAAGCTAATATGGTTTTTGTTAGGCTGTTTACAGTAGCAGGATCAAATGAGTTCATAAATTTAAGTCAAAGTGTGTATGACACCACCTGTAATGTGACAGAGGGTTGTTCACTGCCTGTATGTTTGCATTTGTTAGGTGTGTTCATCCTTCCAGTGCAAAGTCCTGACTTTCAGCAATCACTATCTGAAGGTCTTAGCTTTTTGTGAGACAATATTTGCAAACGCCTTTATTATTTGAGACAATCCAGTAGGACTTTAAAAAAATCCATAGAGACTGATGGTGGGATCATGCTGACAGAAGAATTAGCTAGGAAGGAAGCTCAGAAGTCTTGTAGTTGGGATTTGCACACAGATGGAACTGACAGTGAGAGGAGACGCTGATCAGCTTCAGCCAGTGACATCTCTTTTCCTACTGTTTCCCTGGATAACCTCCTCAATCAGTTAGGATGTACAGTGGTACATCACCTTCTGTTCCTGGCTCACTCTGAGTGCCTTGTGATATTTCAAGCATCCTCA
Organism: Urocolius indicus; assembly: GCA_013401255.1. Lineage (NCBI taxonomy): Eukaryota > Metazoa > Chordata > Aves > Coliiformes > Coliidae > Urocolius > Urocolius indicus. The sequence continues at coordinate 562,272 of WBNH01012196.1, forward strand.
TTGCTCTTCATTTCCTGAAGTATTAATAAAAGTGATATCCAGTAACTCTAAGATAGTGCTTGATGGGATAAAGTGCTTTGATAAGCTCTTAATTATATGGTTTCTTATAAATTGTTGACTTCCCTTCACAGCAATAGCGAGATGCTTCTAACGCAGAGCCTCTTTCTCAGGAATGTCATTGACATAATCCTGATGATTTCACTAACTTACACTGATTTGCACTCCATTTTTTTTTTGCAAGTTGATCACAAAGATTGATTGACTAGGAAAATAGGTTTTATCACCCTTAATCTCCAAATTGAATAGTTGTAGCAGCTGGATTATGTTAATCCTGGCAGTATCCTCCTTTGGCTGATTTGCATTGCTGAACAGAACCTCCCCTGTCTTGTCCCCTCTCGCCACCCCTGCAAATTAGGGGATTAAGAGAAGAGGTGCTTAAGCTTAGCACTTGATTGATACACATGGATATGCAAATTGTGAAGGAAAATATGAGATTCTTGAAGCTAGCTTGAATACTGAACATTTTAAATGTGAGAGCATACTGAAACCAGCACTAGACAGTGAAACCAAGGCCCACTTACAGCAAAACGTGGTGATCTTGACAAAATAGTTTAACTCTGCGCTGGGACAAAAAGCTCATCTGTTCTAGGCTGTTGTGCAAGACATTCCTGAAATGCAAACCCTCATTTTCCTTCTAAGTTTGCCAATAAGAAAATTTTGCACCAGCTGAAAGGAATGGCAAGTGGTGATATACAGGCTGTTTTGCTTCTTGTACTGAGTTTTACAGTGCTGCTGCTGCTGATTATGCTAATATCTCTTTCCATGAAAATGTTTCTCTGTTTTGCTGCACTCACTGTGCTGCTGTGAATGGTTCAGTTTGCCATGGAAGGTGACGTGGTGTTTAACAGAACCTCAGTCCAAAGTGCCGCTGAGCACACTGGCTGTTGACCTGAATTTCCTTTGAGGGGTGTTTTTTTCTGCTCAACAAGAGGAAGAGCTCTGGAGGGAAACACACCAGCCTGCCATCCAGGGACCAAAGAGATGAGAAGTCACCTGTACTCTCTCATTTCAGCTGCCTTCAGAGCTGTGTACCCCCTCTGTGAGCAGGTGGAGGAGAAGGAGTATATTTTTAACACAGGCAGGAGGCAGTAGCTTTCATGATATATCCAAATGTTAAACAATCTCTGTCACTTACAAACACACATGGCAGGTGAAAGATGGCCCAAAATGGCTCTGTTGTCTACCACAGACTACAAGGGAGACTCAGTGTGTGATTAAATAATGAATAAAATATCATTGCAAATGATGTTATACTGTAAATAATTCCATTTGTTTACCCTGCTCTGGCATTGAAGTTCATCTCCCTTGGAGACTTCTTTGACTTTTGATGCTGTTTTGCTTTGCTTATGTTTCATATTTTGTTTTTCCTGCTTTCCACAGAACCTTTACAAAGGTTCAGGAACCAACAGAACTAAGTGAATAATTTACAGCAAATAATTTCTTGGCTGAGTTCAGCATCTTCATTTCTGTAAAATATTCCTACACGTTCTGTATGTTTTGCACTAATTTATTGTTAAATTAATTTTAAGTCAGAATTCCCCTCAAGCCACTACCCCTCTGTGTTTATGAACAGAATATAAACTCTAGCCTGGAAAGAGCTGATTTTAAAAATTAGTTTATTTATGATTGGAGAAATAAATATTGTTTTTGTTTTTTGCTTGGATTGCTACTGGTATAAATGTGTCCAAATATAATATCAGGCAATGTGGATCTCAATTTTTAAGTTTATTTTGCTTAACTCATATTTAAGCTATTAAAATTTGATCCCTCAAATGTTTTAGAATGGAAACATTAGGCAGTCAAAAGAGATCTTCTGTGCTTTCCCCTAGAGAAAGCCACAGAGGAATAAATTTTAAGGGAGAAATAGTGCAGTTACTGTTAATGGTTTTTACTTGACTTTTACTTTGGGATGTAGTGGTTTTTGGAGGTGACTACTGCATAAAAATAATAAATTATTTCCCAGTGTCTGAAAGGGGTAGGAGTGAATATTGTGGATGTAAATTCACCTGAACATTATCTACAAATTAGACTTTGGTGTAAGAGTATGTGGTGGATACTACAGTGATGCAATGCATTTCATTGGGAAATATCTTTGGGAATAGTAAGGATTTGAGGCACTACCATCTCCTTAGTATCTCCTCCAATGATAGACTCTCCTGCTTTTGATTGTTGGGTACAATCTCTCTGTTTATAACAGAGGTCAAAAGGAAACCTCCAGACAGACATTTGTAGTCCATCTAAGGATCCAAATCATTGTGTGTATTTGAAAGATGTGAAGTCAAGTCATGCTACCTAATCTGCTTCTAGTTCACATTACTCAAACAGCAGCTACCTCACTCCAATTGTCTGGTAAAATGAGGGTAACAACACATGTATTAAGCTCCATGATATAGAGAGATGGGAAGGGCATAAAATTCAGAACATTTACCTATGAGACTTGTGGTATTCCTGGGCATGTATTTGATGAAGTACCTCTTTCCTGACTAAAGAGATATCTGTGTGTTTCTTTTTTTTTCCCATCTTAGGTGCCATCAGAAGATGTATGTCCTGCCAGAGAAAGCCAGGAGCTTCCTAGAGGCATAAAAGAGAAGGAAAGGATCCCTAAGCTGTTATGAAGGACAATGAAAAAGCAAGACAAATTTCTCGTTTTGGTAGAGGTAAAAATTAGTTAAACATTTGTATTGATTCTCTCCTGGAAGTTTTGGAAGTTTCTGGAAGTTTTAAGTTTTGAGGGAACTGAAGCACATTAGTGAGAGTGAGTTTGGTTTCCTCATCAAGATTTGGAGTTGAGTAGGCACTGTAACCCTGAGGCATTCTCAGATACACCTGTCTGCAAAAGGAAGCAGTGTATTTATTCTGCAGCTCAGCTGTGAGGCCTTTTAAATTCCTGGCTCTGGAGGCCTTTGCATTGCATCACAGGTGATATTTTGTTTCCAAGCCCATAAGGATGGGACTGGTATAAAGGACTGATAATTTGCTCTGCTTTGAGTACAGAAGCCCTCAGTATGTGAAGGCAGAAGTAGTTTTTTCTTAATGTTTCATTACTGTATGGAACTTTCTGAGTAACAATTACATGAACCTCTGAGATGAACTGAATAATGGTGAAACAAAACAAAGTCCACACTGCACGCTCTCTGCTTCCCTGTTTTCTTAGAGCAATGGTAACTGTAGCTGTTGTGTAGCATGGCAGGGAAATCTCCTCATTTCCATTTCAAACTCTGTCTGTTCTGAGATGAGTATAATCAGTCCCTCACTGCAGTTGTGCACTGCAGCATCTTTGCTCCTGCTCCCTCTCTCGGGGCTTGCTCCTTTGCTTGCCCAGCTGTTTGTGGCACTCTGCTTCCCAGCTGACTCAGAGGCGCTGGAGTTCAGACAGCTCTGTGTGAGCACTCCAGTGCTCTCTTATTCAGAGGCACTTATGTGGCTTTTTTGCTCAGACATCTGCGTTTACGGAATGGAAATTAATGTCACTTGCATATAGATCTCTTTCAGTGATCTTTTGCAAGCATTCCCTGATTGTGTATCTCTTTGTTTGGATGGGATTGCAGATAAGCATTCGTACATTCGATGTTCTTGGTACAGATATGCATCATTATGCTCTTTCTATGCAAGCTGAGAGCCTTCCCACAGCTCAGGGAGTTAATCATACCAACAGCAGCCTTCTGAACACAACTGGTCATCCTCTCTATCTTTGACCTGTAATTTTGCTAAAAGCGAGGAGGAATCTGCACTGGAGTCAGAAGTTAAACCCCAGTCTCTCAGATCCCACTCTGTACTTGAATCACAAGCCCACAACCGTGGCTTAACTCAACCTCCATGTGAACCTGAGAGATTTTCTATCAAACTCCTCCCTACAAAACCAGGCAGGAGGACAAGAAGAAAACTGTTGGGACCTGAAAATGCTGTTTTGTAGATATAGTTCCTTTTTTCATCTTCACCCAAACCCCAGGAAAGAACTAGAATAGAAACGTAAGAAGGGCAATCAGGGATCATCACAATTACATAATCAATAGGATATTTGACAGCTTTACTCATCTTTTATCACCCATGAGTTAAGGATAACAAAATGTCTGAGGCAGCCATTGTCAAACGTCTCAAGGTTTGCATCAAAGCAGCCTATTAAGCAGGAAGAGTTATTACTCTTGTATAAATAAAGGATACAGGAGAGCTTGTAAGAGATTGGGGGTGGAAAAAATGGTTTAGTCAAATGTGTCAGGTCACACTGACAAAAGGTTAACACTCTGTCACAAGTTACCTGTGAATTGCCACCAAATTCAGTAACTATTGACACCTCCAGTAAGGTTCCCTCTCCTGTGAGGTACAGTAACCACAGATGCTTTAATGATCTTACATATGAAGGAATATGTAAAACAGCTTAAGGCTCATTCTCTAGCTATTACAAGCTTGATCTAGAATTAGAACAAACTTTCATTGCTGTCTCACCGCTGTGGTTTGCAAGCTCACACATTAATTTCTTCCTTGCCAGGGATGAATTTTGCTGTTTGGTGACATCCCACTGAAAGAGCCGACAAGAAGAGCATGAAGGAGCTCCGTACACAGGCAGCAATTCTCCTTCCTGAGCACTGCCCAAGAAGCCAGTTACCTACTGACAGAGCTGGATTAGGGCAGAACTTCCAGGAGAAATACTTCACACTAAACTGAGCAAAACGGGAAGTTCGATCTACTGTGGCTATAAGCTGTAACTCAAAAGTATTTCTGTCTTCAAATTCCATCTTCAAGCAGCAAGAACACACATCTACTCTTCCTCCCTGCACAGGGGAGACAGCAGCCAGGAAGGACATCTCTGGTGGGAGAGCCAGGCAGAATTGGCCAAGGAGAAGTCATCATGGGAACAAAGTGCAATGCCACATTCCACTGGGCCCAGAACGCCTCTCAGTGTCGACACTTGATCTGAGAGACCTACCTCTGCTGGCCAAAGGCACGGAAGTTTTCACAGTTGCTGTCTACTGTCCGGCCACGGCAGGAAAGGGATCGATGTTGCCCAGACTGGTACACGGTTTCAGTGTCCCAGTCCTCAGAGTCAGCTTTTGGCTGTAGCTCCTCCCGCCACGAAACTGGGAGTGATGACAAGCCCGGCCCCTCCATCACCACCTGTGCGCTGGAATGACTTTCTACAGCTTTCTTCCAGATTACCTGCCGGCCCCTGGGCCAGAGAGGAGCGGCTTGGGGAGTGGACGATGGTGAGAGGCGGCACGGGAACGCTGGCGCGGGGACCAGCGGGGTTACGGGAGGGTGCGGATAGGCAGCGAGTTGGAAGCCGCGGCCGCGCAGTCGCCCGCCCGAGCATCCTGCGCTGCACCGGGCGAGGCAGGCAGCCCGGAGAAAGGCGGCCGGTGGGGTGGGGGGGATCGCCCCGGGAGGGATCGGAGCCGCTTGTTGTGGAGCGGGGGGAAGAGCCCGCCGGGCACCGCCTCCTGCCCCTGGGCCGGGCGGGGCGGGGGGCTCCGAGGCGCGGGTGCGCCGCGCTCCGCTATTAGGGGGAATGCGGTAGCACGGTGGCTGCAAGGGACCGGCGCTGCCGACGCCGCCGAGGGGCTGCCGCTGCGCGGAGAGTGCGGGGCTCTGCGCGCCGGGCAGCCGCGACCGCCCGCGCAGGCTCCGCACCCAGCAGTGGGAGCGCAGGGAAGACTGAGACGGACGGAGGGAGAGATCCAGAGAGAGGGAGGGAGCGCGCAGCCGCCGGCAGCGGAGCGGGAGGATGAGCGGGGCGCTGCGGGGAGCGGAGCCGGCTGCAGGTAGGAGGCGGCGGGGCTGCGCGGAGCCGACCGCGGGGCTGCGCGGGGGCGACGGCGGAGCTGCGCGGGAGGAGTCACCCGGAGTCACCTCGCCTCCCGCCCCCCGTGCTGCCTTCTTGCGCGATTGGAGGGTGCCGGTTACTCCGCGGCCGCGTAACTCGGTGCGGAGGGAAAGGAGCGTAGCGGGAGCGGAGTTCAGCGCAAAGTTTTGTCCGCCGGTAGGGAGGCGCTGGCGCGTCGGATCTGCCGAGGAGGCGGGGAGGGATGCCCGGCCAGCCTGGTGCCTCTAGTCTGCTAGCGAGGGCCAAGTCGGTGACAACTGCGCGACTGGGACGTGCGAACAGGGAGATGCGAACGGCGGCTCCGTGCGGAGAACCCGCTGTGCCGTTGGCATGTGGGGTGATTTAACACTTCCTGAGCCGGGCAAAGCCAACTTGGAGCTGTAATGAGCATCTTCATAGTGGGAATGAACGTGAGAAACCCCGACTTCTTTCTTATTTGTGTGTGTGTGATACTCTTCAGCAGGGCTTTTTCTCCATCCACCTCTGCATGCGCAGCCTGGAAGGAGCAACTTGCACCAGTCGTCCCCTCTTGGGTTAGCATTTGCAATCCGAAGAAATATTTAGTTGCCTTCCAGCCTTTTTCTCAACGCCTTTTTATAACGTAGGTGATTAATCAGCTAGGTTAGTGGCCAATTAGGCGTAACCTTGTAGGAAAATAATTATGCAAGGATATATGGGGTTTGACTAGTGATGTGATACTGTGCAGCCAGATTTTAGTAGCTGTTTCCCAGTGTGTGTAAACTCAGTGTGCTCTTGATTTGGAATAAAAATCAAAATGTAATGACAAATATGTTGTTACTTCTAGTGGAAGAATATGATTTTCTTTGGCAGCTTTAAAGTAAAATGGGGAGGGGGGGCAGTGTGTATGGATAGAGAGGGAATGTTTTCTCTGGTCCATCACAAAATGCATTCCTCCCTTTGAAATGTGGTCTTTCTAGTGCTGGTGGTTGCTTTGAATGTTTGGTTTGCAGAAATGCATTTCATTTCAGTCTCACAAGAAGAGGTGCACTGCTGTATCTTTTGAGGATAGTCATTTTAACCGATCCTGTTAAATAATGCTGTTATTAAATGAGTGCAAATTGAAGCAAATGTATTTTTCATTGCGCACAAGTTGTGTTTCTGAGCTATTTTTTTTTTTTAAGACTAGAAAAGCTTTTGCACTGCAGTATTACAATACAGCCATATTAAAAAGGTCCTTGGAGCAAATAACCCTCTAATGCTGCAGCTCTGTTTTCAGGAGACTTCAGTAGTTCTGTGGAAAAGAATCACATTGGACTGAAGGAATCTGGGTGAATTGATTGTGCTTTTTTAACTGTGGTGTTAAACTGCTTGTAGATATTCATGTGAGTGGTCAGGCTAAACCTAAAGCTTTAATTTGAATGGAAATTTTTTTTTTTTTTTGCAACAGGTTCTTCTGCTCTGGTCTTTCTCTTTTGTGTGGCTTTTCTTTCTACCCCCTCTTCATTCTTCCTTTAACTGACAGTGAAGTACCCTGCTTAAATACATTTCCTTTACCAAGTAGGGTGCAGTGGTACATGATACTATCATTCTGTCCTGTGTGTGGTTTTTGTTTTCTATCTATGATAATGCAAGGAATGAAGGCAAAGAAAACTAGAGGTAAATGGATAAAAGATTCCTGGAGTTGATGGTGTTGGCAAATTGAGAGATGAAGGCTTGTTCTGAGGAGCCCCAAGACATTTTAGATGGTAGTTTCTGTGGGGTGTGATGCTGAAATCACAGCATAAGTCAGAATGTATCCTTCATTGATCTCATACCAAATCTCTGGTGCATACTTGGGATGTATGAAAAGCAGACATAAAACTAAGCTGCTTACCTTCTAATGTCAATATTGGGTGCTAAACATTTCATTTTGAATGGGAGACTAGCAGGTTGCTTACTTCTCTCTAACTGCAGCTCTTCATTACTGTTTTTCTGTTTGTTCTAGTAAACAAACATGCATCTCTTAAAATGGAATTAAATGTATAAACTGCTTGAACCAGAGAGAGGGGGTAAGAGAGTGATTGTTTTAAATAAATAAAAAATTGAAATATCTTGCCACTGACTGGCTGAAGTACAGTTTTGGTCAGATCACTCAAGCAGTGCTCTGAGCAAACCCTCAATGTTCAGCACCCTTCTCTTGGATTGGAGGATGGAAGTGCTTAGCGTGACCTGTGGTGTGACGCCTACTTGACTGACAGATGCTTATTGCAGAATGACACTCGATGCTCTCTAATTTTGCCTCTGTAATGATTTCCTCCAGCAAGCTGATGGAGAATTAAAATGTTTACAGTTGGGTTTTGGAAAGGTTCATCAGAATGCAGAGGGGAGGGGAGGGAAATCCTTCAATTTTTAGCTCTCTCTAATCCCAAGCTTCTATTCCTGTAGTCATGCTAATTTTGTATTGATTGTTGTGGCGATGACTGCTGTGTGTCAGAGCACAGTAATGTGAACTGTTTCCACTCCGGGCACAGTAGTCTTAAAAAAAAAAAACCCAACAAAGTAGGAAGAGAAGAGTGACTGAAAGAGGCACCTTACTCCAGCCTTTTTATTCAGATTGGTCATGAAACTGAGACCAGTGAAAGGACTAAGCTTTCAATCTTGTGTTTAATGTGGAAGTGTTTGGTAATCTTGAGGATGCAGACTTCGGTGTTCTCCAGCTCAAACCCTTTTCTCCACTAGAGTGAATCTATGGGAACAGATGACTATAAGGCTGAGGATGAGTATTGCTTCCCATGTTGATGTTACCTACTGTATACAAAAGAAGCTGAGCTAGAGTCAAGACTGAGACCCAGAATGGCAGTACATGAGCAGCAGCAAACTCGAGCCAATCACTTCTGATGATCAGCTTTCTTCTTACCAACTTAACGTGTATGCTGCAGATCAGGAACATAGTCTGTGTTTCTTTAACCATCTGATTCTGGTGTAAAATTCCTTTGCAGGTCCATCTGTGCTCATCAGAAGAGACTAAGTCATGCTTGTGCCTGATATTCACCCCTAAGGGTACCAACCTTTAATTTTACTGCTCAGTTCCATAGCTCAGTACTAGGAGTGTCACTGAAGTAGGATGCTATTGGAGGTTCCACATTGATCCCACATGTTGTGGAAGCCTGATGTTGCAGCTAATCCAACCTGGAGCTGGGTTATATGGGTCTTCACCTTGAGCTGCTAATATGGATGCTTTCACAGTGACGCCTGTTAAATTAATTCACTGTCTGGAAGGAGGAATGGAGGAGGATTATGATACTCCTGAGGAAATAGCAAGATGAGTATATTCACTGTTTCCCATTCATCTGACTGCCAGCTGCCTACAATTGCTCTTGGATTTTTAAGAATCTCCTTCTGCTATCAGAGCTCTAGAGAACAAAGTAGGTGGCGTGTTTGTGGTTTTACACTTTTACCGTGAGTGAAGAAGCAGCCTGGGAATGAAAACAAGCCATTCTTAACTGTTGCTAAGGGTTCTTGGAAAAAGGAATGAAAAGTATTCTTTTGAGTAACCTGGATAGCAGATGGAAGTGGCCCTTTATGCAGCATGTTGGGTAAAAGGGTCCTATTACAGGAAGTGCAGAGAGTGAAAAGCTTAAGCAGTTTTGACAGTCATTTTGGGATTGTTCTACAAGAAAATCAAAGGCTTGTCAGTTTTTGCTTTTATGCACATAAATCACCTTTACTCCTCCTGTTTCGTAAATTCCTCAGGTCAGGACTTTTCAGTTTGTCGCCATAGTATTGTGAGTCCTTACCGTAGGCTATGCACAACAAACAAGAGATACATGTGTCACAGCACTTTCATTTTTCATCAATATGCCAAGTTAAAGAACCTCCAACTTTCCTTTAAAACAGTGTGAAGATTGTGTGAGCCAGTTAAAAGTGAGGAGAATACATTCTGTTACTCCTCTTTTGTATCTGCAGATTGATGCATTCAACAGCCAACTTCTTTGATTCTTGCAGCATTTAAACCTGAGTGACTTAGTGGAAAAACACCATATGAATGTTTACTCCTGGTTTAATGTGACAGAATTCTATTGAAGTCAAAGCAACTGCAGTTGATTCCTTAAGCTGCATATATGGCCCAGCGAAGGACTTTCTAATTGGGAGGATGCTGGGTTTGGTACCTTTACCCTTCAGTGCAGGGCAATATTTTTACAGGACTGGGAGGGAGAAAGGTCTTGCTAACATCAGTGGGAATTCTCATTTGAAAAGTTAAATGCTCCTCAGTGAGGTGTGGGGGCATTACTCCGGCTCACAGAGCATTTTCTCTGACTAATGTGTACAAAATGTGTGCTGGGATTGCCCAACTCTGATAATTGACACACCTCTGGAGTGGAATACAGCAGCCATTCAGAGCTAGAAACATTATGCAGGAGGGGATTAGGGAAGAGAAATGAAGAAAAACTAATCCAATTGAAACTGCAATGGGAATTTAGAAAGCAGAATGCAATTATCCAAGTTGGATATTGGCCAGGACATGTTAGTTAACATTTTTACTCTTGCAAGAATTGCCATGGGATCTTTAATGACGATGAATTGGTCAAGGGCTCTATTTTACATCTCATTTGAAAGCCTGAGCTTTCACTTCATCATGAGGATGAAGTGAATGTTTTGCCTTCCTTCAGAATATGTTGCTTTGGTCAATGTGGTTTCCTCCTCACAGGCTTTCTGTGCACACCTGCCCTGCAACTCCACATGTCCAGGAATTTGACTTCACCAAAAAGAAATCCAGACACTAAACATTACTTGATATTTCCATTCTATTTCCTTTTTGTGGAGGAGCAGGCAAAGGTGCTCTTACACTAGAGCTTCTCCCTTCCCTGCAATTTTGTCATGTTAGCAATGTTCTTTTTGCATGTTTCAGATTCTTCTAAACCAAGTCAACCCTAGCAGCTGTGGTTGAATGTTATATGACACAGTGCACCTTGGTGACTCCAGGTAGTCATTATGCTGTGTGTGTCAACATATAGAAGTCGTGGCAATCACTTTTTTTCAGGCAATAATAAGATGTTTTCTTGCAAGACCACATATGAAAGCCTAGTTTCAATTTAGAGAACTATAGTCTTCTTATGGAGAAAGCCCCCTTCAGTTCAAGTTGGCCGTGACACATGTCTCTTTCCTGATAGTGCACTGGTTCTTGCCTCTGTTTTATGAGGACTAGTAGATGGAAGAATCATCTGTCCACAGTAAAAAGTTTGATAAATCTTACTGAAACTTGTTCTTCAGGAGAAAGGAGTTGATCTGTAAAATATTTTCTTTTCTCTAACCACAATTTTCCTTTCAGCTGTCCAAGCTTGAATCTTTTCTGGAAATTAAAAATCCACGTCTTCTCTGTAAAAAGATGTTGTCCAGGTATGAATGTGTTTTAATGATAGTGTTTTTTGATATTCAGGTTGGAAAAGGCGTAGGGTGGGAGTGTGTTTATAGGGGGAGAAAAGGCTTCATATTATTTTCGAGGTTGAGGGATGGTGTATTTGTTGTGATTCAATCAAAATATGGTCTAGGAACTTGGATGATTGCTGTGTACCTACACTAAACTACCTTTTAGTCTGTTTATCAAATTACTTGCAGCCAGTCTTAGAGGTCATGCAGCAGTGGCAGATGATGAGAGGTGAAATTCTATACGCATGCAGACTTTAATATGTGAAATTATTAAGAAAATATGAAAAGCAGTGTGATAGTTGATACTTTTTTTCTTGAGATTTTCTTTTCCCATCTTGAGATTTTATTTTGCTGTAAGCTGATGCATAGAAGGCTATGCTTCTAAGCTACCTATATCACTAATATGTAAAGCACAGACAATTAAAAGACAATAGGGTTAATGCTTTCCTTATAGCAAAGATTTTTGCTATTTATATAGAAATTTCCCCCAAACTCCCATGATAACATTGATATCAATATTTTAAAGTGCTTTTTCAAAATCACTGAAAATACATATAGTATATAAAGTTATACATCTTTCATCCAGGGATTTCTTTTCTACATTTTCATTTATCTGTGGACAGTTTAGATTGCTTTATGGTCTCTGGAAAGATGGGTAAAGCCAATATCTAGATCCTTGTGTTTAAAATCTCTGGTTAACAGTAAAGATCTGAGAACTCCAACCTGTGTTATGCAGGCTTGGGGTGCAGTTTCTACAGAATTTGTGGGATTTCACAGGGGTAGTTGTGGGAGAGTCTCATCGTTCTGTTACTGTCTGTCAGAGTTGCCTTAACATACGGGGTCAGTCTTAATTATACTGATCTCCTCTTACGATGTAGATCAAAATCCCACCTCTGAGCTATTTCAGTTGTTCAGAGTAGGTGGAATGTGATGTTAAAGAACAAAACGAATCTTCATTGTCATCCAGAAGCCTTGGAGGAAACCACTCTTCCTTATCTTGTAAAATGACAATATCTTTGGTCCAAGGCTTTTTAGATGACTATATTAGGCCAGATTTTCTCCATCATCAATAAAGTGTATGGGCTTTAGGGACTTTACATGTAAATAGAGTGCCCATTCCATCTGCTTCTGTGTGGCTTGACCCACAAAATATCAACAAACGCTTCCACTGCTTGAACCAATTTGATGAATATATGATGTTGGCCAGGTGTAAAGCTGCGATCTGTGACATTTCATGCCTCATGTGGGCATTATGCTGTCATGCGGCACGGTGGGCTGCATTAACAGAGTCTTTGGGGATAAAGAGAGAGAGTATATGGACAGAAGCTGTTGTTAGGCAAAATAAATTATAGAGTAGCTCATCTAGTGTGGGAAGGATGTGAGTGATGTAGTTTCAAACATCATTTTTTTCAGTAATTGTGCTGTTTGAATTGTGACCTACTTTAATATCATTCTATCACTTTTAATATTTCTTTATTCATTGCATTTTATACACACTCAAGTGGTTTACTGCATGCTGTGTGGAAATTACAATGAAGGTCAAGTGCTCTTTGTGATGATAATTTATTACTGAAAATATTAACTTGTTGTCATTATTGTTTTCCAATGTGAAATTTTGTCTGGTGAATGAAGAGATGATGTTGGGCTTGTGTTAAAGTGTGTGATTACTGACAAGAGACCAAAGTCCCTCCAGTCATAGGTCTGAAATGTACACGATCACTGAACAAGTTTCACTTTAAATTGATTTCTTTTTCTCTATATTGTTATGATGGTATAGACTCTTATCAGAAACATCTTAGAGATTAGGACTGGCTTATGTAGATGTAACGTTTAAATGCCTTCAGTTAACTGAAGCTAAACTGAAAATTGCAACTTCACTATTAAAATAAACAGGGCTACATGTGATTTTGCAGCTTTTCAAACGAGCTCAAATGCATGCTTTTAATTGTATTAGTTTGATATTTTTCACATGGAAAAGACTTTGTGGCTTGGTGCACAGGAAGATTGTGTAGAGTTGGAGCTGAGCCTTGGTTAGGGTTGAGAGTATGCTCTGTATTACTGATACTGATGTCCTTTCAGTCAAATCACATGTTCTCTATAGCCATTAGCCATACAAATCACCTTCCAGCAGGTGCCCTGTGGTTAGTGGATGTGTAAATTGTATGTGAGAGTTTGAAAAAATGTGTCCTGTGATCAGGACATCAAGATCACCAAATTCTCAAATCTTAATCCCACTTTGCTGCACCATACTTGTTACTTGGCTTAGAGCAATGAGAAGACATGNGCTTCTCAGCGTCTCTACCATCTTTACAAAGTGTAACAGATGTGTTGGGTACTAATGCATAATTTCTTACACGTTATCAAAACAAAATAGTTTTATGTTAGAGTTAGCTGTCGTTAATGTCTAAAATGTTCCAGTTTTTATTATGTATATGTGAGGTTCCTCTTAGGAATCATATGTAGAAACTGTAGAAAGAAAATGGAAAGGTTGCAGTATTTTGGCTGTTGCAGGAGATCAGGGGTTAAAGTGTTACCATCTTTCTCATTGCATCACCAAAATTGTAGCCTGATGGTTTGATGTGGTAGACCTAAATTTTTCTCTGATCTAAAGCCAGAGATCTTTCAATTTAGAAGTCATTGGTGTCTAATTTTTCCCTCTGAGCTATGTAATTTGAATTCTGTATAGTCACATCTTCTGAGTGTAATACGGGAGAAAACTGGAATAATGAGGTAAGTGTCCTGCTTTTAGAGATGCTGGAATTCTGTGCTAAGTTTGTGTTGGACAAGTGAATTAGGAAGGGAAGAACTGTTTTTAGATGAATGTTTATTTTCTGAAAGTGGTTGAGCTACCTTCAATAAAGCTTTCATGTTCTCCCAGCATAAAAGAGAGGTAGTGGAACAGGAGAAGGTTAGCCCAGAAAAGAGATCTGCTAAAACCATACAGAGAACTGGATAAAGATTTGTCTTTCCCAGTACATTAAGTGAAGGATGTCATATTAAACAAGCAAACAGCAGATGCAGAACTAGAAAGATGCCTCACACAAGGTGGTATTATGCAGGAAAGCTCACTGCCTTGGCAGGTTGTGGGTACTTAAAGCCTACCCACACCAAACAGTCTTCTGGAAAAGTTTGTGTTAGATTTGAGGACTAAGGCATGAGGTGATCCTGCTGCTGGCATAGAAAGACTAGGTACACAAATATCTGGAGGTTGGAAATGCGTTCTGGGGAATTGTTACAATATGTGTCTGCTCTCAGCAACTGCCAGAGAGTCATTGAACACAGGGCCAGCTGACTCACTGATCTGAGCCAGAAGGGGCTTTCTACATGTAGGTGAAGAACTTAGCCAGAAGCCAGTATAGAACAGTACACCACTTCCTCTCCCCTCCTGTTATCTATATTTCTCTTGAGTGTCTGAGCTTGATTAGAGTATGGGACACTGTCAAAATTGGTCTAAGAGATATCCATGACATCAGTATTAGGGGAAAGATGTTAAGTTCTAGAAGGCATTCAGCATTGCAAAGGTGTAGAAGCTGAAGTAATTCCTTCTGCAGGTGACTTATTTTGCTGTGGTTTTTAACCAGTGACTTTGGTTTAAGCCTGTTATTTCACTTATTTGATGACACGCGCTCTACCCTTGCTGTTTGATAGCATAACATTCTATCTGTTAGAGTTGTTCATTCTTAACAAATACCCATGTTGTATAAATCTGTGTCCATCTGCATCTGGTTGTACAGCAGTAAGAAACTTGTAAAGTGACCCAGCAGAGTTTTAAATCTATATATTTTTTAAAAGGGTAAAAAACCCAAAAATAATGTCCTGATATAAAATGTTGTCCTGAAAACTTGGAAAGTGATGTGCTCCCTGAAGGGAAAGCAAGGACAGATGAGGCTTGCAGAGGAGGCATGCTGTGTATCAGCCTGAAGGCCGAGTGAATCGACAGGTCAGTCCTACTCTTCCAATCTATTTGTTTGCAGGCCATGAATGTGCTCGTTGAGACAGTGGATGCTGGTCTGTTCTGAGCACTAGAAGACGAAATAAGATGATTCACGTGCAGCTTTGCTCCTGATTTAGTTTCTAAACTATCACCTTTTCATTTTAAAAATCTTGAAAATTTAAACAATCTGTGCTTTTTAGAGTTTAGAAACCATTATACTGCATTTAGGTCATGTTTAATGCTCTGTTCAAGCTCACAGGATGGAAACTCCTGATTTGTTTTTATTGGAAGTGGAGCATCTTGGGTAATTGCTTGACTTCAGGAATTAGGACTTGAGAAGAATGCTAAATATTAAGAGACCTGTGATAAAATCTTAGGAGTGAGCAACACAGTATAAGCCACTGAACAGCTGTCAGATTGTAATTAGGTTTGATCATTATCAGCTTGAGCCAGATTTGCACAGGTTACCTAGACATGAAAAGGCCCATGTACCATTACTAATTCTTTGAGCAACTCAGTCCTCCGATTGAACAGTTCCTTGATGATGAAGATATGGAGCCATCAGGCATTTTTTTCTTTCCTTTACAGCTTACTTTGCAAGAGCTCAGGTTACCTAGTGCCTAATCACAGCAGATCAGGCATTCTTCCCATGGAGAGGAAAGATCTGGACTGAATATCACTGTTGGTCCTGGAGATTTATCCAGTTCATTCTGCTTCTGGAGACCAAGGAAGTACTTTTAATTCCAAATGACTCTGTTTGAAATAGGTTGTTTTTCTGTGGAAGTGCTTGTACTTGTGTAACTTTCTGTGTACAAACTTTGAAGAAAGAAAATAGTAATCTGGTAGCAAGAATGTCACCATGTGCAGGATTCTAAGGTACAATGGCATTTGTTAGTCTGAGGACCTACTGGAGAGTTTATTAATAATTTAACTTACTATAGACTCTGTTGCCTTCAGATTATCACTTCAGTTGCAAATGCACAGTGGAGTTTACACATGGCAACATTTAAAAAGCAAAGATCAGATACTGTAATTGTGCAATGGAGTCACTTGGAATTATTTAATAAGAGAGACAAGCAAAAAGGTTCCTCTTACTCTAATTTCATTAATAATATATTTGCAATTGGCTAGAGACATTTGGCTGACAACTTTCAGTAGGTTATGGAACAAATCAGTGACTAAGGTTTCATCATTGGAATTATGCTGTATGTCATGGCTGCTAAGAATGTCACAGTGACAAGGAGATCATATAGCCTTTATTTTGAAAGTCCAAATTAGAGAATGGAATGGCAGTTTTTACCTGTCAAGCAGACACCAACAGATAGGAACAGAGATTGGAGCAATTGTGCTCTTTGAAGGAGAGTGGTGTGTCCATCAAAGCTGGTTAATTCATTCTTTTGATATGTGGCCTCATTTATTTTTCTCCTTTTATGGAAGAAGCAGTAAGGGCACTTGGTCACTGATGTGCCATTCAGCTTTCTGAAGAATTTCACAGGAGCAGTTTATGAAACAGCTAGCCTTTTTTTGCTAGTGAGATTTCTCTTTCTACTTCTACCTATTAGTTGCAAATATCATATTTTACCTTGCAAATGTTGGATGCTGGCTCTCTAGCTCTGTTCACCTTTGCTTCCCCTGCAGCTCCCACATCTGATTGGACTCTCAGCTCTGCAGTTGCCTGGCTAACTTGCTTTCTGCCTCATTTACTCCCCAATGACCACTGAACAATGTTCCCTGAATTCAGGACCAGCTCAACTTTGTGACTGGCTGCTCAAGATGCTGCAGCAGCAGTGTATTTAGTGACTTTGCTTCAAAGATGTGTAGCAGTACATCTTGTGAATTGTAAAGCTAAATTTCATTAGCTTCACCAAAAGGAAGGAATGAACACTGGGGGAAAAAATATACCACTGAGGCTACCAGAAGAAACTGTAGTGAAACGAGTCAGCATAGTGGAGGTAGTGCCAGGGATGGGTAAGGATGGGTATGCTGGCTGTGTGCTTTACTGAAGCTAAAGCACAAGTTCATGATTACCTGATGGATCTTGAACATTGGTTGCAAATACTGAACCAAGTGGCATGTTGAGTCCCTTGTATTGTTTAGTACTTTGGACTTGAAGAAGCGTATGCCATGATTTTGGACAGGTATTTATTTTTCACTGAGCTTTTAGACCTTTAAAGTAAGGCAACTTGAGACCACTGTCATCTTGGAGTTTTGAGCTCTTTTCAGCATGATGCTCACAGTGACACTGATCATGAGATGGGAGTGTGAGCTGTGAGTGCTGCTCCCCATCAGTTGTTTTCCTCTGTGGTATTATGCATTCAGTCCTTGGAGTATCTTAAGTGAGAATCTTGGACTGATTCCCTTTTCACGGGTACACCTGCATCTTTGTGGGCCCTCATTAATCTGGTGATTGCTGCCTGTGGGAAGATGAACAAGTGTGTAAGCGTGGGGTGTTTTAGTTTCTTTTGTTAAGGTTCTTCTCAGAGTTGAGGTTTTTTTTCAATGGAGGCTTGTATGAGAAGATCGTGGTGTTTTTTTTTCATCTGTTTATTTGTAATATCGTTCTTCCATCATATTTAAGGCCCTTTTAAAACCCTGGATGGGTTTATCCTGACTCTCTTGGAGGGAGAATGCTCTGATTGCTTACCTTGTGTACTGTCTTAACAAAAATTCCACATGTCATGGATATAGCTCACTATTATTTAATCAATTTTCCCACCTAATTACAAGTTCTGTGTCTGGTATCAAAATCACAGTTTCTTAAATGCTAGAAAGTAGCTGGTATATTTGCCTTAAAGATCCTATAAATACCATCCTAACAACAATGAAACAAAATTCAACATGAACTCAAGTAATTTTTACTCAATTCCTTAGTGAATTAAGCCAACTAATAAAGTAAAATTGGGGCTGAGATTCGGCATTCATGTTCTTTGCTGTATTCTGTGGACACCTGATTTAGAATTTTAATATTGGTTGTCTTATAGATGGCTTATTGTTTTAGAGTTCAGCATTGGAGCCAGATAGCTGCTTGTGCATTTTGGAGGTAGGGAGAGACAGCAGCAGTGGACAGGGGTTGTTGGGTTTTTAGCATTTTTTCTTTTGGAGGAAGCTGAATTTGAGAGTGACTTGGCACTGTTCCATAGCAGAGGAACTTGCAGTGATGATGCAGTTTTGTTGGTGCCACTGCAGACACAAAGGCTAAAACAAATCAATATGAACTGAGAGGAGCAGATGGGGCAAGTGAGAAGTTGGGAAATCATTCAAAACGTTTGAGGCTGAACAATTTCAATGTTCCTGAGACAAGCGGGTGCCGTGGCACAACATGGCTCTGTTTGACACTCAATGCACGGGAGACAATCCTGGAATAAAGGCTGCATCAGGTGCTCTGTTCCCACATTTTTCTGCCTAAGGGAGAGTGTTGCATTTGGCAAGGATATCTGTAAAGTGGGAGAAGCTTACCATCAATCCTTTCAGGTGTTTTGTTGACCACTCCGAGCACAGTGTGTCTGCATAAGACGTGGGTGTATTCCTCCTGTATTCCTCAAATAAGTCACACAGGTAACCTTTTCTTTTAAAAATGTTGTCGTGATTTTAATGTCTTCCCTAAAGGACACAATTTTCCCATACGACGGAAGTACTCAAAGTAAATGCCTCACTTCCATAAATATGAATGTTGGCAATTTGGGCACCTTAATGTGTGCAAAACCCACGCAGTGACCCTCAGAGGTGGGACTAAATGGCTGTCTGCCAGGATTTTCAGACCTTATAGCTGTTTTTGCCTTGTGCTAGCAGTGGATTTTTTTTGAATGCCACCTTGCTGGAAGCTCAGGTGAGCCTGTCACGATGACCTAAGCTTAGCGTTTCCCCTGCTCACACTGTATTGTACCTGCAGTACTAAAACATATAGAGAATAGAAAAACTTGTAATTTTGAGGGTGGAAGCACTCATGTCTGAACCTGCATGCTGTGACAGCATTGGCTGAGCTATGCTCCATCCATAATGAATCCACAGGAATTCCTCAGAATATGACACCTCTATTCTTCTGTGTCATGGTTTGACATGACAGCCTTTTCTGGTAAGGGGGATGGGGCTGTAAAGATGGTGCCTGTAAGAAGTTGTTTGCAACTCTCCCCAGCTCTGAGCCAGACCCAATTCTGGGGCTGAGCCAATTAGATGCCTCCACAATCACTTTTTAAGAAGAAGCCGGAAGAGAAAGTTTCTTCCTCCATCTTCTTCCTGCTTCTTCCTTCTTCTGTCCCTTCTTCTTCTTCTGGCTGGTGGTGGTGCAAGGAGTAGGAACAGTGAGAGAAACAACCATGC
>WBNH01012196.1:581886-749827 GCA_013401255.1 Urocolius indicus
TTCCATTCTGTTTCTTGTAGAATAAACTTTTCTACTTTCCTCTCAAAGTCAAGTACTGGAGTTTGTTTTGCCCGGAACTGTAATTGGCAGTGAGCCCTCCCTGCCCTTGTCTTAATCCACAACAACCTTGCTTATCTTTTTACTCCCATTTCGCCGGGGCCTCCGCCATCCTAACGAGGGTGGGGGTGAATGGGGGCACCAAGCGAGAGACTGTTGTGGTGCTGCTGTGCTAGCTGGGCCAGACCACGACATTCTGTAATATTGTTCTTCTGTTAAAGGTTCCCTTTTAAGGGATTTGGCTTCTTCTAAAAGTAGGGAAATGAGATATAAAGAATTCTGTTCCCATTCGATAATTGCAAGCTCAATACAATTTTGCAGTATTTATTGTTTATAACTGCCTAAATAGACTGTAGATAATACATGCTTTAAATGCTGCAGAGCATAGAAAAGTTTAGTATAGGAAAAATGTGTCTGATAAGATGTAGTTCCAGCTGGAAGAAAGGGAACGTAAAAAGTTGGATTCTTACCATCCACCCTACAAAGAAGAAAATCAGTTTGCAGGAAATATAGGTCATGGCACTGTTCTGGCATCTTGATGTTGCTGTTTTGTAAGCAGAGCATTTTGCTAGAAGCATAATTTGGGACTCCCATTAGGGCTGTTCTTTGCTGTCAGACTTAAAGGCTGTTTAATATCCCTTATCTGATCTGATGCAGTCCTCCTCACACAGACAAAGAAAATTTAGAAAGTAGTGGGAGTTTGGTGAGGGTTTTTTTTTAAATGAAGTTATTGAAAGCTGCTTTGGAGGCTCTTCCTGCTCCTGCACCTAAAAGGCAGTTATTTCAATAAGGACCTATGGATCAGTGATGCCCCACGAATGGGGCAGTGAAAAGGAATTTTTCTCCCCTCTCTGTGGTAAAATAGGGAAGCCTCTGATGCTGTGCTGTTTTACAGATACAAGCTTATTGTTGGAGAAAAACCTTGACATTCACCTTTGATGATGCAATCAATCTAATTTCTTTCTGCTAGAAAAGATATTAAAAATAGCTGTATTTTGTGAGTTGTATCATCTGTGTTCCCCTCTGGTTGTGTCCAGTGCCAGGACAGTGCCACATCAGTGGCCTTTGCAGAACAGGAGGAGAAGGCCAACAGTATCATCTGGGGAAGGGGAGCAGAGCTGCTCCCATCTTAGAAATTGAGGCACTGAAATGTACAGAAAAAAATTGTTTCTTTTTCTGTGTAGTTATATACAATGGGCTACTGTGAACAATACAAAGGCCAAGAGGAAAACAGAAGGGTGGACAGGAAATTTGGGTGTGGAACTGTAGCTACACTTTGGTTTTCAGTTGTTGGCTTCTGAGGTGTGATGCAGTGACATCAGCACAATGATGTGATTCACCTCAGCCCACTGACAGTGCTTGATGCCTTCTGTTCTTTTGGTGAAATATAATAATGTTTAGCTTTATGGTACAAGGTGATGTGGTGCAGCTCGAAGAGTGGAGGTACATCATACATTTCAAGCAGGTTTGAGATTTTCTTTGTGTTCTTCAGCTTTCAGCTTTTGTAATGTTAGGTCCACCTTGCAGTGATAGGATTGCAGACAGCC
Source organism: Urocolius indicus (assembly GCA_013401255.1). Taxonomy (NCBI): domain Eukaryota; kingdom Metazoa; phylum Chordata; class Aves; order Coliiformes; family Coliidae; genus Urocolius; species Urocolius indicus. The sequence continues at coordinate 583,491 of WBNH01012196.1, forward strand.
CTCTCATATCCACCCCACAGTACTGCTGTAGTTTTAGCAGCTCCATGCTGTGGTATAAACACACATGACTTGCCTGAACTGCTTTATATTCACATATGTTTTCATTTTAAATGTTTTCTCTCAAAGAAGACTGGAGGTTAACAAATCCATGAAATTGGATGAAATCAAGCTCAGTCTTGCCTTTCTTTCGCCCTGTCCTGTGATCCCCTGTGGCTCATGCAGTTGTTGCAGATAGAGGACTGACTCTCTCAAGCTCGTTGTACCAAGTAAGGCTGCAGTGAACTGAAACCCCTTTGTTTCAGTTGAAGTTTTAGCAAGTTATTGCTGCTCAATCTGGATATTTTCAGAGTGACAAAGATACAAGAATGCAACTACAGATTTTTATTGCTGCCCCAATGTATTTCCAGTGTGGTGTTACTACTTCAGAGTTCATTAAGAACAAACAAAACCAGTGGAAAACATCCTGCTTGTAATGCAGTGCTGCACAGCATGGCTGGCTCTCTGCAAACTGACGAAATGGCTGAGGTTTGAAATAAGCAGAATCCCAACAGTTTCCTCTGCAGCTTGCCTGAAGATTTCCTAAACCCCAACCACTTTCATTCATTATCTGCTGGTACACTTGGATAAGAAACAGGCTTTCATTTAAACAAACAAACAGGCAATCAAGAGAATTTCCTGTGGTGACAAGTAGGTTTTTCTTTTGGATTGTTGTATCAAACTAGTCTCATTCCATCTTAGTTTCTTATCATTTAAAGCAAGGTTTGGAGGATTGGTTCTTTGCATCTTAAACAAGGTGGTTGTGTGTGCATGGTGTTGTTTGGTGGTTTTTTTTTAATAAAAAATTACTTTGTGGGTTCCTCTAGCCTCACTCTTATGTGCTTCAGTGGGAATGTGGGATACGTTGAAGTGCTTGAACGTGTCACTGGGATACTCATGTTTTTGAGCAGTTCCTGAGTCATCTGAGATGGATGACATCTAGAAGACCAAGGTTAGAAGCCTGAATTCCTGAGGATTGTAGGTAGGGAATAAAGAAAATAGTTTTGTGGGAAAGGCACTGTGTAGGATGCATAATGAAGGTGTATTGAAGACATCTCCCAGTGATTGCTTTCAAGCAACTGTCATTAACATTCCATGTTCTGATAAATATCCCTTCTTTGAAGGTGTTTCAGTATTATGATTGTAAATATATTTTTTTTCAGATTTAAGAAACCCAAAATAAAATACTTTTAAAGATGTGTTTGTTGTTATTAATTTTATATAAACATGCAAAAATGAGCAAACAAAGCCCTAGCAGTTGTGTGTATCTCATTGATATGCATTGATTCTTATAGATAAATTATTATTGTGTTCAATTGTATGAACAAATGGAAAAGCTGAGTTTAGGACCTCTTGAAAATAACCTATTTCTGTTAGTCATGCATCTCATTTAGATATCTGCTTGTCTACGCAGCATATAATTTTTCACTGACTCTTTCAGAGGTAATTTTGGAAGGCGAAATGTGCTGTGCGGATGTGGTACTTCAAATTGTAGAATACTTCCGTGAGAAAATATAGGATTAGTCTGCAAATAATCTCTTCAAAGGCCCTATTACAATTCTGAACTCTCAGGTGGCGTGGCTAGTCTTTGCTATTGCTTTAGAGGGACAGAGAATGTTAAAACCATTTACATGTATTGTCACAAAATAATTTTGTGGTTGTTCTCGCCTGACATGATGCTTCACAACATGATGGAAAATTCAAAGTGTTTTCTGCAGTTTGATGCTCAAGAAGCACTTAAAAAACACTCATTTACTTAAGAATTATTTTCTTTCTTTATATTCAATTCATAGATTATGGTGAAGTGTTCATTTTTATGGTATTTACGAGAAATCAGTTGAGCCAGCTTGCTCATAACCCCTCCCTCTCCTTCCATCCCCTGGCTTGATTCCTTGCAGCATCAGGCAACAAAGAGAGTTGAGATTCTGAGCCATGCTCAGATTTGATTTAATAATGTATTTTCCTGTAGTAAATTTTTGAGAGGCTGGGTTGTCCATGGTCAAAGATTCTAAGGTTATGTCCATTATATTAAAGACAAGACTAATGGTTAATAAGGTTTTTAGCTGTCTAGTATTTTAACTGGGGGCAAAGTTCCTGTTCTTGTATTTACAGGCAGTGTGCCTGTGTCCATCCGTCCCCACCCCTCACAGATGCCTAGTGATAGTCTTCACTCTAATTTTCCATTCCCTTAGTGGTAAATCATCTCCGTTTCCTCTTTGCATGGACTAGGAGTTTGGCAAAGATAGTCTACTCTGGGTATTGAACTCTTGAAAGAAGCTCAGATTAACGAGGATATTTCTCTAACCAATTAATCAAACTCTGTTGTCTGTTTGGGCCAAATGAGAGAAGATTGAGTTGTCTAGAGCATTAGCTATAGACTCTTAAGTCTACTTGTGGAAAGGCTTCAGCTTTTAACTTGGAGCATGTTGAGTGGAAGGAAACCCATTCCCACTGAAATCTGACAGCTTCTACTGGAGCAGTTGTATTGTGGTAAATTAATGATGTATCTATTCACCCAACTTTGGATGAAGGACAGAGCAACAATGTGCTGGTATGTGTATCATGTCAAAACTTGAATGTGATGTTGTGTTTCCAGATTGGAGATAGCTGCTAAACATCTCACAATAATAGGGATGCTTCAGGATTCATGAGGAAATCCTGGAACTCGATCAAGAGTTTACTGCAGTGAGTAGCTTGACTTTCGTAACTGATTAAGTATAATTCATTCTGGATAACAGCATTTAAGGTTGGACTGGTGGATAAGTATTTGGAAGATAGATCACTGTGAGTGACTGCCCATAACCTCCAATGTGTGAGGACAGAATTCCACTGTGGTTGCCTCAGCTCCCTCCCAGATGGACTTGGGGTTTTACTGTTAGCCTTTAGGAAGGATATTCTCTGCTATACTGTTTCACACTTTGTGTGGCCATTTTGATTTATCCTAGCAAGGATTTTTAAAGTCTTACATATCACTTTGGATTATATGACAAATTAAGTGAGGAAAAGAATTTGCGTGAGGTGTTGGTGGCATAATCCCCGATCCAGGACTGACAAATTATGTGTTCTGAATTTGAGCTCGTCAGGAACTCAAAGCACTTGTTTGTCCACTTGCAATTATTAATCATCCTTGTTTTGCTGCCTTGGTTAAGGTGACTTGCTCTTATGTGATATTTTCTCCTTTATAAGGGATATTTTAGCAATTTTTTTTTTGGAGCTGGAGGAGAGACTAGTTGGCTATAAATGAAATGTGTGGGATTCAGACATTTCCTACGGTTGCTTTAACTAGCAGCTTTACTTGCTCAGGTAACACATTTGTTTCAGACTGTTGTTTTGTGGCTTGGCCTTTGTGCTCTCCATAAATGAAGTGTGCAGCTTGGGAACATCAGGGTACACACCAACACTGGTTTATATAGCTCATACTCCTTTCTGGAGGGGGTGGTAGAAAAGGATGAGGTGAGAGAGCTCCTTGAAACAAAGCACGTCACACATCATCAGATTGTAGAAGTGTGGAGATGGCATGTTGCTACTGTTACACAGCCCCCTCTAGGTACCTGTGGCCAGGTGATGAGACTGATTTTTAACACAACTTCAGTTGCCTTTCACAAGTTCACGATAATTTATTGGCCTATGCACCTAGAGTGGTTTGGTTTTCAAGCTGTTTGTGTTAAGTGGAATTAATGGTTTAAAAAAGTTTTATTTCATAGCTAAACTGGTTGAGGAATTCAGAGGTATCAGACCTGTTGGTTAAGCAGAGCAACCATAGTGGTAATTTTTTACTTAACATTGCGATTGTATTTGTTGAGATGAACCAGAAAAGGGAGTTGACAATGTGGGTTGTTCTGCAATAGAAATAGCGTAGGTAGCAGAACAACTCTAGCAAAAATTTGCCAGTGTCCCCTGTTTTCAGATATTGGTCAGAAACCTCTTATTCTGTCAAATAATAAGACTGGTTCTGTTTAGAGCAACACGTAATCTCTGGACAAAACCAACAAAAATAAATGATTTGTTTGAGGCTGACAGGCAATGCAGTGAGCATGAGGCTGAGAAGACAGAGCTTTCAACTGGTGCATTGGCCACAGCAACTGTTTTGGGGATCTTATCCTGTTTTTCTGGTGTGAATCTGTGTGTTGGATTAAAAATCTTGTAATAATTGAAAAAAGAGTACATAGAAAAGAAGTGGAGATGTTCCCATATCAAGTAGAAAAAAATTCTGACTGATAATAAACTGATACAGGGATCCTTGAGGAAAGTGAAACCTCTGGACAAGGTCTGGGCAGTGACACCAAACCCTGGGTAGATGGTATATATGAAGCCTTCTGTTGTGTGTTTTCTTATGATATTTTTTTTGGTCTTTATCAGACAACAGTTTTCACTCACTGTATTCAGAGAAACCAGTTCTGATCCACAGACCTCTGTTCACTCTTCCCTGTTAACTTCAAGGCAATATTTAGAGTGTAAGATCAGGCATTTTCATCTGATGTTTTTTCTATCTTTGCCAATGATGCTTGCTGAGGCTGGTGAGAGCCTTTTGTAAACCTTTGTTAACTCTCCTTGTGTCTGAGGCTGACATGGCTGCAGCTTGCTCAGCTTGGGCTGCGTCACCTGGTTCTGCAGTCCTTGGGCTGCTGTGATGGGGAGTTTGTCCACTAGGATTTGCCACCTGGGCATGATGCTAGAACACTGTACTATGCAGTGAGCAGCTCTTGCAAGCAAAGACTTCTTTTGGCCAGGGCTTGTGACTGTACCTTTTTGTCTACTGTGACTCCTGACTTGTGTTTTGTGCTTCAGGATCATAATAATTACTGCTGTAACCATGCACGGAGCTGCACTGTGTATCAGTCCCCATGCTGAGGCTGGTGTGGGATGTGGTGAAGTCCCAGGCTCCCCTGGAGATGCCTCTCTGCCACCAAAGAACAGCTGCAGGTATCAGTTTTAGATAGCTAATGGCCAATATTTTTGGCAAGGCTATACTTCATTACTTTTCAAGTTTACCTCTGGTCAGACTTTCTTTTCCAAGATGAGGAATAGCTGCTGTGGCTGCTGATTGTTGTTTTTGGTGTATTTCTAACTTACAGAAAGATGCTTTCAGCTTAGTGTAGGCATGCTTTAAAATATGTATTTAGGAATTTAAAAGTACAAAAACTTTTTAAGGTTTTTTTTTTTCCCCTCCCAAATAAGCCCTACAATAAGTTGATTCTTTGACTCACCTACAAACAAGACAATTCCAGTGAGAGCGGCTGTTTTATGGGATTCATTTTGGAAGCTATTCAGGGAAATTACTGTAGGCTTTTTCAGCAAATTAGTGAGAATGTGGAAGGACTACAAAAAGGTTTTTTTTCCCTTAAGATTTGTAGGGTCTTATGAAAGGAAGAAAAACCCTAACCCCTGTTAATTAAAGAAATTTTTTTTAATAATGAAACTAAATTATGAAACTTATTAAACATAAGTTCATCACTGTTTTTGCTTTTATTTTCAATTGGGGCTTTCAGAAGGGAAATTAATTAATCACTGCTTCAAATATGTGTGTGTGTGTTTCTGTATCACCTTTGAAAGATGTGAAAGAGTTTGGATTTAGGATGTTAAAAATAGTGAATAACTTGTAGGTGTGAAATGAGCAAGACAACTCATCTGTTGGATTGTGGGAACCTCAGGAGCTCAGCTCATGATGAATGTAATTAGCTGAGTTCACCTGAAGTGTTTATCCTGGGGAAAGAACAGTGAATCAAATCTCTGGGTCTTTCACAGGGACTTTTCAATTATTTGAATTGGAGAAGAGTATTTCTTTTTACTTGAATTAGGTTAATATTTTGTAGGTATACGGCTGAGACAGTTATGATTTGAGGCATGAGGAACTGGGAAAACTATTCATGGACCTCTTCTGTTGAACAGAATTATGTCTTTGACTCTTAAACCACAAGTTATGAAGGGAAAAAGTCAGATTATAGGAACAACTTCATTTGATTCTTGTAAATGTGTGACACACAAGGACAGTGTGATGCTGAAATGCAGTGAGGTGAGTAGAAGAGCAGGGGCAGCTGTGGAGGAGCCCAGAAGTATCCCATGAAGACATACACTATATGTTGGAAATATGCCTCATCTATGCCTAGGCCTATTTTGATATATATATACCACTTAGTCTGTATGCTTATTTGTATTTAAGGTACTCTTTGAATTCCCTCTGTCTCTGGACTAATTCAGAATGTCCAGAGCAGGAGAATCTTCAAAATGGAGAAAGATGGATGTGGTAGCTTGCTGGTGGTGCAGAACATGTTTCCCTAGCAACAGTATCCCTACAGAAGCTCACAGAAAAGCTTTGACCCTCAGTCTGCTAGAGTTCAGGATGTCTTGATTTTAGCTGAGCTCTTCATTTGGTTTGGTCTTAAAGGCAAGATGCTGAAATGCAAAACCAAAAATTTAACTTTCACATGGTTGAACTTACATCTGACTAAAACTGCTACCCAAATATTCCTTTGAACATATCTGATTGTTATGGACCTTGAGATCAGACAACAGCCACAATGAAGCTGTCCAAGTAATTTTCAGAGGCTTTGGCATGATTTCACATCAAAAGACAGATACTATGCATGTGTATCTTGCATAATTTGGGCTATAATAAACCTGAGACCATCCTATGATAAATACTTCTGAAATACGTAATTGCTGGTTAACTTTTATTAAGCTGTATTGACAACTCAACTGACATGGGGAAGGAAAAGAGCATGTGAGAGTGCTGAGAACTGTTCAAGCTAGGAAACCTTTTCTGTTTGTCATGACATTTTCCACACTGTGTTTGCAGATGCTGGTCTGTCTGCCTGGCAGTGCTCAGTCAATACCATCCAGTCTGCCAGCCTAGGGGCAGGGAGGGCAACAGCCCTTTTCTATCTTTTGTCCTGATATCAGAGATCCCTTCAGCCTTTCCAGTGCGTTGGGACATGACAGTGTGCATCGGAAGGAGGAAAGGAAAGTTAACAAAGGTTTTTCAATACAGTCTGTGCTGGGTATAAGCAGGTTCTCAGGTGATCTGATGAGCACTGTCTGGCTTCACTGTCATCACTGTAGATGTGTGTGGTTTTAGTGCTCAGGTGAAACAGTAAAGGAAGTCAAGGGAGTTGCGTGAGAAACTCTCTGCTACTTAGTGCATCCTTCCCCTTTGGTGTGTGCCAAGACCTGTGTTATCTTAAGTTTCACAAGCCCTGTGCTTAAACTTCTTCCCATTTCTGATGTAGTTTCTCCTCTTCTCCTGTTGTCTCTTATCCCCAATCTTTGCCTATTACTAGCCTAATTAACAAAAAAACCCCTCCAACAAACCCCTCCCACCTTGAATCACTGAATTTGTCACAACAATTAAGAATAGAAGTTAGTGCTTTGGACGCATTTCACCTGCTAAGAGATACTGCAGTCAGCACCATATGGTAGCCTTTTTTTTCCCCTTTTTAAGGACTTAGAGCAGCAATTTGCTTCACTCGTGAGCCAGCATCGCAGCATGCATTGCTTAACAAAACAACAGAAGACGGAGGAGCTTTTCATTTCCAGTTTTCAAGGGGCATTTAGCTGAGCTTCAGAGGCTGATTTCAGGCACTGTCCTCTTTGCACTGCAACTCTGTGGCTTATACAAGTGAGGGGCTGAGGGACAGAAGCACTTGATTCTTTTCCTGACCAGAGACTCCTCAATACTTCAGTCTTAATGTTTTTAAACAACATGCTAATATTTACCTGTCTTCTGGATTTATTGCTGGGCCCCTTCATTGTCCAGTGTCCACCCTGACACTGTGAAAAGAAAATGGCTGCAGATATGGAAAACATGGCTTTATTTCATGGGTAGATTGAAACTGCAGGTTGAATTGTGGGTATGTCTGTGCTGTAAAACAGGACACAGTGCAAGATCCCTAATCTCTTTCCAAAACACAGAATAGTGTTCCAGCACCATGATGTTGTCCCCAAGTGCCTTACCCCAACAGTACTGTGATGATATGTCAAAATTACTCTGAACTAGTGTCTTTGGTGTGAGTGGGGGGTTATTTATTTATTTTGAATTATATGAGATACTCTGCTTGCTGCACTATGCCTCATAAACTGATACACTTTATGCAAAACCACAGTTAGCTCAGGCTTGGCTTCCTTCAAACTTGTTTAAGTCTGCAACAGTCATGTAGTGCCTTTAATAGCCTGGAATGACATCTTCAGAGTAGAAGGATGACCTAGTAGCGTAGCAAGTTAACCTGCAATGCAAGAGACTCATGTTTAATTCCTCTTCTGTTATCGACTCTATATAACTCCAGGTAAATTGTTTAGGTTAGGGAAACAGTAGGATTCCCTGCCTCAGAGGGCTATAAGAGTACACATGCACACCACAGTGGGTCTCAGATGTTGTAATATTGGAGTCTGCATAAGAAGAGAGTCCATTTCAGGCCATTCACCCCCTCAGGCAGAAGTCGATCAGGGTCATACTGAGTCCTCATTCAGATGCAAGAGTTGTGGTCCTGGATTCTTTCCTCCTTCCTCCCTGCTTCCTAATTGGTACTAGGATCTTGCCATTTGTGATGGCCATCAATACCTCTGGTTACTTTCCTTATATTGAATAGCATTGATAAGCCAATTCTACAAGTCATTCACTTGGTGATAACCACTTCTTCTGCCTAATTAGGAATATCTGCTTAAAAATAAGATATGTATCTGGATGAAATGCAGGTTACAAATGGTTGCAATTAAAGCTCTTGTAGCAGGTTTCCTACATCCCATTATGTTTCTCTTTGCCTTCATTAAAGAATAAGAATGCAACATTTCCACAGGGGATAGGTGTTCTGTTTAGAGTTCAAGATCTGAAGTGAGATGAGTTTGAACTGTCAGATATGCAGCCTTGCTCCTGTCTTGCATCCTATGTTCTTTAACTGGAATAAAATGTCCTTTTAATGTCACAAATCTTTAGAAACAATGGGGAGCCCTGTCTGGTTTTTCTTTCCAAATTAAAAAAAAAAAACAAAACTTATTTAGAAATAAGATATGACTTTATGTGTGGGTGATTAAAAAGTTCTAAAAGCAGTACCCAGTGGTGCTGTAACTGTTCCTTCAGGCATGTTTTAGACAAGGCGGGACTCAAGACTGGAGTACAAATTGTCAGCTTTACAACTAAACAAATTTTCCTGGGAAAAAAATGGAACTATTTGTCTGGGACCTGATTTGTCATGATGCTGTGTTTTTTCTTGACTTCGGAAACCAAGATATACAATGGTTGCATTAAACTTTCCTCACTTCTTGCCAAAGGTAGTTCCACGTGGAAGTACTCCGTGGGCAGGCCAGGCAGCAGCAGGAGTGAGTGTCCTGGGCTTTCCCAGTCCTAGATACAAACTTCTCTTTCATCATGTATGAAGAGTATTTGCTCTGCACAAGACAGGTTTTAATTTGAGTTTTGATAGGAGTGGGATAAAAACAAACAATGCCTTGGTGTTCTCTAATGTGATGAAGAGGAAGGTAAGCATAGAGATGCTAGTACACCGCCCAAGAGCTTTTTGTTTTTCCCAGACTTTTAACTTCATGCATCCTTGTCACTTGCTAGTGCTCAAGTACTGCTCAAATTAGTTTACTTTGCAAATGTAAATGAACTTGCTAATGTTCTCATTTTTGCAATGCCATGTAGAAATTCTCATTAAAAATATCACCCGTGATTTTAGTCTGTGCCGAATAAGCAGTTCTAGAAGTAGATATGCTTCTTTCTAAATACACCTACATCACAGCAAAATTGTCCCTAGTAATGTTCCTTGTCTGAAAGGTGTGTATTTAGTTGGTTTTTTAAAAGAAAGGAGAATTTACATTCCTTTTTTGAAACATCAGTAAACTCTAGTCTTCTCAACCAGCATGGGGTTGGAAGCTGAAATTTCTGACAAATCTAAAGAGATGGCTCTGCATTTCCTTGGGATTAAAATACAATGAAAACATTTACCTTTTAAAATGACATTTGGGAGTTCTAAATTCTTCCCTACTGTAAAATAGAGATCCTAAATTTGGAGCTGTGGGCCTAATGAGATGCAGGGTGTGATGCGGTTACAGGGTGATTGCCTTATGCCAGCCTGCATTGCTTGGCACCTTGGAGCCTTGGCTCCCCGTGGAGTACTGTAGGCTCGCCAAACTGATTTAATTTGTCCACAACCTCTCTATATCAGAATTTTTCTTCTCGGCTCTTGTTGGAGCTAGGAGGTGCTGATATTTGCAACAGCAAGGATGTTGTGTGTTTCTTCTGCTTGCAGGTCCTAAAGTCAATATTTGCTTAGCAAATGCTGGTATTCTAATTGGTTTTACAGGGCAAAATCCCACAGTATTCAAAAAATTACAGACCACTATCTTGTGGGAGAATTATGTTGTCAAGTGTCCCTTTTTATTTCTTTAGTTGTCGTGAGGATGTGTCTCCTGCAGTTGGAGATACTTCAGAAGGTGATTGTGTGGTTGGGGACTCTTACTGGATTGATTGATGAAAGTCAGAGAGATGTTGATGAGTGAAGAGAAAGAGACATAGAACAAGTGGATACTTCACCTCTGTTCATTGGAGCAAAGAGATGCACAGAATCAATTAGTATCAATTAGTACATACCTTAAGGCACCTTATCTACTTAAATCAAAGCGTCCCCTTATTATTAACAAGAAAGATGAATTGCATAGTGACCTTAGAGCAGAATCATAAAATATTTTGTTGTTTCCAAAATTCTTTGAAGAAAGTTGAACAGGAACATACAAATACCCAGAGCATTGAGCCCTTAGGCAAGAAAGCAAAACAAAGAATAAGAGGGGAGAAAGAATAGCAAACATTTCATTTCTCAAAGAATTTAGTCCTCAATTTAAAAAAAAAAAAAAAAAAGATGAGGACGATGTTGTCAGAGGGACTAATTGGTTAACACATGCCAATGTGAATATTGATATGTTCTTTCATATATGAAATTATCCTGTAATTGAGACAAATTACTTGAAGCATTAAAAGAAATCCCAGAAATGCTCATATGGAAAACTCCTTGGGAGGTAGCTAAGTATGTTGCCAGGCTCGTGGGTGAGATCAAGTATACCTGTCTCAAAGACCTAGGCTGACCATCTTTTTAATCCTTGGGTATTGATTTCTCATCTTCTCTAGACAGCCTGGGTCTTCACCACTTTTGCAGTTAACAAGACTTTCATTTTTCTAATACCTAATTCTTTCTATCGCTTGTCTAACTGTCAGCTGTACAGAGAACAACTGATGAATGTCCTTGTCTGTTACTGCCCTGTTTGATGTTTTTGGATGATGCTTAGCACCTCCTTAACTCAATCTGGGCTTTGCTTTGCAGGAAGAGATAAAGAAGGAAATCTTGGCTCTTTTCTTCTTGACCATGCTTCTGAGTGTTTGGTTTGTTATCTGTTCTATTTGCTATCTTCTGTCTGTGGTCTAGAAGAATCAGCTCCTTGGCCTTCTATCATATTCTTTTGAGCTTTCTGATCTTCCAATGATGCTGTAATTTTGTCTTCATTGCAACTTGTGGAAGTACAGATGCTTGGCCTTTTGTCACCTCACGCTTTCACCACATGTTTTAGAAGGAAGAGTTAAATGAACAGACAGAAAACGCTGCACGGTTTCAGCTTTCAGATATAGTGCCCTAGTCTCCAAGAACATACATTCTTCTCTGCTGATTCTGCTCACATTTCTTAGCTTGGTGTCACCTGCAGTTATTCAAATGTTCTTGCTGTTTAGTCTTGTAAGAGCAATGTCATCTTTAATATTACTGCCGATGGAGGCTATTTCAGAGATCATTTATCAGAAAACAGTTGACGACTTCAGCCCTTGAGTCACTTTCTTAGCAGAGCTTCATGTGAGCCTCTGTGAATGACCAGGTGAATGTACTAAAGATCAGAAACAGTTTTAAAGTTTAAGACTGGTCTTCATTGTTTTCACAAAATTTTTATAATTTGATTTCAATATTAGAATTGTTTAGAGATGACCATCTAAATGCTGTCAGTGATTTTTAGAACACTCTGAAATGAACAAGACTTTACAGTATTATGTTTATAATATTCTGTTAGAAACTTGTCTTCTGATGTGTTGTGGGACTAGTAATGGTCCATAATTCTCCAGAGAAAAGGAGCAAACATAGTTACTAAAAGATCCACTCACCCCCCTTGAAAAAAGATACCAGTATTGTTGGGTTGTTGAGGTAGTTTTTCAGAAGAACTTGTCAGGACATACCAATCTGTACAAAGATGAATATATTTGCAATGTGTAGTTGTAGTGTAGTTTTAAAGCACTATGAAATTCTCAAGTCTTGCAATGTTATTTTTACTAAATGCTTTCAAATAGGAAGTGACACTAATGCATTTCAGTTAAGCTATTATTATTTCAGAGTTAATTTTACACAATAATGCAATAAGGAAAGCACTTTAAGAAATATTTGGAGATGTTACAATGTTATTTAGAAGTACTTGAGAAACAAACTCCCTCCCACATTTTGAAAAGCAAGTATCTAAACTACCTCATTTTATTTGAGAGGAAACTGTTGAGGAAAAAACTCAAACCATTTTTACAGGGAAATACATTTATTTTCCTATATGAGTGCTTATGATGCTGTTTTTCCCTATGTACTTTACTAATTATTCAGATACCATTTTGAAAACCTGTAGAGGGTACAATATGATGCATATTGCTGTTGGTTACTGGTAGATTTGACAGAATTAAGGTTTTCCGGGTTTCTGGCATTTTATAATTCTCTGGGTTTCTTGCTGGATGGTCCAGTGCGCCTTAAGGCAGATCTTTCCCTGGGACTCCCCATCTCTCTTAGAGCCTGTTCTCTCTGGTCTTTTCTGGTTTTGTTTTGTTGGTTTTAATACTTTTTACTTTCTTTCCCCTCTTGCTTTTTCTGGGTGTTGTTTGAATGTTTCTGGATGCCGAACTCCTTTTGCTCTTGTTTTTGTTTGTTTGTTTGTTTGTTTCCTGTCATACTTCCAGTGATACAGTGATGTTTCCAGTATTCCTATTTTGCTTTTTACTTTCCCTTTGCTCTGCTTGAATGCAGCAGTTTCCTACCCCATGAAATCTTCTGTGCTTCATTTTACTACTTCTCTGTTTGCTGGCCTGTGCTCTGGCTGTATCCCTTCATTGCTCACTCCCTTACTGTCCATTTCCTCTGCACATCGTTGTTGCTGGACCTTCCTGCATCCTGCCTCAACTCATTTCCACCTAGGCTCGAGCTGCAGTGGTTCATATGACTCTTTTCCCCCTTCCCCCATGTTTTTCGTCATGCTGCTCTGCTCCCTTGCTATGTCTGATTAGCTGGCTCCAGGGTGCAAGTTAAATGTCACTATAATTTTTTCTTTCTTCCAGTCTTAAAGGAGTGCCATGAAATGGAATTTGAACACCAAAAAATTTACTTTTGCTAGGAAAGGTTTAACCTGCGGTGTCCAAAGAGGCACTAAATCCCCACGTGGTTTGCTTCCATTTCTAATGGCAGTCATTCTCTTGTTAGAATCCATCCTGATCAACAATTGCAGTCAAAAAGACTAGAAATTAAACGGGTTGCCACCCAGTGTAGTTTCTTTTGTCCTCAGATCTTGGGTCTATTTGCTACTTACATTGTGCTAAGAGACTTGCTAGTTGTTGCAGTTTCTCTCCTCTCAGGATATGACATGGTCTCAGTAACAGTGATAACAAAGCAGGAGTTGTGTGTGTGCTTCACATCTTTCCTATACAGCTACTGCAGTAATCAGACAATAGATTATAATCGTAGTTTTCTGAGAGCTTATTTCAGGTTATAAAAAAAAGTAAATATAAAAATGTATGGCAGTGGACAAGAGCAGTCAGTGTGTGTCTGACCAACTGTGACCAAGAAAATAGGACAAGCACGACAGTGAAACAGGCTTTGTGCTACAAATCAATTCAACGGTGGCAGGCAGGACCAGCCTTGCAGGGGATCAGGGTGCAGTAATTTTGTCCTGGACACTGCAAAAAAGGTTAGAAAAGGTGAACAACTCGACAACAAGAGAGATCCTGGGTTTTGTTTGCCTCGAATTCTTAGCAGTGCAAAGGTAGAGGTGAGGATGGTTTGACTGGGCAGGCTGCCTCCTGGCCAGGGGATGCCTTGGGCATGGTGACTTGCAGAAGAGTCCCAATGCAGCACTGCTAACTCTTTTTCTGAGCAAGGGCTGGTATTTATGACCTACTGTGCCAAATCGGGTGGTAGGGATGTGATAGATGAGCTTGACCCTTGACTTGTGCTTTTGGCAGCCGCATTGCACACAGGAATCATAGGCTAAGAGCTAATTGTGCACTTAAAGGCTTTGCTGGGTGGGGGCCAGGAGAGCCTTCCATGGCCAGGTAGAAATAGCTTGTGCTTCTGATCAAAACTGAATTTCAATCTTTATATTTACGGACAAAGTAGTCTCATTGCATCCTTGACCCCTCTCTCTCAATTTAGAGCCCTCTGTATTGCTCTCAACTGTTTACAGATACTTTATATTAAGATAAGGATCATTGTTTGGTTTTTAGAGAGATTTAAAGTAGCCTGAGGGAAAGCAGTGTGCTTGGCAAGGGCAGTTACTTGTACAATGAAAAAGACATTGCTAAAATAAATACAGGAAACAAACCCAGTTCAGAAGGAAAGAGATGACATTTGGGAATTAAGTTCTGCCTCTACCATGCTGTTGTTCAGGTTAGTATTTTCAGTCAAGTGACATCCAAGAGCCACAGTCTGCACAGTCCCTTTCCCCTGCAGGGGGATGCTCTGTCCAAGATGCAAGTCGAGCCGCAGTGACCACAGTAAACCATCCGGTAAGGATTGGCTTTTTATGCACTTGACGTGCAGCAGCAGATGAAACTAGTGCTGGCTCTTGGTAAAAATAGACATGATTATAACTAGTGTTGAGCTTTGCAGGGTGTTCTTCCCCGTGAACTGTGCTAAGAACATGATGGAGGGAAAGGCAAAGAATTTTGATCAGGAATCAAACATAGATTAATTAAGATAAAAAATTGAATAAGTTGATATTTTATGACCAGCTCCTGTTGCTTTTTTCATCAGTTGTATTGGGAGTCTCTCAGAGCAACTCATCCTTGATAAATGGAAAGATCAGGAGGAAAAGTGTTTTAGGAGGGAATGGCAGAATTTATTTCTGAATTGCATGTTTTGCTTGCTTTTTTTGCCGTATGCCCATGGGAACATTTTGATGAAAATGTAATAAAAATAAATTAGAAATCGATATAAGAATGAAAATTCATTTACTTCTTACTTGAAAAATAAACATTACTCATAAGCTGAAATGCATCTTTTAAAAAATGGAAGTTAAATTTGAGTGAAATTGTGTGAAACGTTTTAGCTACATCTCTTAATGGATTTTTTACACTAGCGCATCTGGTGGGGAAGGGGTAATAGGATGAAGCTGGAACATAAAAAGTTCCATTTAAATATAAGAAAAAACTATTTCACTGTGAGGGTGAGGGAGCAGTGGAACAGGCTGCCCCGAGGGGTTGTGGAGACTCCTTCACTGGAGGTCTTCAAGACCCGCCTGGACATGTTCCTATGCCACCTGATCTAAGTGAACCTGTTTCTGCAGGGGGGTTGGACTAGATGAATCTCTAAAGGTCCCTTCCAACCTCTACCATTCTATGATTCTATGATCTTCAGAAATCTCATTCCTAAACATTTCCTGTTGTGTAATATTCTTAATCACAGGATCATTTAGGTTGGAAAAGACCTTTAAGGTCATTGAGTCCAACTGATAACCCAGCACTGCCACATCCACTGCATGGAATCATAGAATTTTTGACTAGTTTCAAGACCTAAACATGCTTAGGAGGGACTGAATTTGAATCTCAAGATTTGTTTACATGTGAGACCTTGAAAAAGACACTTAAGCATAGGTTTAATGTGTTGACATTTCAGTCCTATCGTATCTGAAGCTCCAAGGGGAAATATTTTAAAAGATAAATGGGTTTATATCAGACCAATGTTAATTTTCCCCTCTTTTCTCAAAAACTCACCTTTCCTAAGATTTGTGATTATCCAGCCTCAGCTGGATAATCCTCTCTGTCTTTCCTTGGAACAAAAAGGGAGATTTGAATGGTTGGCAGAGAACAACCACACTTGCCTTCAGTAAGCAGCTTATGCCTAAGAACAAAAGACAACTTTTGCTTGTTTTTAAATGTCAGTGGGCAGAAGAATTGCCCTGGGAGAACACATGCCTTTTGAAGTGTTTTCTTTATCACCTGAACACCTTTTAGATGGACTGTCTGTTTTTGTGGGACTTGGTGTCTAACCAGTCAGAAGCTCATGTAAATGGCATTACAGTTGGAAACAATAATGATCTGTAATCACATTTACAGTGATTAACAGCTTTTTAAAATATCATTGCATTAAGACAGGTTTTTTAGTCAGACTGTTGAGATAAACTGAGATGGTGATGGTGGAGAGGAGCAGATTGGTGCTTGGCCTGGGAAAAGACAGCAATGAGGGTACAGCAGTGCAGGAGATGAGATGTGTTAATGTTGAATGATAACCTTGACTGTGAGTCCTTGCCTTTCCTTTTTCCCTCATTAGAGATTTTACAGCTGGACTGTGCCTCTTGACTTCTGGATTTTCATGGATACTGCTGCTGATCATGATGTGCAGGAAACATGCCTTCGTGCTGAGTAGCTCAATTTTGGTATCTTGCCATGTTAGGCTTTCTGCTAAGCTCCCTGTATGAGAAAAGCAAGTCACTGTCTAATTGAGTAGTTGTTGGCACACTGGTTTTTGAACTCTTAAATCCTATAGCTTATTTGTCTTGCTGTCATGCATAGGACCCTTCTTTGTGGAATAAGACTTTGTTGTACTTGTATATAAATGTTGAACAAAAAGAAAGTGTCCCCCCACTGAGAGTTGAGGAATATGAGAAATGTTTGATATGCTCACAGGGGCACATGTAAACAAACGGTCAAAATTAATGACTCTGAGAACGAGTAATCTCAGCGTGCCCACTGTTCCTGCCTGCCCCTTGTACAAAGTCTTTTGTAAGGCATTGCAGTGAAAGGCTTAGAAAAGATAAGGAGGTGATTTTGTAGAAGTTTGTGAAAACCCCTGCTAAGGACCCAGATCCGCTGCAGATAAAATCTGAAGGTTGCTAGTTGACAATGTAATGTATAAGGAGTATTTATTGACCAAAGATAGGATCAATTCTCAGCATAATTATTCAGAAATGAGAAGTAAGGTGGAAAACAAGATGTAGTGGAAGGGATTTCTTTGCTTGAAGATAACATTACATTGACACATCAGAGACAGAAGACTTTTATGGGGTTTTAGGGGGCTATCTCTGTTCACCACTTACTAATATGTGCTGCGATTTGCAGTACTGACATTTCACTACTCGCTTGTCTGTTCATTCACCTTGGGCTGTATGGAAATCATGCATGCAAATCATAGCACATACTGGTATTCATCCTCTGTTGTGTATTTGGCTTACCTATGTATTTTACAGAACACTCACTTCTTTCTGTTGCTAAGGTCACTGGTTCTTAGTCTCATCTGTCCATCTCATCGTAACTCTAGGCAAGCCAAAGAGAAGCTATTTGTTTAACCATTTCAGTGTCTCTGTCACCTTCTTGCTGTTGATTGAGTCTGCTGAAGAGACATGCATCTATATAGCCACACTTGATTTGTTGCAAGTCATTTTTACCCCCCTGCATTCGATTCTCCCTTGTCATCAGTCAACTGCTTCATCTTAGCACTGCTCTCTTCCTTCAGTTTGTGTGTCAACCTCCACCGTTGCCAGCCACACCAGATGGAAGCAAAGTTGTGTGCCTATTGTGCCACTGATCACATCCAGGCCCAGGACAGCATGTGCCAGCTGGCTTTTAAGGTATCATTTCATGTGTCCTCCAGTTGCCATTGGTTTGGAGGATAATTTGGCGTGTTGATTTTGGTCAGAAAAATTATCTGTGCATCTGTGGCAAGCCATCTGCTTTGTGTACAGTCAATGGCATGGGGAGAGAATGGTTGCACCTGACCCTCTACCACCATATCTCAATTGATAACTTCTGTCTGCTCTATGTTTGCATTCACAAATCTGTCTGGCTGCAGGTGTCAGTAAAATGCTCTGTCTTCCTCTGTGTTTTGGGGAGAATATACAGTTGACTTTTCAATTACATGTACTAGCCTTTGATTTTCTAATATCCTGTGAGATAATGGCTAGGAGCTTTACCTTGCACTCTCCTGGCATCACACTGCTCTGCTGCTGCAGTAACTTGCAGCTTGGCATGAGTTTTTCTGCTGTAGTTTACTATCATGTACAACTAACAGATGCAAATTTAATTTTGCTTGTGTGCAACCTTGGATCCTCTTGTGTGTACATTCTCATACGCCTAGTAAAAAGTGCTGGTAGTGAAACATGCTGTTACTGATGCTATTCCTGTGTCTTAGTGATAGTGGGTGAAGATAGACTGATGCTAAGTTTGAAAATACATTCCTACACATCTCCCCCTCTTGCTTTTTGGCTCAGGCTGTGCTCTTTCATTGGGAACAAAGCCAGATGTAGCCCTAACTTTGCAATATGCAACCATTAGCTTGAAAATGCTACATCAATGGCCTCACTCAAAATGCTGGTAATGTCTAGTCTGTGCAGGTGTTAGTGTATGCTGAGAAGGAGCCTGGAAAGCATCAGTGTGGGAGGTTATTGCACTTTTTCCTCTCAAGAGCAAGAGGGTATCACAATGAGTGACTAGATTTCTAGTAATGATGTTTGCAACACTATTTGCTGACACATGCTAAATGCTAGTTTTAGCTTCTCCTTACCTCACTTCAGAAAATGGAACCGGAAATAATTCAGTACTTTCAACTTGCTGCTGCACAGAAATGTACTGGTACTTCCAAATGGGAGGTTCAGACTTCTTCGACGTGAAATTTGGTGCTTCTGTCTCAGCAATTTCTCTCTCATCAACATGTTTAAGACGTTCTGTATTTGAATGGATGAAGTAAGGTATAATTCATGTTACTATTGTTTCCAGTTGTTAGGAAAAGCAGACTAAGCCAAAATCATCTGACTCATATTCTTGAACAACAAGAGTTAGATGAAATATATTCCTAAACAATCAGACTAAATTACACGTGTACTTTGGCAGACTTCAAATGAATGATGTTGATGAATCCTTAAGACTGTGAGCATTAAGTCAAGCACAAGCTTTGGTACTATTAATTAAGAAATAATGTTTTGATGTTCATACCTTCATAAATTCTGACACTTCCAATTGTCCTCAAGTAACAAAACAATGTTGTCATCTGCAATAACGTACTCTTTAAAAATTTTGCCTGGGCTACATAAAGCCAGGTGTTTTCTATTAGGGAAGGAGAAGCATTTCTTGTTTGTGCTTTTATTTCCCTTTCTTTGGTGCATGCAGGTCCTACTGTTTAAGCCCTCGGCTGTTCTTCAAGGTGTTGTGCAGTGACACTTGTGTGGGTCAATAAGGCTTGAGCTGAGCCTCCAGACCTAAGTGATGTGTTGTGCACTGGCTTAGCATATTGATGTATGACTACTTCCTTTCCTGTCCTCGAAAAGGACTTTAATGCTGCTTTTTCTTTTGTTGGTATTGCCTTTCATTCCCATTACACGGAGGACAATCCAGTCTGAGAAAGATAAATGTCACAATTTGTCTTGTCAGAGTCTGAGATGGAGTTTCCCGTTCTGCTGGCCGGGCAGAGGAGCAGCATTGCTCTTCTAAGGGTGCGTGGGTGTCTGTGAGCAGACTCCCCTTGCTGTGTACTCACCTCCCACAGCAGCCTGTGCAGGTACCACAGGAGCTCACGCATCCCCAGCTTGAGCAGCGCTGACTTGGGATGTGAAAATACTCAGTAGCTCTTCTTGGTAAGTGTAGTGGTTTAGGCCAAAATCCACCCAGTCATAATATTACTCCCCCTCCTAAGCTGGACAGGAGAGAGAGAGAGGAATTTAACAAACTGCTTGTGAGTTGAGATAAGGACGGAGAGATGCAATTAGCATCACGGGCAAAACAGACTCAACTTAGGGAGAAAAATGGTTGATTTATTAAAGAAACAATAAAAGCAGGGAGACGAGAAACAAAACTGTCTTAAAACACCTCCCCCCACCCCTCCACTTCCCGGGATTCCTTTTCTTTTGCCACCAGCGGCGCAGGGGATGAGGAATGGGGGTTGCAGTCAGTTCGCTACAGATGGACTTTGCCGCTGCTGCTTCTCAGGGGGAGGCCTCCTCACACTTCCCACTGCTACACTGTGGGGTCCCTCCCCACAGGAGACAGTCCCTCATGAACTTCTCCAGCATGGGTCCTTCCCGTGGGCCGCAGCTCCTCACGAACTGCTCCGGCATGGGCTCTCCCACGGGGCAGCTCCTCACACACTGCCCAGCGTGGGTCATCCACCGGGAGAGACAGTCCTTCAGGGACAGACTGCTGCAGCCTGGGTCCCCTCACAGGATCACAAGTCCTGCCAGCAAACCTGCTCCGGCGTGGGCACCTCCCCCACAGACTCCCAGGTCCTGCCAGGAACTTGCTCCAGGATGAACTTCTTATGGAGTCACGGTCTCCCTCAGGCATCCACCTGCTCCAGCGTGGGCACCTCCCCCACGGGCTGCGAGTGGATCTCTGCTTCCCGGTGGTCCTCCATGGACTGCAGGGGGACAACCTGCTTCACCATGGTCCTCACCACATATCGCAGGGGAGCCTTCTTCTCAGTGCCTAGGCACCCTCCTCCCCGTCTTTCTCCTCTGACCTTGGTGTCTGCAGAGATGTTTTTACATTCTTTCTCCCTGTTGCTGTTGCAGTTCTGCCACTGCACAACTTCTTCTCCTTCTCATATCTGTTATTCACAGAGGCGTTACCTCTACCACTAATTAGCCAGGCCTGGGTCAGGTGCAGGGTCCAACTTAAAGCTTACTGGCCCTAACCCTGTCAGCTACAGAGGAAGCTTCTGGCAACTCTCTTTGTTTAAAGAAGCCACTTCTTTAGCCCCACTGCTACTGAAAAAAAACCTGGCCCAGGCCAAAACCACTACAGTAAGCCATCAATTATTAACCTGAAACACCCACTCTGCACTTGTACAGTTTAAGGATTCATTATGATGCCTTTTGGTTGACCTGGCAAAGCTGTTCAGTGCCTCTCCTTCCAAAGCAAAGTCCTAGATTCAACTTTGCTCCTGGGATCACATGCTCCAGCTCTGTCTGACCTTTCACGGGAAGGAGAGAACAGAATACAGCTGAGGAATTGATTTCTGGAGAGAGTTAGGTAAAGATATATAAAAATATTTTGCTTACTAAGAAGGGAAAAACAACAATGATCATGCTAAAAGTATCACAGAATCTTAAAGGTTGGAAATGACCTCAAAAGATCATCCAGTCCAACCCCCCTGGTTCATGTTCCTCACTGCCCCTTACTGCAGCATTGAAATGTGTGGTGGAGAAATCCTCTAGCTATGTTATTGTTGACCCATTTTCCCAACAGCTAATGGCTAAGACTGAGTACATATTACTACCATTACAATTGTTAAATTTTGCCTCTCTGCATGGGGAATTCTGTGAATATTGGGAGGCTGGCCCAAAGCACTTTTGCTAATCAAACACAAATTAAAACCAACCCAACTGACTGCTATAAAAATATTGGTACACTTCCCTAGCAGATTTACATGTACTAAGAGAATTTTATGACCCTCTCTTAAAATAGGTGGCTGTGTCTTCATTTCACAGAGAGTGGAAATGAGATGCAGTAAGGCCTTTAACTTGCGACCACACAGCAAATGAAAATTGGCTGCTCCTAGTTTGAGACTGGGAGCTCTGTCTTTGGTACAGGGGTAGACATTAGCCAGATTTACTTCCAGTTTTCTATATGTAAGAAGTGATCTGTAGTCTTGGTATTGCATTTCCTGCTTCAATAAATAGATGTTTTCTGAATGCTGTATATTTTAGGTTTGGTGCCAAAAAAGGCCATTACAAGTTTTACTGTGATACATTCCAGCAAAGAAACACATTAAACCTGTTTTTTTTTTCTTTACCTTTAAGGACATCAACCAAAATCATACAGTTCTGAGGATGGAATAAAGGAAGATACCCTTCATTTTACTAAAAATGCACACCACACTCTGTCGATTGCCACTTTCCTTGTGCTGTACTCAGTGTGGCATCCTATAGCACAATGTAAACAAAATTATAATCTTATTAAACAGGCTGCTCCTACAGTGATGACAGCTACTTAGATTGCCAGAAGCAGGGCCAGAAAAACAGAGACCATTTCAAAGCAGCTGACAAATTTTTTTAGCAGTGTGGGCTGAAAGAAAATAATAATAAAGATTTCATTACGTGGTATTCAGAAAGGTCAACACAGTAAGTCTCTAGCAGATCTCAGGGCCTGTAACTCAGATGGAGTCAGTGTCCTGAACCTAGCAATACTGTATATGTTAAGATGAGATTGAAAAGACTAGTTGAGAGAACTGTGGGTCTAATTCTTCTTGGGTGTGAAGTGCATTGGGGTTGTTGCAGCATCCTGTTGATGGGATCAAGTAAATCTCTATTTATTCCAAAGTCGACCAGATGGCTTTGGGCTGACTCACAAAGAATGTAGCTGACTGTTTTGCTAAGTAAGGTATGTCCTTAACTCACCTACATGTCGAATTAGTTCTCAAAATACTGCTTTAGTATGCTTTTGTAGCATTATGATCAGGGCTTCTGGTTTTGCTCACTGCAGAAAGACTTGCCTTACCAGATCCCTGGCTCAGTGTAGATTTTTGTTTCTTTTGGAGGTCTTTTAGGAATAATGAGCTGTTGTCTTTAGATAGGACATCTTAAGCATATCCCAAAGCTTATAGTGTCCCAAGAAAAACTTGCTGCCTCATTCCATATTCATTGTGTTTTCAGTTGACCCGTACATCTTAAAAAAACCTCCGGAGACATAGAGTGAAATACTGCTCTACAGATGACAACATCAGTTTTAGCATGAGCTCAGGAGAACTACTCCATCACATACTTGCTTTTAAATATATTACATAAAAGGTCACAGTCCCAGTGCATTTTGTTTTCTTAACAGAAAGGAAGTATATTTGAAGTTGACTATCTAACTGTCTCTCTAGCTTGTAAAATGTTGTAGCTTCTATATATTTTCAGTTATTCATGAAGTGTATTGCATATATAATTAAAACATTAATAAAAAAAACAGCAGGAAGAGTTCATCAGCAATTCAAATACAAATATTTGTGAAAATCTGTCTTCTCCAACATGTTCCT
The DNA here is from genome assembly GCA_013401255.1 of Urocolius indicus. Lineage (NCBI taxonomy): Eukaryota > Metazoa > Chordata > Aves > Coliiformes > Coliidae > Urocolius > Urocolius indicus. Next base: position 606,737 of record WBNH01012196.1, read on the forward strand.
TTCCCCTTTGACTGATTAATTTTTTTTTTTTTTTTGGTAAAAATATCATAAGCAACATTGCTGATCCATTTTCACCATTCCACATCTCTGTAGGATAGTAAATTAATTTAGCTATTGAATTAATTTCCCATGGATTGTGAAAACTCGTTATTGCCATGCACTTTAGGAGACATCACATACATATTCAGGACAGTACAGGCTCCTGTCTGGTTTTGTATGTGACCATTCAGACTTCAGCATAGGGAGTTTATCCAGAGAGCTGGAGTCCAACCTGGCACTCAGAAAAGAGCTAAAGCCATCTTTGTGATGTTAATATCCTGCAAGCAAAGGAGTGGGGCTTTAAGTGCTTATTTTGTTTCTTGTTTTCTCTTTCTGAAAAGTGCCTTTGACTGTTCTTTTAAGTATGAGACTGAACCACAGTAGCCAGAGTTAGGCAGTGCAGGAAAGCTGGACTGGACTTGGAAAGGTAGCCAGGAGATCCTGCATGCCCTTTTGCAGTGATTTTGGTGGGACTTGTGTACTTGCCTTTCACAGCCAACTTTGAAATTCTCAGTATCAGGATTCATCTCTGTAAGAGTCTTAAAATCTTGCACCACGTGTCTACTTTCTGAGCTCATGATACAACTCCTTAAAAAAAGACTGTCAAATGAGTTATACTTTTCTAATTCTGGGTTATTAAACTTCCTCAGGATAGGATGCAAATTGTACTTTGCTTCTTATCACAGTGATCTACTATATGTCTGCAGTGCATACTGTATTCCTTAGCAAAACATTTGGACAGTGTGCAGCACTGGTACATTGTTGCCAATAAGGATCATAGGCAACAAATATGCCCAGTGTCTTGGGGTTTGATGCAGTGGTTGGCAATAGTTTCCATTTCCAACATGTGGATTAAAAAAAGAGAAATGGCTGATATGGGAAGCACGGTTCACTTAATTGAAAGAGCCCCTTTATATGAGGTGTTTTTTTCAGCATTTGTAGTTCACTTCTTACTTGTCTGGTGATGGGTGAGTTCATAGCCCTGGAGAGAAATGAATCCTGTTCTAGAGAGATTCTCCATGGGCTTACTGCAGTTTCTCTGCATTCCTTGACTGATTTAGCCTTCTCGGAATACTGATCTGTGAGGAGGATCTTTGTTTTAAGAATAAAAAAGAGAGGATTTAAAAAACCTGGCTCCTACAGGATGCAAAGCTCTAGTGCTGGCAATACTGGTTTTACTTGGGGGGTTACAAAAAAAAAAAAAAAAAAAAAGCAGTACAATACAGGCGGACTCTTCACTCACAAACCACCCAGGTCATATGAAAAGACTTCACAATGAATCCTATTTTTTCTATTGTAGCTAGCAACAGGACAAGGGATAATGGGATGAAGCTGGAACACAAAAAGTTCCACTTAAATATAAGAAAAAATATTTCACTGTGAGAGTGAGGGAGCCCTGGCACAGGCTGCCCAGAGGGGTTGTGGAGACTCCTTCCTTGGAGGTCTTCATGACCCACCTGGACACATTCCTATGCCTGATCTAGATGAAGCTGCTTCTGCAGGGGTCTTGGACTAGATGATCTCTAGAGATCCCTTCCAACCCCTACCATTCTATGATTCTATGATTTACCTCCAGCACAGAAAACTGAGCATCTCCCTGCAGGGTAGCCAGCCTGCCTCTGTGCAACTAGCAATGAGACACTGATTTAGCCCCTCCATAAGGAGAGCAGTTTATTTTCTGTTATTCTGGATGTCGATTGACATTAATCCCATAATTGAAGCATCCAGTTTTAGGATTAAGCTGATATTTATCAGCAAAAGCCTGCTAAAAAAGCACAGATTGGTGGTAAATGGTGATTTAAACCAGCCTTGCATGCTCCTGCAACACACATCGAACTTCTCCCTATTTCTTACATGTCTGTAAACTAACCAAACTAGGTTGCTTCATGTTTTGGTTGAAAGCTGCTCCCCTCAGCTCTGTGGCATGGAAATGTATTAAGTTGAGCAGGCATAGACTCTGACAGAAAATAGCCTCTGAAATTTGTAATCAAATAAATGCCACCAACCAGAAATTCAATTTGTAATAGCAACAAAATCCATTTTAGGAACAGAGACGACAGAAGCTTTTACTGTCAGAAAATGTGACTATTGTATAAAGTTGAAATTCCCTGAGCAGTAGCTTGGTCTGAAGATGATGATGGTCTAAGCAATGCCTTTACCTTTGGGTTCATATGTGAATTCAAGTTGTTAGCAAGACCAGCTGGCACCAGAAATTTCACAGGTGCCATCAGCCACTTTTAATTGCTGCAAAAGCAAAATAAGGTTGACATCATTTTATCAGAAGCAACCTGGACTTCTACCTTTGAACTCTGCTTCTTGTTGTTTCAGGGAATGTCACAGTGCTTATCTCTGACAGGGAATTTCCTTTCATCCCTTACAAATATCTTTAATTTGATATGTTATGCTTCAGTACTTTTTCCAACGTATTGTCTTTATATGTTTTTATATAAAGTAGTTTTCCCCTTTGTTTTGATTTCATTTTCATTGTTTCCTGATTCTTCACAGTATTTCCTTTCTGACTTCAAAAGGAAGCTCACTAGGTAGGGTGAATTATATCATAAAATGGAAAAGAAATGTTAGCTGAGTGATATATTGCCTTTCTTTTTCTTCTGGGTAGAGGCCATTATCTTGTAGTACTGCAAGATTTGAATACTTCAAAAACATATTAAGTGAATGAAGCCATATAAAATTCTTTAAAAAAAACAACTAATAAACATGCTTTGCATAAGAGTTTCATATTTTAATGTTATTGTTAGAGATGTTTGTTGCTCTAGAACTCCTGTAACAAACAGCAGGACATGTGCTATGAAAGGAAGACTGTCCATTAAAAACTGCCTCAAGGTTGGTCTTTTTTTTTTGTTGGGTGTGTAGTTTTTTTGTTTTGTTGTTGTCTGTATTGTTTTATCTACTTTTTGCAGGCAAAGCCTGGAACTGCTGTAGGTTAAAGAACTGGAAAGGAAGATAAAGTAAATAAACCTTTGCTTTTTGATTCATTATGCTCATTTCGCAGATGTTTTGGTACAATCTCTTTTGCTGTTTCTTAGGTAGTCAGTTGGAAAAATAAATTTGGAAATTAGGCAAATGTGATTATAAAATGACACACAACTGAGAAGCCTAAAGTCTTGAGGAGCAGATGAACTGCCTGGAACAACTTACTCTGCGCTATTTTTGGCTAAATGCAAAGTCTGACTCGCTAAGAAAATGTCATCTCCTGTAATTGAGTTTAAATGAGTTTTAATTGAGGCTGCACCTTGAGTGCTGTGTTCAGTTTTGGGCTCATCACTACAGGAGGGGCACTGAGGTTCTGGAGCGTATACAGAGAAGGGCACCAAAGCTGAGGAAGGGCCTGGAGCATGAGTCTGATGGGGAGCAGCTGAGGGACTTGAAGTGTTCAGCCTGGAGAAGAAGAGGCTGAGGAGAGACATGAGCACTCGCTACAACTCCCTGACAGGGGGTTCTAGCCAGGGGCAGCCTTTTTCCAAGTTACAAGTGACAAGGCAAGAAGAAATGGCCTTGAGTTGCACCAGAGAACATTTAGCTTGGATATTAGAAATTTTTTCACTGTAAAGGTTGTTAGACACTGACACAGGCTGCCTGGGAAGTGGTGAAGTCCCCATCCCTAGAGGGATTCTAAAGCTATGTAGATGAGGTGCTGAGAGACATAGTTTAGTGGGGGGCTTGGCATTTCTGGTGTAGTGGTTTGACTTGCGGATATTAAAGGTCTTTTTCAACCCAAACAATTCCATGATTCTATGTCTGTCTTAGTTTCCAAAGAAAAAAAAATTAGAAGTTATTTTAATGTTTCTGTTCAATTATATTGTTTGATGCATGTCCTCCAGACAGCATAGCTTGTTCTTCCTGGTGAACCCCATGCTGTTTCAATTGGCTTGTTCAAGGCCTATTCTGTAAGTATCCAAGGTAAGATTCCACCTGTGCTCTCTCTGCATTAACTGTATGTTAAGGGTGGCTGTTTGGGTTGAAGTGAGGTCATGTCACAGTGCTGCTGTCTTTTTATATTGGAAATTAGCTTCATTCTGTGTATATTTCTGCAGCTGTTTCATAGAATCATAGAATCATAGAATGGTAGGGGTTGGAAGGGACCTTTAGAGATCATCCAGTCCAACCTCCCTGCAGAAGCAGGTCAACCTAGATCAGGTCACATAGGAACATGTCCAGGCAGGTCTTCAAGACCCCCAAGGAAGGAGCCTCCACACCCTCCCTGGGCAGCCTGTGCCAGGGTTCCCTCACCCTCATAGTAAAATAGTGTTTTCTTACATTTAAATGGAACGTTTCGTGTTCCAGCTTCATCCCATTATCCCTTGTCCTGTTGCTAGCTACAATAGAAAAAAGGGATGCCCCAACCTCCCGACATCCACCTTTTAGATATTTGTAAATGTTAATAAGATCTCCCCTCAGTCTTTTTTAGACTAAACAGCCCCAGTTCCCACAACCTTTCCTCGTATGAAAGGTGTTCCAGTCCCCTGATCATCTTGGTGTCCCTGCACTGGCCTCTCTCCAGCAGTTCTCTGTCCCTCTTGAGCTGAGAAGCCCAGAACTGGACACAGTCCTCCAGATGAGGTCTCACCAGGGCAGAGTAGAGGGGGAGAAGAATCTCCTTTGACCTGAATACTTTCTGTTCATCAGGCAAAAATGGGACAAAGTCCTGTAAATGAAGTAAGAAGTTTTGCAAAATGTTCTTGAAATAATCTGTAATTGAGTGCAATAAGAATCTATGTCAGAAGAAAGTAATGGAAAGTAAATGGTATCAAAGATATTACCTTACCCATCAGAAATGGCTGTGTTTGCCAGGCTGCTGGTCATTAGCTCAGGAAAGCAGATGCTGTTAAAAAGCCTCATTTCCTTGTGCTCTGCTTAGCTATTTTGAATGCGCTTCATGACTCCCCAGACCTGAGCCTTGACCTCGGATACAACTTTGTGGAGATAAAGGTAGCATTAAAGTCTCAATAAGAAGCATATATTGACTGATTTACAAAGAATCCTTGCTTCTCCGAATCATCCTTTCAAAACATTTTATGTCAGCATGGCATTCCACAGTAGGAATTGCCAGTTTTTAACCCCTTTTAGCTTTTCAAAGCTCCAATAAATCAGTTTTGAATTCTGTGTCTCTGCTGAAATAAAAATGTCAGACAGTTTATACTCAAATACTCATGTTATGAGTTTTGGTGATTCTCATTGCTTATCCCCTGAAAGGAAAAATGAATAAATGAAAGATAACAGCCCTCAGTTTTATATTTTTATGTATATATGCCATCAGAAGGTGAGGAATAGGTGATTCAGATAATTCTCTTTTTAGTTTTATGTGTTTAAGTGAATAACATTTCATGGGGTTTTGTGAAGGGATGAGGAGGCAAAGTTGAACAAAAATCCCAATAGATGCTTCTACTTCTAGCACTGAGTAAGCAAGAAAATATGAAATGTGAAGTAGATCTATGCTGTCCTAGACAAAAACTTTTCTTGGAAAAGACTTTTCTTTAGTCTGTTCTGTTTTTGTTTTTTTTTTTTGTTTTTTTTGTTATGTCATTGTCTTGCTTTTTTCAATATCAGAAACAAATATGGGTGAGGTGCAGCAATATGCAGTTTCAAGGTCTTCAGGGATGAATAAGGGTTGTGCAGGTGTGGATCAAACATGAGCTGCTGGGAGAAGGGTCACCAAAAGGGCTGTGCATTAGCTCAGCTATCCTCAGAGTACACAATCTGCTGTTTACACGTGCAAGCTCTCCCAGCCCTGACCAGGTCACTAAGAAGTATTTTGGATGCAAGAATGCTCCATGTCCTGGCAGTCTGTCTCTGTAGACCCTGTGTAGGCAGCATGAAGTTTCATATGCTCCCATTCCTTAGCAGACACCACAGGAAGCATTCATGCCCACATCTTGCCTTGCATGATATCCCTTCATTTAGCATAGTTCTGGTGATAGCTGTGTCATTTTCTGTCCGTGGAATAAAAGCTACCCATAGAGGTAGCTGGCATTATTACTGGAGCAGAGCATTGTTGATTTAAATCAGGCTAGAACCCTGATTTAAACAGATCAACTACACCCACAATTGGTGTTTCCAGCAGAGAGGAACATGGCACTGCTAAGCATATATGAAGATGCCATGAAAATGTATCATGGACCAAAGATCTTGATAGGAGATTAGAGAACAGCAATGCTGCCAGAGCAGTGAAATCCCAGTTACTGTTGTTACTAGGGAATTAGGAAAGCAGAGGCAGTTTCACTAGGCAAGTGCCAGAAGTGGTTCCTTTCTGAGATGGAAGCTGACTAGAGATCAGCATGTCATGCTACCAGACTTTATTTTTAACTTTGCAAGGGCTATTATATCACAGCCAGTGCTGCATTTCATTAAGACTTATAGTGTAAAAGAATTCTTGAATTTGTGAAATTTAAGTCAAATGATCATCCTGACCAATAGTTGTTAGACTTATCATTTGGGATATGTTTCATACTTGAGAAATAAAATCCCAGTGTTTCAAAAGGCTAAATAAAAGCATTGAAATTTATTAAACTACAATATTTAATTGTTGTTAACTAATAGTGTGGCAGTTGTTTGGTTTTTGTGTGGGGTTTGGTTCATTTTTTTTTCTTTTGTTTTAAATTATCTGTCTTCAAACCACACTCTGTTTCTGAAGTCTGAAAGATTCCCTGCTGCACACCTGTTGTTTCTGCAATGAGATACTCTATGTCTGAGGGGATGTGGAGTACAAGCTGCTTATTCTATTTTGTGGCGTCTCTCAAAGATATAAAACCTGTTTTCATTCCAGTATTAAATAAAAACATAATCATTTTAGCTCAAATTGAATTGCTACCATGACCATTATGCGAAATGAATGCGGCTGGTGGAGGCACTGTTGGTTTTCCAGTGGAATTCTTCTTCCTGTGTCATGTTGACTGATGCTCAGCCATCTCTTAGACCTAAGCCCTAGCCACTAGCCTGCAGTTTGTGTTAGAAAACATCTGCTTCATTCTCTTGCACAGAAACACATCTACAGAAATGTAAAAACATTTTGGCTGCCACACAACGGGAACTTGGACAGAAATCCATTTAATTGAACATGCTCTCATCAGCTGCCGTAGGCGATTTATAGAGTTCTCTGTGATCAGCTGTTGCCAGAGTCACTGGGGATCATCAAACACAGGATGCAAACACCTAACCTGGCTACACACAGAGTAAGCCCAGAGTTGGGATAATACTTCTGTCCAAAGCAAGTGTGTCCCACCACATCATCCCCTGTGCCCAAATCACTATATAGTGAAAATTAAATTTTTCTTAAACATATTTTTATTTTTTTATGGGAACCATTTTCATTCTAACATCTGTTTTCTAAACATGGGTTTCTAAAATTGTTTTTTTCTTACTTTTGTTCTCTTTTTCTCCATTCTTTTATTTTTAATTTATGCTTAAAAAATTTATATCTAAAAATGTAATCATCTGGGTTTTTTCCCCAATTTGGTTGGAAAAATACTACAGAAAGAAAAATCCATGAACATTTCCAAATTAGGAAAGCATATTTTGTCCAAAATATTTTCATTTCAATATTATTTGTTTTACTGTTGTGCAGAACTACTGCTTGATGTTGGTAAATATTACCAAATCAATCCCTAAGGGACCAAGGACCATTGAACCAGAATTTGTTTCATGGAGGAGCAAAGCTTGAGAGCTAAGTCTCTGGGTCAGTTCTACATTACTGCTCTTATAGATTTCAAGAGCATGCTAATAGGATTAGGTACTACAAAGCTGCCTTGTGTTCAAAATTAATATCAGAGGGGAGTGTGGTGTGGAACAGAATTTCTTGCGAAGAGCGCTGATAGCAGAGGCACTGTGAGATTCGGCTTTCATGTTACCACTTGCTGCTGGGAGCTTCCTGTTCTGTCACTTTGGATTACTGCTATTCCAAAACCACCTCCATTTCACACAACTGCTTGGCTTCATCCAGCAGATCCCCTCGAGATGGACACCCTTGACCACACACAGGTACCCTTATGCCAGGGTGTTTTCACTTGTGTCTGTCATGGTTTATTGTGACTGAGGGAGGAAGAACTGGGGTGGTTGTGTAAATAGCACATATGTAGCCTCTGAAAATAGCCTTAGCTGACATTTTGGTGAAAGTTGAGTAAGTAGGTAACCAAAGTCTTTTCTCTTGAGTGGTAGGAAGCCAGGCTAGTATGTTTCTTAAAATGAGCAATGTCTTTCCTCAACTACTCTCTCCCTCCCAGTCTTTCTTCACTGGAACCAGAAATGTAAAAATACCAATTCAACGTATGTTGGGTTAAAAATCAAACAAAAATCAATTCCTGCTACAAGATACAAAGCTGAACCTGAGATAATTTTCTTAATGGTCACTGACAGGGTCCAGCTCAGCATCCCATCCCCAGCAGTGGCCACAGGCTGTGGGAGTATGAGCAGGACAGGCACAAGCAATGCTTCTCTGACACTTCCCAGGCTCCAGCTGCTTTCAGCTCAAGGGACTTTGTGCCAGGAGTGATTTCTGTGTAGATAGTAAGCAGGAATAGATTTTTCTCCTGTAAACTTAATCTTCCCTACCCTTAAGCCAGTGAAGGCTTGTGATATCCACAGCTTCTCTTGCTAGGTTCAGAGATCACTTTTGTTTGGTTGTCTTCGATGTGGTTCCAGTTTGGCTTAAGAGGTCTTTGTGTCAGTACTGGAAAAGTCCACAAACAAGCAGTCCCTATCCACACTATCCATGCCAAGCATTTCCTCCTGATTCTTAACATTTGATCTGCTGTCTTTTTTTTTTTTTTCTTTGACTGTTGTTAGCACTGGGCTGTCATTTCCATGAGGCTGTCCACTGTAAATCCAGGATTTCACTCCTATTTAGACACCGTTGGCTCAGAGTCCATGATTTCCTAAATTAGGATTGCCAAATATTTTGCATATTTGACATTCACCTCTGAATTTTATCTGTCACCTCATATGTCATATCATTTCATGTGATCCTTCTGCAGTTCCTCACAGTCAACCTTTGTACTTGTTATTACCTTGGATAAATCTGTATTAGCAAGCTTCCTCTCCCTGCTTTCCAAGAGTATGCTGGAGAGTGCAAGATTTCTAATCTGACCAGTAGTGATGGGCTTTCAGTTCTACAGACTTGTGCATCTCCCTTGGTTAACTGGTGCTCAGTATTACATGGATAATTTTAGCATGCTGTCTATGTGTCCTGTTTGCTCCAGTGTTCCTGCTTAAAAGGAGCCTGAATTTGTGGGAAATTTAGTGCAAGCAATTTTCAACTCACAGATTGTTTGTGAGCATTCTATCTGCAGGTTTTGGATGTTGTAGAACTCCAGGTTGATCGGGATAGTTGTATTACTCTTCTCTTGAAGAGGAACCTGATAGCAGATGAGAATCCTCTGAAGTACAGAATCTCTTCTTGCAAGTGCTTTTGACAGCCTGCCCTAATGAGCTTAAGTATTTCTGTTAATAGAGCAGCATGTGTGAGGACAGAACAAACAGGTCATAGGTATGGTTTAGAAGTCATGAAGTCACTTGAATGTGTTGAAGGAAACTCCTGAAGAAGTTTGCTGGTAAATATATGATTCATGGAGGATGTGCAGCTGCCATTCACATCAGGTAGCCCTATGTGGTGGATGTGCTTGGTGCAGGAAGGAGGAGTGGCCTCTCTTACCTGTGCATTCAGAGACTGTCACCCTTCTCCAGGTAGCACTGTACTGTGACAATCATAACTTCTCTGAGCTGATCAGCAGCTTCTCTGCATCATGCAGGGGAGTGCGGACACAATTAGAGAGAGTATTGCACTTGATCTGCTCTCTGCACTGCAATGAAGACAGAGATGTGCCTTGGGCATCTGTGGTATTTGGGACTTCTTTAGCTTGGAGATCTCTTCCCTGTCCCTGTTCCATATCTGTTCCACTAGAGACAGAAAATTCCCTGATAGATTCCTTGTTGAATCCAAACCTGAAATTGTTTATGTTGATATTTGTCTCGTATGCATGCAAACCTGAGTCTCTGAGTTGATGAGTAGGAGAGAAACCAGAAAGAGGAGACTGAGGACAGGGATCACATAAGATTTTTCCTGAACAGTTCACAATTTGATTTCTGTGGGTAATATAAAAGGTACCAATAAAACCTAGGAAAGATATGGGAGATTCAGTGGTGCTTCCTCTGATGATTATAATGTAGATAACTTGGAAGAAATCTGCTATTGGTGTATTATGCTGCTTTTTAAGATGAGCAGGGTTGAATTTGTAGCAGAAAGGCAAAGACCAAAGAGGATTTGATCAAGTACATGAATATACAGATAGGAGTGGGAACAGGGTCCTGTGAAGCAACTTTGCATTTCTCTCTTCTGCAACAGTAGCTTTTATTTCAGCGAACATGAAGCATTAGTGGTTTTTGGCAGTATTTCAGGCAAATGTTCATATAGGGATGAACTGTTCTTGAACCAAATCTCCAAAGGATTTGGCACAAGTGTGCTTTCCTGCTATATGAAATGTGGATTTTTGTTCAGTATTTATATTTGAATAGACATTAATGAATGCCTAAAGAAAATCACAATCTCTTCTTTTTCTCTTGTTATTTGATTTCCCTTTGTCTGCTTAATGCTTATGTAGATTGTACATATTGTACTGGCTAATCTTACCTGGCGTCTGCCTCACTGTTGGGGCCGGGGGTTGTGAGGGGGAAGACTTGACTGATGTAACTGTGACAAAACATTTACTGTCAAGAGTAGCACTTTCAGTGCTTAATGTCTGATGATGATGCCAAACTGGAGGAAGATCCTTCTCTCTTTAAAATTTTTACTCCTAAACTTTTCTGGGAGTCTACCACCAATGGCACAAGTGGGAGGTTGCTCTATAGGTATCATAAAGAGGAGACAGTTATCATTAAGTAGTTATGCTATTGGATATTGACTGCACCACTTTATATGAGACTAATGAGCTCCTGTGTGTGCTTGTCAGAAACTGATCCCATTTGCTTACAGCAGGTTTCAAGGGGATGATCAGCTAAGACTTCTGAAAGTTGATATTTTATATTCTTGCTTGATCTGAAAACTGTATTCACAGGGACTTCATAAGAGGGAACTCCACTGCTTTCTGTATATTGTATGATAACTAAAATGAGACAAGAAAGAGGCTAACCACAATTAATTTGTGGGCTAAATGCAATGTCTTGTGTAAACAGATCCAGTGCTTGACCAGAGATCAGTGTTGAATTTAACCTGAAATTTAGAATCATGTCTGCACAGTCACTGACATCACAGGGCAGCTAAATGCTTGTGACCTTTTTCAGCTTTGCTGAGTTAGTAGATTTATTACTCTAGTATATTCTTTAAGGGTGGGTTTTATCCACCACTTGTCAAATTGTAAGTCCCTGTAACAGATTAGCCCTTCAGAATGCATGACCAAGTTTCCTCTAGACTTTCCACACCACACTGAGTAATGATTCTCTATTAATGAAAAATTGAGTTTGTTTCATTTGCTGTCACATCTGAAGCACAGGTGTATTTTTTCTTCCCTAGAACTGGTTACATTTTAATGCATATATTCAAAATTCAAGTCCAAGCTGAAATGACCTGTATCAGCTATGATATAGTCAGTGGAAAGCATCAGAACATGATGCACTGAACATATTTTACAGTCCTAGCATAACCGCATCCTCGTTGATTTTATGCAGTGCATATGTACAATATTTGATTTTGGTGAGAGGTTCTGTATATGCAGATGTGTTTCTCTGTGAATATATTTTGACAGTGGTAGCACATACATTGCTTTAATTTGGGATTTTTTATTTAAAGCTGTGATTAGGAAAACACGACTGAAAGGATCAGTGTAACTGGAAATACCCACTTTTTACAGGTCAATGGTGAAGAAAAAATAAATGATTATAAACCAGGCATGGCATGGTGGGTTTGAAGGCATTTCACTGACTCTAGCAGATGTGGCAGGTTATCTAGTTGTTGATCAATGGGCAAGTAAATATTCTATTAATCTCTTTATGCAGTTAGAGTAAACTGTCAGATATGTAAAACTAGGGTTTTTTTTATAATTAACTATATCTGAGTTATGTATCTCAGAAAGTGGTGCAAGTATCCTCATAGCTGGGATTTAGTCCTGAATTGAGAAACAGAATAACATGCAAAAAGTGGGTAATTAGAAGCTGCCTGTTTGCTTCTGAATTTCTAATCAGGCTCAAAACTCCTGCTTCAAATGAATGGAAATGATATTTTCATGCAAAAGTAAAAAATCAATATTTATCGTATCAAAACCTTTCCAATATTTCCCTGAGCACACCAGCATTAAAAGTCAGAGCTTTGTAGCTAAAATGAATCCCTCAATGGCTTCCTGAACAGAAAGGAAATATGAAATGATCTCAAAGTAAAAGTTCTAAAGGAAATTTCATTCATCACCTTATTACCATGCAAACTTTAAAAGTGACGTTTGAGGATAATTTAAGACATCAGCAAATTCTGGGTCACAGTGTGAATTTTGGAAACTTTGTAATGAGATTATATTTTTTTGTAGTAAGCCATATTTTGTGGCACTAACAGAGATTTAATGGAGGATTTTAAAAGTTTCCAAAACCAAGAAAAATGTCAAATTGGGAATAATTCAGCTTGTTAAGCTCTGAAGACAAGATCTCAACAGACACCTGTCCTCTGACCTGTTCAGGAGAAATCAACTGCCTAGTAAACACCAATTGACTTGGAGCTTTCTCCCTTGTATCCCTGGCTCATCTGTTATCTGGTTTATGGATGGGAAAATCTCTTCCCATTGGAAATGCATTTACAGTTCAACAAAGATTCACCTCAGTGCCTCATGGAAAGCTTTAAAAAAAGTTTTGCTTAAAAACAATTTTGCCCAAATCTGTCTAGATGGAGAGTTAAGATTTCCTGAAGTTTATAATGCTGTGTTGCACTCTCTTCTGAAATATGATATAGGGTAATCATGTGTCAATCTAGACCAGTCCCCTTTATAGCTATAGAGGCTGTGTAGGTCACACTCTTACAGCAGGTTTCCTTGTGAGATTGGCTTAGAAAGTTGACTTCATTAAAATGTTTTTTTTTTTTCTCTCCTTAGTTTCTTGGTATAGCTTGCTCATCGTGTCGTTTGAGCCCCTGAAAATTTATATATTCAGGATTTTCTCTCCATTCTGGGCACCCCTCTTTCAAAACCCAGCAGGTAGAAAATCACTTTGACTAAAGCTGAGATTCTCACATTAAAAGCTGACATTCTTCAGCTTTTCAAAGCATGTGATTATATAAAGTATCAGATACTGTGAGAATTGGATTAAAAAGCCACGAGGGCTGATATGGAGACAAATGATAATGAGCAGAGGGAAAAGGCAGTACGTACAAATACAGTAATGGATAGCAAATGTCAAGAGTTCAACATTCAATTTTATTTCTCTGTATTTATGAACTGGATCTTTATTATGTATGTCATGGGAAGTGTGTGTGTGTGTGGTCAAGGGAATAGCTGAAAAGGTATATAGAGGGAAGGGATTAAGGGTCCAGGATAGTCAGAGAAATTTAGGGTGAATAGGACTTGGTAGAAGTAACGGGGGTAAGCACCAGTACACATAGGGGATCCACATAAGAGGTGGATCCCAAACAATCTTCCTCGCATGGAGACAGTTTCTCAGCACATTCCTTCAAAACCAGAAGCAAGTTAATGCAACTCCTCCTTCCCTCCATGGGCAGCTGGCTGTAAATTTTAGAGATAAGATCTCGTTATGAAGGCTGGGGCTCAAGGACAGTAAAGATCTTCAGTGTATTGCAGCAAAGATAAATGTTTTTCCAATTGAAAAGAGAGCAAAGCAAAGATGTTCCCTAGCACCCCTCAAAACAGGGTTCCACCAGTGAAAAGAATGACTTTTTTTTTTTTTTTAATCCCAAAATGTCAAGTGGACCATTTTCTAACACCAGGTTCAGTAGCTGCCTTTGCAGCTTGTGTGTTTTGGGCACGGGGCACTGTTTCCAGCTGATGATGGAGATTGGAGTGCTGCAGCCATGCTGTGGGTAATTGCATTCAGGTACACTATTTACTGACTTTGTGATCCAGTTCTGCCCTTTTTGTGTTTGTGACATCCATTCTGCATTTAACACCTCCTCCCCCTTTGTTTTCATTAATCACTGCCATCATACCTCTGTATTGCTATGAAATATGTCCTTGATAACTTGCCTGAAGAGGATGGAGGGGACACAGTTATGAAAGGCAAAGCTCCTGCCAATACAGATTGACCTGTAAACCCTGGGCTGGTGCTTAGGATTAAAACCTGTTTCTGACAAGACTGTTGCTGCAGCTTCTTTTGGCCACCTCTCCTCAGTTGCTTGCCCTCTGTTTGACAACTTCTGAAGTACTGCTGCCGTATGTTAGATTTAGGATTAAAAATATGTCATTGCTGGCCTTTTCTTATCCTCTGTCCCAGCTTATACGAAACAGAAATGACCTGTGCCTTGTTTGAAAGTAGAGTTTGAAGAGGAAGAAGATGATATGTCCTGCCAAAGTGAATGCAGTGAATATTTAGCCTGGAGTTTGTACAGGGAGAGACAAAGGAGGAGCTCTCCTTCCTCAGGTTTGAGACTGGACTGGTTACTTGTGGTGGGTTTACTGACCATCAGGGAGGGAGCTGCCTCAACATCCCTGCACAGCTGTGCAATTGCTTTGAGAGTATTCCCAAGCACACATGTAACAGGGCTCTTTGAAGAGACATTATGTCATGCCAGACTCTTCAATGTTACATCTTAGGGCCTCACATTTATTCTTTCTCCCTCAATGACTTCCCTGTCCAATGTGGTCCATTTAAAGATTCAGAACTAGATTTTTCTTAACTGCCAGCTTTGCAACAGCAACCTGCTATCCAAGAAATCAAGCTGTGTGCTGTCTCCTTCATCAATCATTACCAGCCAGCACTGATGGGAAGGATTCAGGATGGAAACTAAACTGGCAATTAGGCAGCTAACACAGAGGAGTGAGTGAAGCCTTGTACTGGCAGCTGTTGTGTAGACTCTGCAGTGCAAATGGCAGGGGAAAGAATTTTTGTCTCTTTTTTAAGAAGGTCAACCTGTGGCTTTGTACACAGATTAATTTCCCCCATTTTGGGGCTTTACTATCTGGAAAATGAGATGCATCTGTCTGTGTTTGATAACAGTGGCAATGTTTGGTTGGGGTATTTTTTTATATGTTGCAGTTACAGAGCAGTAATGAGATTTCTAACAATTTAGAGCCATCCTTATATGGTCAGCAGCTCAGTGAGTTAAAGGCTTTTCCAAACTAAGGGATTGTTTTGAAAAGTCAGTGTGCAACTGTGGTAGTTTGACCCTGGCTAGATGCCAGGCACCCACCACGCCACTTGATCACGCACCTCCTCAGCAAGCCAGAGAAGGGAAGAAAATAAGACAAATGTCTCGTGGGTTAAGATAAAAGCAGTTTAATATAAAGATAGCAAAGCCGCGCGCGCGCAAGAAGCAAAGCAAAGCAGATAAAGCTGTTACTCTCTACTTCCCATCAGCAGCGATGTCCGGCCACCTCCCGAGAAGCAGGGCTTCAGTACGCGTGACGGTTGCTTTTGGAAGGCCCAGAATGAATCTTGCCTCCCCCTCCTGCTCCTCTCCCCCAGTTTATATTACTGAGCTGACGTCATATGGTATGGAATATCTCCTTGGTCAGCCTGGGTCAGCTGTCCCAGCCATGGTCCCTCCCAAGATCTTGCCCACCCACCGCTGTTTGTGAAGGTGGGGGAAGGAATGCTGGAGGGACAGCCTTGATGTTATGCAAGTGGTAGTCATAATATTGATATCAACAACAAGCACAGCACTGCAAGAGCTACTGTGGAAAATCACTACCATCCCAGACCCCCTACAGCAACATGGTGTTTTGCTTTCTCAGTGCGGAGCCATGCCGTGTATGTCTCATACACAACACATGCACAAAACAGCTGCTATTCCCTTGCATGTTCTGTTTTCTTTCTCACATGACTTATGACAGAGGAAAAGGTGAAAATGCATTGTCATCATCAAAATCAACTGGTCTTTGTAGCTGGGTGAGAAACATTTCTTCAGCCAGAAGTTTTACAGACGTCATAAAAGTTCTTGGTTTTGGAATAAGGATTGACTACAACCTTTGAGTGTGGAGCAGTCAGAGCAGCTCTTCAGGGCAGAGAACAAGAACCCGTCACCCACTATCAGTAGTTGATACATACCTGTAGTTGATAATATCTGTAGTAGGGAATCAGGACTTGAATTGGGTAAACCTGAGACTTGTACCTTTGCTTTGCAAATTCCAAATTAATATCTTCACCGTGGGGAAGATCTTGTCCCCTTACCTGAGAAGATTTGTTTTCAATTAACATAAAACCAAATAGTCTTTCCAGCAGGTTTCTGTTTCTCACTGGCTGATAGACTGTATGTCTGGCCCAGAGAAAAGAGAAAAATCTTGTGGTTAACTTGAGGCATAGAGATTGTTCCCACATTTGCCAAAAGACTTGGCAAGTGTGGGAACATTGGCAAACCTTCAGCAGCAAAGTATTTGCAGTTTGTGCTGACCACAAACCCTTGGTGCTACACCTGTAGACTGAAGACGAGGAGGTTCAGAATGACAGCTTACAGCAATTATAGATATATCAAAACTTTGAGGAAACACCCAAAAAGTCTTGCAGGGAAAAGCCATCAAAGCAGCCAATTTTTCCCATTTTTGCAGGCTTGTGTACAAAAGCAGAACCTGTAGCATCAAGGTCTGCAGTGGTTCTGCAAAATTGTTTCCTCTTCTTAAGTGGAAATGAATGAAATGGTACTGTGAGCAGTGTCATGGCCAGTGCATTGTAATGGAAAAACAGCAAATAAAAATCACTCCTCCAGCAGTGATGTGTTAATGTCTTTTTAGCACCAAATAAATTTTTGATAGCTATCACTGATGTATTTTTTTTATAATTGACTGGGATGCTTAATAATGCCATGTATAATTGAGGAATCCAATTTATTGACAAAACCAGAAAGAAACTGCTGTATTAAATAGACACCAAAACCAGTTAAATACACTTAATGGGGAGGAATCTTAGCTTCACAGCATGCAAAATACAATAAGCACTAATGTAGCCTTTTAAAATAAGGATTAAGCAAAAAAACTTCTATCCTGCCCAGAGTGGAGCATGAGATGGTGTGGAGGCTGTAATCGGTCTGCCCTCTCAGAAAAGTTCTGTTTTGTTGATGACTCTTTCCTCATTTTGCACTGCAGCTGCCCTCAGTTTTCCTTTTCAAAATGTCTTTCCTTCTGTGTACTCTTCACAGTATTTTTGAAAACCCTTCCATTGTGGCAGGGTTTCCTTCAATTCCATTAATCTTTTCTTCAGCAGCCCAGTCTGTTTAGTGGGTTTGTTAATTACCATGTTAGGCTCATTGAAGTGAGCACCTCATTTGGAGAAGCCTCCTGAGGACTCTAGCAAATGTACACATACTCATTAGACATAATGTTTTCCACTTCTATATCAGCATTTTTACTATAACACTATATAACATTAAGGAAAATGGTGCAAGTTAAAAATTAGAATCTAGTTGAGGTTGGATTTTTTTGGTTGGCTTTTTTTCCATGAGCATCCATATGGTTATTAGCTATACAGCTATGGGACATCAAACACTCAGGAAAACAAGTTCTTATATGATTTCTGTACTGCGCTTAAAGAAATCCACCTGTCTTGCTGGTTCATGCTGCTCACTGTGTAACACTCAGCTGTTGGGAAGTCAAAATATAAAGAGCCATGCAATTAAAAACAATTCTGAGTTTCCTCACTTCATATTAAAGGCATGATAAATAGTATCTGCTTGGAGTTAGTACTAGTAGCTATACCATTTAACCCAAGATGTGCAGAAGATTCAAAAGTCAAATAAAACTGTGAATTGGGTAGCCTGTAGCTGCCTTTCAAGGTTAAATTAAGTAGGTGACAATAATGTATGGTGGTGTTGGCTGTGGTGTATCCAAGGAGGGCTAAAGGCAATGTGGGAAGATTTTGCAAATCCTTGTGATGCAATGACAGGTCAGATAAAAACCTAGAAGCGTTTTCACTCACTCGGTTAAAATGCCTCTGATGTGCTTTGGGCTGTGCCCATTTTATAGACTGCAAAACGCACAGAGAGGTTAGCTTATTAGGCAGCAAGACCCAGTTTCCCTCCTATCTCTGGATACAAAATGTATCATAATCCTTGACTGTTGAAATACCATAGCAATTTGGTTAATCCCTTGCAGGGAGGTCTACCTCAGCCCTCTTGCTTACCATTTGAAAAGGCAGTCACAGATGTTTTGTTCAAGATGGCAATGTTTGGTTGGACTCTCAGTGCTGTAGCTTTTCTCCCCAAGGATGAGCAGAGCTGTAGAACTGAACCCTGGGTCACACCAGGAATTACCCTCTAGCCTCCCATTCTAGATTTTTGGAAACCGGATAAGACAGCCTAAAAAACAGCCAGGTAACTGGAGACTGCCAGTACCCTCCTCTTCTCTTGTAAGAGGAGACATGACACCTATATTGAGTTTCTCTAGGGGCACTTAAAGGCTGAGTTTATTTACTGTTTAACACGGTACTTTAGTGTGATTCCTGCTTGCTGCCTAATTAGTTCCACTAATTTATTTGGAACAAAACTTCCTCCCTTTCTGTTGAGTAACTGGAGAGTGGTTTCTGTGAGTACCTCTAATCCCTCATTTAGCTGCTGCATGGCTTGCTGGATGCTGTGCTCTCTCTCTAAGGCCTATATTTTGAATAACTATTAGCTTTATAAGCACTTTACCTTAGCGATGCCCAAAGGCCCTTTTGGAAAAGTGGCAACAGACTTTGTGTAGACAGATGTTTATCCTGATCCTTTAAAAAGCTGTGTACTTCCAAGGAGCTCCATTGTTGTGAGTAGTCATTGGACCACAAAGATTCCTGAGAGCCTGGCCTTCAGGGACAGAAAATGGGATGTTGGTGGAGGGGCATGGTGAACAGCATGGTCTTTGAGCAGTTGACAGCAGGGTGGTGGAAGTGCTGAACTTCTAATTTCAACAAGTGCACATACACATCAGTGCACTGGCAAGCCCTATGATGATGATGCTTTGAACTCATGATATTCTTCTGTGGTTTTGATGGCTGCATCAGCCATCAAGGATAGTGCGGTTTAGCTACTGTTCATCTGCTCTTTTTCTTTTGGCAGCATGACCACTAACTACACTTAACATACATATACATCTGCATTTCAGTGTCTACACTTGTCCCAGCTGGCTCTCGGCTTCTACTGGGAACAGTGCCTGGAGTGTACTGGGTTTCAGGCAGACCAATTCACTTTGCATCTGTGCCTTCAGCTGCTTTCAGTGTCTTCACTTGCACTGTGTTAAGCAATATAGATGAGTCTATAGATACTTTTAACAGTTTTATTCTTTATTTTATTTCTCATACTTTGCTAATTAACTTGTGCCTGATATAACTTAATTTATTTATTGGCCTTAATTCAATAAGACTATGCAGTAAGATAAATCAGAGAATTTTTGTATACTTTTTCTTCTGCTTCATATCCTGCTGCTTGATGACCGGTTCTCTCTTCCCTATCCCTTCCCAATCTTGCTTACTGTCTGCTTATTTATTACCTTAAAAAATGATGTAATTATTTATGTGATGTGTGCACATTTGTTACTAAAACTGACTTGAGAGCAATTTGTACAGAAGGAGACTTGGTACTGAATCTTTCTGCACAAGTATTGCTTCTCTGTTCTTTTCTGTGAACTGCTGGCTATAACCTTTGGGATTTGGGGAAGTGAAGGGATTGCACAGGTACAGGTGTTTGCTGCTTATCATGTTGCACCAGCACCTCTGCCTCCTCTCAAGGTGCTTGTGCTTCAAGTTAGTACTTGGTACCAAAGGCTCAGCAGGGAAAAGTGACAGACCTAACGGTACGTATGGTGTGGACATACACTTTGTCTAGTATTTCCTTTGTTAGAATTGATTCCTTTGTTTTACCAGCACTGTCTGTATGGCTCACAGAGAAGAGAGGCCACAGATGCTTTCTCAGCTTGTGCTTTTACCATTCCATACACCAACAGCACCCACCTGTACTTTTCCACTGCAGATGTGTTTGGCTCAAACAACCAAATGAGTGCTATTGAATCTGTTGCAGCTTCTTCTCCTGAAGGTTTTGCAGTATGATATTGTGTGTTTTGGAACTGTTTTATAGTGAAGATCCTTTGGTCTTTTTGCTACTTTAGCTGAGGATCTGGAGGGCACTGCAGGCTGCTCTGTGAAAGCTTGGTGCCTGCCTGATAACAGACGTGATGTAATCAGGCTGGTACAACAGTGTGCCATTATTTATGAAGGCAGCCCTTTTTGTAACTTCTCATTTGTTTATGCAGTGTAATTTCAATGTCATAAATACTAAAAGGTTTACTGCTGAGAGATGAGAAGTTCCCTCATTCATCTCTGCAATTAAACTTCTCCTTGTGCCCATGATGGTTTTTCCTTTTAACTGCCTTTTAGGATGGAGGCCAGGATTTTAAGAGTTTTTACTGACTGAATCTTTTTAATGAGGTCAAAGTGGTTTTGAGGGAATTTTGAATACTATTTCATTTTCTGTTTTCTTTGCAGGTTTAGGTTTTATTTTTCAGCACAGTCCATGAATTCCTGAGTGACTTCAAACAAATCCTTTTTCCTTTTCTGCACCCTGTTTTCACTGTATCTGTAACAGGATAAACCTGGTTGCTGTCTTTGAGGCATCCAGGGCTGTGTGTGAACTACCCTAGAGCTAAGTACTCTCACTGTAACAGCTCAGCCCCTCCCTTTCTTTCTGGGACAATCTTTGCAGCCTCAAGGCTTGTCCTGGAAATGTGTCACACCATGACTGATATTTTAAGGAAAGGAATCCCGACTGAGCTTTTCTGCAGAGAATGGAGAAAATTACTGCATGATAATCCTGAGGAGTACGGTGTGATGGTGTGATACTTCTGTCAACCGTAGGACAGGTGGTGCTTTTGTTCTATTGATAGAGCTCTATTGATTGGGATTGCTTCAAATCTGAACCAGTGTGTGCTGTGGAGAAGTAAATACAGCAATGGATTTTAAGCTTTCCTATGGAAGAAGCATACCTATACAGACTTTGGTACTCTCTATGTTTCGGTAGAGTGGATGTGATGTTATATGATTAATAAACCACACTGTCCTAGGATTTCTGCATAGGACAATCCCTGGATGCTTTGGCTACAAAACTCTCTAAGCTTCTACTTCTCTGTTTTTTTCAAGTTACAAGGAAGGGCACGGTACAGCCTTGCATCCAGTTACTAATAGCTGTTGCTGTGGGCATCTCTTGGGCAGGGATTGGCTAACAGAACACAAGGAGAATCCAGACGTGGCTTCTTTGCTCTTTATCTACACTGGTTTTAAGATTTGGGATAAAAAAAAAAACAACAATAGTAAGTTAACTGACGTTGTCCTTTCAATAGTAGTCACAGATTTTGTGTGAATTTTATCATGAAGAGGAATATAAAGAAATTCTGTGGTCACTACAGAGCTTGAATTATTTTAAACTGTGTGGTGGTGCAATAGTGTAAGTAGCTGGCATGCATCAACCTACTCTCGTTTCAAACAGCTGTTTAATGAGAGCTTCTTGTGAGATCCTTTGTTAAGAATAGGCCATAATGAGTGTGATGAAACCACCTCATCCATGAAAACAAATTCCTTCTCATGGCTTTAATTAAAAGTGCTTCCAATACTTCTGTGAACACACATGGTAACTTACAAAAGCCTCTGTTTTAATTTATAATCAGGCTCAATTAGGTAGGAAAATAGAGAATATGTTGCTTTAATATTGTATAGTAAAAACTGATCTTATTTCTGTACTGTTACCTTCCAGTCAAATACAATATATGTCTTAACAGTTTAACAGCTTTCTCCAAGAGACTAGCATAGTCTTGAGGAAGGGTTGCTGTCTCGGATGAAGTTTATTGCATTTTGGGAAATGCCCTGTGCCTCTGGCCTGGCCTTGGGCTTTGACTGTTTTTTTGAGGGTCACCGGTAGCACCCAGTAGCTGTGCCCAGCAGTCAGCTGGGGAAGAGTCAGGGGCATGTCATGCTCTCTCCCAGTAGCTAGCTGTGTTACAAACTAGTCAGGAGCAACCTGTAACTTCCTCTGCAGATGTCATCCTGCAACAAAGATATTATTCTAGTCCTCTTTCCCTTTTACTTCTTTGAGATGCAGCATTTAGATTTCCCAGCAGAAAGGAATGCTGTAATTTGCACAGTGTACTGTGATGTTTTACTTAGTAAAGATACACTATATCTGTGTGCCAGTAAAAACTGTGTGGTTTGTCCCATGAAGACACAGAAGATTCAAATCTAGTAGTTAAATGGTGACTTGGTCTGTGTCACAAAACAGAGAAGGAGAAGCTTAAAGGGTTCTGTAGCCTCTTGTACTGCAACACCACAATAGATACTATTAGCAAAATGATAGATAAAAAAACCCTAGTGACTAAGAAGGCTTTGTTTTCATATTGATTTCTGGTATGTCATCCAAATGATCAGACTGACGCCTCCATTGTTGACCCTTTGCTCTCCACTCAGTTTAGGACCCTACTAAAACCTGATCTTCTTTTGATTCCACCAGTACTACAGATTCTAATTTTCACTGATCTTTGTTTTTCCTTGCAAATCTGTCAGTCACGCTGAACAATTTAGGTGCAATCTTTCTTTCTCCAGCTTTCCTTCACACATAGCTGCCTCCTTACCTTGTCTTGGTGGGCTGTTGCAGACAGGTTTGCTCTCACACAAGATAGGAGATCAAATAATTTAGCAGAAACACTGTCTCTAGTAGCATTGTTTGCAAGTTTTCTTAATTACTTGTTGATGGTGCCTTGATTTGCTGTTAGTCTGTTGTTTCCTCTAAAAAGAGATACATTTGCAATAATGGTCATAATTCCCCTCCTACTTTGCCAAAATGCTACTTGTGAGAGGCTAAGAGATTGCAAATGTCAAGCATGGCACCCAAGAGGACAATCTACCAGTCAATGCTGAAGTGATTTGAACTAGTGAACTCTTGTTAAAACTGTTAATTGCTTTTTTAAAAACACTTAATGGAAATTGCCACATTTAAGTAGTCCATAAAAGTGTGATGACACCAGGTTTAATCAGGTGTCATGAAAACACATACATTATAAGCTACCTGGTCTGATAAAGTTGACAGTGGAAATCAGTGATGACAATCCTGGAACTCTCTGGAAGAGAAAAAACAATCATTTATTTACTTTACTTATGAGGAGATTTCTTCAAAATGCACCTTTAGGTGAAATAAAGCTTATTGAAGAGGATGACCCCAGTAAACTCTGAAGTCTGGGGAGTAGGATTGTGCTGGCTAAATTTGAATAGTTCTTATTGGAATAAGCTAATTTGGATGGTGACCTTGCTGCAGACTCAAAATAACCACAGAGAGCTGAACAAAAGCCACTGTGCTGTGTTTGTGCTGGTGTGTTTGGTTGATTCTAAAAGGAAAGATGCTACAGGCAGGAAACTGCTGCTGGACAGTGAAGTCCTACGTATTTGAGAACTATCAGCTACTTTAGTTACTGGGGACCAGGCTTTAAAGAATACCAGATGTTTATGGATCATCTCTTTTTTAAAAAAAAAATATCAAATAAGTTAACAGTAAATCTCACTGAAAGCTTGATGAGCACTGGAAGTATTTATGAAGATACTTGCGATATCTATTCACCTCTTCAAGCTGTCTACAGAGCTGATAGAGAATGGTGTAGGTGGAAATAACCACAATCCTTACCTGGATTGTGTATCAAGACGTGACCTGCTGGGGATCATCTTTGGAAAGAAGAAGAGATAGGAGTGAGTGTTAGGTGAAGGTGTTCATATGGGAGAGGAACGTTTAGATTCTGAGTATCCAGTTCAAATTCAGACTTGATGACAGCAGCCTGTAGCCAGCTCAGAGACTGATGGGGCAGGCATGCCAGGTTCATTCCAGTTCCCTGTGTAAAGATGTTCCTCTCCTCAGATCTTCTAAAAAAGGTGTCACTAATTGCTGTGCTTATCAGCAGTCTCAGAAGAGGGCCTAAAAACAGAAGTGGCCTGATGAAGTGACATACTTTCTAACCCTTTGCAATGGACTATTTTAGATTACAGCATCTTAATAAATAGGCCACTGCATTAAACATTAAAAACCTGTTCTTTTGTTCCTAGTGTTGTTTACTGTTTATCTCTGTGCACGTTTCCTACACATATCATACTCACATATTTTATTATACACTTAAAAAAGATATCTGTAGTCACTATCAATATGTTTGCTCTCTTATCCCTAAGAGGTAAGATGAACAGAGCTATGGTGTTGTCAGAATTGGCTATTTAAAGTATGATATTGGTGACAAACATTGGTATAAAATTACTAGAAATCACTAAGTCCAGTGTTTGCACCTTTGTGTCACGCAGAGTTTCAATAGCCTTTTGATGTTTCTTTTTTTCATATTTAAAGTTTTATACTGGTTCTAACTACAAGTAGAGGAAACTGCAGGATATAACCTTGAATTCTAGTGATGTCCCTGAAAGGCTTCATAGAAACTCTTCCACTTCTTTTGGGGTAAAGGTTCACTTTATTAAACTGATTTATTTTGCTGACAGTGCTGATTTTGAACAGAGCTTTGGAGGCATACAGAGGTACAGGTGGTCCATCTTTCTAATGATAGGATGTTTTCAAGAAACAAAGCCTTACAGAATTTCCTGCAGTTAGTATCTGCATTCCTCGAATCTCAGGAGGTTTATTTCGCAGGGAAGATTTCTTTGACAACCAATGCTTTCTCAGTTTGAAGTTGTCCTTGGTCAGAGCACGTAGCTACTTTTTAGATTAATGATGCATCCACCCACACACTGAGAAGAGAGACTGCTCTGTTCACTCTTAGAGTTGGCAAAATGTATTAATGAAACCATAGAAGCTTAGAATTTAAAAAAAATGAGAAGTGTTTTTGTTTCTTTTCAGTTCAAAACTGTATTTTTGGAAACCACTTTTGGAGAAGCTATCCATTTTCAGAGGACTGAACACCTTTACTCTGTGCAAGTCTGCATTTGTTCATCTCCAGGATAAATTATTTATCATTTCTTACAATTTGTTTTTATTCTGCCTTTTATTGAGAGGGATGCAAGAAGGTTTATGGTGCTGATTTCATGGGCTGTCAAGAGACTGGTGTGCCTTATGACAAACAGCTTTGGAGTTGAGATGGGTTACCAGTTAGTGTTGGTTTATACCTTTGCTTCCAATATCCTGAACTTTCTCAGAGCTGCTGTGCAGCAAGTTCTTGCCTCTTTGAAGTTATGAAAGCACATAAATTAAAGTAAATATGAAATATGAACTCGTAGATCTTTATTACATTTCCGTGGTATTTTTTAAAACCTTATTTACCTGACATCCTGACATTTTCTACCATAATCATTACTTTTTAAAATATAAACCCTAAGTAGTGCAGACAGATTACCAGAATAGCTAAAGGTAATTCAAAGCAGAAATTTTACAGTGGAACTTGAAAAATCACTTTTTATTTTTGAGGGAGCTGTTCTAAATGATATGTTCTTAGTCTTTCGTCTCCAAAGGGAAATTTTGTCTCTTCTAGTCAGGGCAATAAATAAAGGTGAAAGAACCACCATGAAAACATCACTGAATTATTAATTTGCCAGAAACACTGTTTCAGAAGAAAAAACCTCTTCAGGATAGTACTGGAATGTAAAATACTCATTATTCACCAAACATACAAGGAACTGCGCAGATAAGTAATGCAGCTGGGCCCACAAACCTGAGATCAATGACAGACTTGAACCAGATTTTGAAGACTACTTATTTTTTTTTCCTCTAAGTAAACTAGTGTTTTTAAAAATCAAATGTATCCAGCTGAAGGTACACCTTCATTATAATTCAAATAAGGAGTACCTGTGTTATGAATTTGAGCCCCTGTAAGGGGTAACGACACATATGCTGCAGTTTTTACATAAATGGGAAAAAGTTTCTGTTTCAATGCATGGCTCAAAGACGTAAGGTCACAATCAGGAACATAACACAAGCCATATGAGTCATGGTTTCTGCCACCATATATCCTTTAAATTCAAGTATCTTTAAAAATTTAAAGGTGTAGAAGAAATGTGAAATAATAACAGTGGATCATTTACTGTATCATAACAGTTCAATCATCAGTGCTGGAAAGTCAATATTATATTAACTTCAAAATAGTCTCTACTGAAGTTCTCCAAAATGATGGAAATTCAACAGTCCCAGTTCTGCAGGTGTGTGTTTGTTTATGAAAGTCATATAAAAATGATGTTTTGGTAAGCAATCACTACCTCTGTTCTCCTAAAGACAGCAGTTATATATAAGGTTTGGTTTCAGAATAGAGTTTCCTACAAAGCACATCTTATAAATTAAAATGATATTGACGTAAGGTAGTCAGGTGAGAAACAGTGCTTGATGATTCCTATTGGAAATTCTTTGCATATTTCTCAGATTGAGTTTCAGCAATATCTTCTCAATGTCTGTAACAACTGGCTTCCCAGAAGGTGTTTGTTTTCAGTCCTGACCACAGTGGAAGTTCATTACCTAAGACACAGATTATTTCATTTGTATTCTTCCTGTTGCTGCCTAACTGGCAGCTACAGAGTGTTTTAAAACCTGGATTAACAAAGGCCTTTGTCTACCATTTCTAGAAGATACAAGAGGATTTGAGCTTTTATAAACTAAATGTATGTTACAGGATGGTAATAGATGAAACTGCAGTGTGCTTCCTATGGTATAAAGTACTGTCAATTTTCACAAAGAGCTTCAGGGGCTACCCTCCATCCCTTGACCCCTCCGGTTAACCAGCCTAGGAGTTTGCCAAGGGAGATGGAAAAACAGAAAGATTTTGATCCCCAAACTGCTGAACCCCAAACCAACAAAATAATTTTGCAGGAAATGTGAGTACATCAGCCTGTGCGTGCCCACATGGCAGATATGTATGGTGGCTTTGTTTAAATGCTGTGAGATTTAGTCTGTGTTTCCCAATCTGCATTTCTGAAGGCTAGTTTCTTGCTTGTATCTGATTCCAGTATTTGTACAGTTCACAGGAATCCTTCAAGGGCTTATTTGCTCTATGTTCATCTGGGATAGAGTGAGTATACCATGTAAAATAATATGTCAGCTCATAAACTGCATGTACAGCAGTGAGATGTGAGCTCGTTTCACTTTTATCACAGGACCTTGAATCAGGCTTGTTCTGCTGCCAAGTCCCTGAACACTTCCTTGCAATGTGCCTGGAATTTGCTTTTCTGGAATTGTTGTTTGGTGTATACTTGTGTGTTCTTTCAGACTCTCAGGCTGGGGACTGATCGCTTCACAAATGAGAGCTGGGAGGGATGCAGCCAATGCAGCTGGGAAGCTTTTGCAGTAGCTCAGGGCTGGACATGATGTCCAGTGACATGAGGAAAATACTGTAATCTGTGCTTCACAGGACGTGCTGGAACTGTTCTGGCTTCCACTGCTTGGTCTCATGGTTGCTGCTGTGTGGCATGTTGATTTTTGTGCATTTTCTTGGCAGCAGGGAGGCCTCGATCCTCCTCTGAGCCCCATGAAGTGGTGCAATGTGTCCTGCTGGCTGGACACTGAGCAGCAGCAGGCTGTGGTGGGACGATATAGCTCAGCGTGGAAAGGAGAGAGATGCCAACAGTGACACTTCTTTTCCTGCTCTGCTGCTGAGCTCTCCAGATGAAAGGATGGCTTCTCCCAGCCTCTGTTTCAGGGAACCAGTTTTAATGAGTGTATTACACACTGTGCTCCTTTGTGCATGGAGTGGTGATGCCTCAAGAATGTATGTTGAACAGGTTTAGGAAATTTATGAACTCGACTTACCCACAGTAGACTTCGTGGGATATGTAATTCCTTTTACCATTACTGTTCACAGAATGACTGCTTTAAGTCACATCATTTTCCTAAACCCCTAAAAGCTGTCTGTTAATTCCATTATCTTGCTGGTAGTGCCTACAATGTTGGACAGCACTTTTTCTTTCATCTTCTCTCACCATCACTCCAACAGCTGAGCTGCTGTGACTAGAAAGATTTTTGGACTCTCCCATGCCTCTCATTTCTTTGGCAGAGTGATACTTACCTACTCATAGGTTGCTCCTTTGCGAGACGGTATGAATCATGTTTTGAAATGAGTTGCTATGTTGTCTTGTGCTGTAGAGGAGTTAACTTGTTATTTTAATGCTCTCCATGTCCTTGTGACAGCTTGTCAGAAAAGAGAAGCTTTGCCTTATTTTCTTTTCCTTTCATTGTTGTTGACTAATTAGTAGCCAAACAGCCAGCATTTGTTTTAGTTATCAAAGTGATAGTAATTTAAGAGCTGGATGCAACCGAAAGCCCTGAAATCAAATAATGAACTTTTGTGTATGGTCAGATGAAGATACAACTTTGAGTGCTGGCTGGATACATCCAAAGCAGGACCTGGATGGGAAATTTGCCATCCATGGTGAAGGTTTTTGTATTCTGGACTGTGTCAAAACAGTCATTATTAGTACTGAAATGCTATTTTAACAATTCATGATAAACACTTCATGATCTCCTCCTGAGAGGAGACACGATCACTCTTACAACTCCCTGAAAGGAGTCGTAGTGAGGTGGGGATTGATCTCTCCAGTAATGAATGACAGAACAAGGGGAAATGGGTTCAAGTTGCACAGGAAACATTTAGATTGGACATTAGGAAGAATTTTTTTTACTGAGAGGGTTGCTAAGCATTGGAACCAGCTGCCCAGGGAGGGGGTGGAGTCCCCATTCCTGGAGATATTTAAAAGAATCATAGCTGAGGTGCTGAGGGACATGGGTTAGTTTAGTGCTGGACTCGACAGTGTGAGGTTAATGGTTGGACTCCATGGTCTTAAAAGTCTTTTCCAGACATAATGATTCTACAAGTCCATAAAGGAGTTTAAGCTTTATGAGAACTTTTCAGTCTGACTCTAGTCTCCTTTATTTGTTTAAAGCAACTGGTGAAGTAGACTGAATTTTGTGTTGATTCAACATCCCCTGTAAGAGGGAATCAAAACTGAAGCGCCTTTGGCAGAATTGTTGTCTCCTAGAGATGCATGGTTGTCAGACAGTGCATTTAAGCTTCGTGTGACTTTCTGGGTGACAGATTAGCTATGTATTTTGTGTGTTTATTTGTAACTGTCTGTGAACAGGAAAGTCATCCTCGACCAAGGGGCCTATTTGTCCAGAGGACTTAAACAATCATGCATTTCTGTCATTTGGAGAGTACCTAGTGCCTAGTGTCTTTTTCAACCAGTGATTAATTGCAGAAAGCAGGAGGTGACACACAGCTGTTTTTCATACCTAACACAATTCTGGATAGGAAAACATGTGGCACTCGTGTTCTGCAACTCCCTGACAAAGCAGCAATGGAGACCAGACCTCCTTCCTGGCAGGTTTCCCAAGCTACCTCACCTCATGTGAGGAGACTCTATCACCTTCCCACAGTGGGACCAGATGTCCCAACATAGAATGTAATATTGTAAAGAGGGGAAAAAAAATAGGTAAAAAGCTCTGAGAACTAATCTCTGTTTTGTCGAACAGTTGGAGAGCTCCTGGCCATGGCACCTCAAACCTGACAAAATTACCCTAAAGTCACTGATTTTACATTCCATTTGGCAGTAGAAAATCTTCCAAAGCATTCAAATTCTGCTTTCCTTCATCAGCTCTATTGGGAGGTAAGATAACTCAGAGTGAGAGATTATTGTGTTTGACTCAAGCCTGGGCATGATTAGTCATTTTTCTACAAAATTCCTGTTTTAAAATTGTTCTTGTCTTGCTTCCTCCTGGCTGCATTTCATAGATTCATAGAATCATTTCGGTTGGAAAACACCTTTAAGATCATCAAGCCCAACCACTGCCCTCAAGCAGCCAAGTCCATCACTAAACAACGTCCCTCAGCACCTCAGTTATGTATCTTTTCAGTATCTCCAGGGATGGTGACTCCATCCCTGGAATGGGCAGCCCATTCCAATGCTTAACAACCTTTTTGGTGAAAAAGTTTGCACAGCACTGCCATGTGTCTGCTTCTAGTTTGATGAAGACTTGCTG
Source organism: Urocolius indicus (assembly GCA_013401255.1). NCBI lineage: Eukaryota > Metazoa > Chordata > Aves > Coliiformes > Coliidae > Urocolius > Urocolius indicus. The sequence goes on from WBNH01012196.1 coordinate 636,861, forward strand.
CCTCTGGGAGACTTGTTTAGAGTCAGGCCTTTGCTATACAATTCTCACTGATGTTAAGAGAAAAGTAGTTCGGAATTTCATCTGCTGATTATCCATCCCAGACTGCTGCCTTAGTGACAAGCTTAGACCCTGCAGTCTTAATGTATGTGTGAATCAAACAGATCTCTCCCACAAGGTAGCAAGCAAAGTGTATGTTTCCTATGCATTATTTATGTAGTTGAAAATGCATTATCTTAAAAAATTCTTGTGAACTGTGCAATTTTTTTGTGATGCAGCTAGAAACACGGAGATCCCTGACATTTGGGAGGATATGCAATGGGCACTTGCACAGCCTCATGCCTTCCACAGCCTGTTATAACTCATGGTGAGGGTCCTTGAAGTCCTTTCAGGAGCTTAATCAAAAGAGTTAATAGTATGTTTATTGGAGTTTGAATTTCAGTGGAAAGATTAAAAAATAAGTGGGCAAAGCTACATGTACAGCATAGCAATTCTAGAAAAGGGTTTGATTTTCCCCCCAAAAAAATGGATGTGTTTTTTTTTATTAGTCTTTTTCATAATTGAATGTACAAATTATTCTTGCAGATGTAATAGTTTGCCAGGCAGAGTGTATTTATTGTGTTCATTAGCCTTTGATCAGAGCTGCAACTTTGGCCTTAAAACCGTGTGATCCTCACCTGGCAACTGGGGCACAGAGGTAGGATACTGCACACACAGGGAGTTGCACTGTTCCTAACACCCTTTTCCATGACAATGTCCATCTACCCTTTATCATTTGTGCTCATTAAAATCCCCAAATCAAGCAGATTTTTTTTTTTTCCAAATGTTGATTATGTTTTTGCTCATCTGAGCAGTTGTTTGTTCTTTGTGGCTTTACCCAACGGTACGCATGGGCAGTCAGCAGCAGCTACCTTCCTGTTCCCAACTGTGCAGACTCAGGTGAATTATGATGCCTTATGGTATTCTCTGCAGTGAGAACTGTTAATGCTTTGACTCAACTGTCTTCTTCATTAGCCTGAAAATGAGCCAAGAGCCAAGCTTTAGACTGAAGCTCAACCAAAGACAGATTTATATTTGTATTGGCAAGCCTAGGGCCTATTCCCTGCCTGCTGTAGCTATGAAGAAGAGTTTCAGATATTGGTCTACAGGCAAATATATTTCACATGTCTGATATCCATCATCTATAAGGCATGTGGATTAATTATATAAACAGCTGACTTTCTCCAGCCAGCTCTTCCACGTGGGTTTTAAAGTCTTATTTTATCCCTGCCCACTAAGATGCATCCTTGGAGTATGCTGTGGGCAGCCTGCATACAGATAACATACACAGTAGGTTTATTATTTTCAGGTAATAAAGAGGAGTGCATCAGCACATTGGAGATATTAAAATGTATGGCTTCTCTGTGGCCTTTAATGGGGGTTTGCAGGAGTTCCAGTGCTCTACAAAAAAATACCTGGATTTTTCCCCCTACTTTCTTGCAGGATCCAAAGAGAAGAGAGGAATTTGCTGTGTGTGTGTGTTTTGAGGGTACTGTTTTCAGGACAATCACAGTTTTTCACATCCCTAAATATGGAGCTAGGCAAGCTATTTAGCTACGCATTATTCCTGCCTTGGTGCCTGAAAAAGGTTAAGGTCCCTGTGTCTATGCCTAGCAGCTGAATCAGTCTTAAGTGTGCTTTCCAAAGAGAGCCTCTCTGCCTGGGTTTGGTTTGGTTCCCAGAACTGTGTAAACTTGCACAAATGTTCTGCTAGATATGACAGTGAATCAGCTTTAGTTGTTTATTTTCTTTTTTACATTTATTATCTATAAATATACTAGCCAGTAGGTTTTCTGGCTGCAGTTAGCACCGAGGTAGGAGGATTGAAAAATGTTTCCAGAAGGAATATTTTGGATGGGTAATTGTGACTGTTCACGCTAGAAATCTGACTCTGAGATTGTCTTTTCCAGTCTAAGAACAGATACACTCTGTGACTTACTTCTTACCAAATCCACTCAGGTATCTTATACAGTCAAATACTTGGAAACCTGTCAAAGACTAAGAAGTATTCACAGAAAGTATTTAATGGCTAATCTCAGGTAATACACATTGTCTGCTGTGATAAAGGCAAGACACTCCTGAATTGTTCACAGACAATTTGCAGAGAGAAAGCCTGCTGATGTACGTGAGATATTCTTTGCCCATCACTCAGCTCTACCCACATCTGGAGGTAAGATGGGATGGTATTTCCCTTTATTTTCACATCCACAAGATCTATTGCACTGTGGCATACACACCTTTGCAATTCCTCTTCCTTGTCAGATATGGTAGCACCATATCTCCCAGAAGTGGTGCGTGGCCAGGCCTTAGTCCCCTGAACAATGGTAGTTCTGAGCTGCCCTTTGGGTCTCACCTGACTGTCACATTCCCCTTCCAACAGCACCATTTGTTTCAGGATGTCTGCTCCCCTGTGGGAAGGTGGCAGCAGGTGACAACATGAGATCAGTTAATGATTTGAAGTACGTTCACACAATCTGCCAGTCCGAGTGCTCAGCCCTTCTTTGTTTTTTTTTTTAACTTGTCAGAAATTCAAAGTAAAAATATTTTAGTGAAGAGGTTCATCTAGAAAAGCAGCATGTTAAGGATGGAAGGCAGTTTCTTGGCTATCAGTCGCTGTCCTGCACAGAAAAACTTTGAGATTTCTACTTGTGTTGGAGTATGGGAGCCACTGCCTTTGGTTCTCATGTCACTGCTCCAAACATTCAGTAAACTCTCTAACAAGGAGTTTTTGAAGGCTATAGATTAGAACTGCCGTTTTCTCCTTATTATTTGGCTGTATTAGATAAAGTTTCACTCCATGAGGTCAAATTTTCCAACATCAGAGTTCCGTGTCCAAATGTCTAATAGGTAATGTGCCAAGTGCCAATGGCTAGAAGCAAGGCATCCCTATCACGTGATTGATGCTTTGTAGTATATGGCAGAAGGATTGAAAGCATTTCAGAAATAAGGCCAATGTTTATGGGTTAAATGCCAAGATGCATTGAAATATGCAAATCCACAGAAAAAGAGAATTCAGGAGGTTTAAAAAGCAAATCCTTTGTATAAATTATCATGGTAGCACTGGACCTGCATTTGCTGAGTAAGAGTCTTTGTGTAACCTAGGACTCGATGCATATAGCATATGCCTCAGCGCTTTGCTATAATCTCTCTTTTCAGAAGTCTTAATGTACTGAAATAAAGCATGCAAATAGAAACTATGATGGAGGAGTGGGGAAAAGTGTCTTACCTGATGTTATTTAGCCTTCAGTGTTTGCTTTGATCATTTAATTTGAGTTTGAGGCTTAAAAAAACAAAGTCAGTCAACAAAATAACAAACCCTCCTTTACTTCAAGCCAACCCTTTCCCAAATTGTACAAGTGGAGGATTTTGCCCTGAAAGAGGGAGAGACACCCTGCAGTGACTCCAAAAATGTGATCGTCTACTCTTAATTATACTGGAAAAGAGCTTGGGGATTCCAGTGATGGATGACTGTATACAAATCTCAAGTAGCTTTGTTTAGTGTGTTTTGTGATATGATATAGGAGACATAATTCTTACCCAGTGTCTTTTAAAGGAAATCCTGAGGGTGAATCAATTACCTTTCTTTTCTGAATCAATAGAGATGGGATGTATTGCAGTTACTTTATGCTTTAGCAAGTGCTCAAGCACAAAGGATGGCTGTTGATGATAACTGCTGGAAAGAATGCCATGCCATTTTTTTATCTTTCTTCTTTTAAAGACACTACAATCCTCTTAGTTCACACACTTCATCATCCCTAGTCACAATCTTTTCTCAACAAAGATTTAAGAGGAGGAGAAAGTAAGCTTGCAAGACATACAAAGTACACTCTGAAACGTGGCTTGTGGTCCTAATGACAGCACTTCCTCTTCCTGAGACACTCCAAACCCTCCACACTTGTGAATTTTGCCTCAAGAACATTCAGATGTAGGAGTCAGAGTAAGGGGAAATGGGTTACGAGCTGACATTGTGATGATAGCTGAGGTTAAATCAAGTAGTTGAGGCTCAGCCAAGGATTAAAAGACGGATTTCTTGTGTCTCTGATTCTAAAGCAAATGCCATTATGCTTTTTGCAAGGGGCTTCAATGTATCCCACTAGGTACACTTTTGTTCTAAAAACAGGCAAAATACTGCTACAGTAAGACCTGATATTTTAAAATTATGTCTTAAAACTTATTGCCTTTAGAAACTTCTTAATATTCTTGAAGGAGTATTAATATGTATATATAGTATGATTTATCAAGACTTCATTTTAAGAGCTTCCTGAGTGCAACCTGTAGGGTAACATAAGAATAATATGAAATGGTAATAACACAAAATGAAGCTTGGTCAGTGGTTTAAGCTCTCATAAAAGGTATCTTAAGACAATTGAGACAGCACTTTCTTCTTTCCCATTTGTATCTCTCCAGAGATACAAATATATTTGAGAGGTCTGTATAGGTCACACTGCTTATCTGTATTGTCAGACTGATATATAAAGAATCTGGGTAGACAGGAAAGTGGAAACTAGATGAAAAAGGAAGATTTCTTAAGCTTCTGCCTTTCTTGCCTGATACCAAGCTCCCAGGAGGGCTAAGGCAATCTGAGGCAATAGAGAACTGCATTTGGCTTTTCTAACTAGTCCCCTTGATCAGCATCTGCTTTCCTTTTCAGAAGCTGAGAGGGAGACTAAAGATGCTAAAAAGACAGTGAGGGGTCTAGGCACATACTGGATCTATTTTCTGCTGTTTCTCAAAAGGAGGAAGACTGTGTCTTAATACAGACATGAACTTACTTGTAAGAGAGAGTTCTGTTCTGCTGCAGGGATTTGTTTGCATAGCAATGAATTGAAAAGGAAGAGGGTTAAAAAAGAAGACAAATTTGTCTGATCTGTCTTTCTCAATGAGGAAAAAAGAAAATGATATCGACAGATGGGAACAGGTTAGAAATGCAGACAGGAGACTTGGAGATGGCTTCACCTTTGTTTCTCTAGAAGTAGGTACTTTGTGTCACACTCCCTGAAAACTGAGCAGAAGCTCTATGTGATAAACTGTATGAAAACAAAGGAGTTAGAGAGACCAGCAAACACAAGTGATCTTCAAATTGTGGAAGTGCTGATTGGGAAGGAAGTCTGGGGGTTTTGAATCTAACCTGCTGCTTGAACTAGGATATCACAAGCAGTAGCCAAGTCAGCCATGACCTGGTCAAACCAAGTCTTGAAATCCTCTGAGGATAGATCTCACAGTCTCTCTGACAACATGGCTCATAGTACTCTTGCAAATGACTGATCTGAACCTTCCCATTGAGGTTTGTGGCAGTTGCCCCTGTGTTGTATCATCTGCCACTACCATTAAGAATTTGGTGGTTATATTTGTGTTAGACTTTACAGTAGTTGTAGCTGCCACTAGATGCAGGTGAGCAAGCTGGGCTCTCTCAGTCTCTCTGTGCAGATCTGGTTTGTAACTCACTGGCCCATCTTGCTAGGAGTTTCGAGGATCTTTGATAGCCTTCAAGCATCACTCATGAATGGAGAGGTCTAAAACTGAACACGATATTCCAGATATAACATGATATTCACTAGTGCCAAGCAGAGGGGAGTGGTAACTTCCCAAACTCCTAATCTAGCCCACATTGTGGTTCCCCTTACTTGTGGTAGGTGTTTACAGTTGGTTTCTATTCAGTTAGCTGCTGTTCACCCAGCTGCTTCCCAGACTGTGATCATGCATGGGATTAGTCCGTGGCAGTTGCTAAACTTTCTCCTCATTGAGGATCATAAGATTTCCGTTGACTCTATCTTTGTGTTTATCAAAGCCTCTCTGATTGAAGCTCTGTTCTTTTTGTTGACCCCAGTCCCCATAATTTGGTACTATATGCACGTTTGCTGAGGATGCATATCAAATAATCAGTTTTACACAGAGATCTTGAATGAGTGGGACATTATGATTGTCTGAGTTTGCATTTTAAAATAGATTTGAGAAATGCCAATGAAGTTTTGTCTGGGAGCCAGAGAGGTAATATACCATTCATCTACAGGTCGTTCAAGAATAGAAACAGGTTAACAAATTATGTGGAATTCAGGAAAGAAAGATGATTGTGTCTGAAAGTGAATTTTCTGTGTGAATAACAAAATAGTTTTGATATATTTCATTTTGACTGAACACCAATCAGCTTAAAAGGGGCCACTACCAACAAAAATGTTTCAAGGTTATTTAAGGTACAGGAAGGGCTTTTATAAAAGTTATGTACCTGTTAACTACCTACAGGGATATAAATGAACCCTGTCTCTAAAAGCCAGATCCTAGAACTGCTATGGTAGCATGAGGAAAGTAGCAGTAGATAACAGCTGCACCACAGGGGTATTTCGTGAGTTTGAGATGAACAATGTTCAAGTGCCCATACAAGCTTCTAAAACCTTGAAGGTCACTGTAATCACTTAAGGTAAAAATGTTATCTGTACTATGACTCTGCCTCCATACACTTTTCCCAAGGTGCTCCTCTCTTCTGTTTTGCTGGGAGGGATCCCTTTAGAGAAGAGATCCTGCCAGCTTTCTTTTATGTTGCTTTCTACTGAGTTATTCCCCTTGGTTTCTCCTTACATTCTTGGAGGCGAGAGGAGCAGGTTTTCTACCTTCAGGATGTAAAATCTGGCTCTGATGGAGTGAATGGAAATTTTTCTTTGACTTACAAGTATTCGGAATTTCACCCTTAGAGTCTACTTAGGGAAACCAGAAGGATTTAATCTGAATCATTGCACGTTATGATGATCATACATGGAAGAACAATGTTAACCTTAATGCCACATATAAAATTATTGCTGCGTGGAAATGAAGAAAATTTTTCTAGAGTAATGTTATTTGCAAGGCCTCCTCAGTAAGAGAAAATATTACAGATGACGAAAAGAAATAAGAATTACAGCTTGAACTACTGAAAACCTTTTTTTGACACTGTCTCTTTAATTAGAAAAAATGAGCTTAACCAAGATGTATATCATCATTGATTTTTATAATAAGCTTTTAAAGCAAACATAGGTGGTGTCACCGTGCTGTTTTATAACATACACTGCTCACCATTTATTCTGTCGTATAACAGTTCACCAGCAGACGTATTTTATTATTTTTTCTGTGTAATAAAAAAGATAAAATCAATACTTATTATATGGCATACCTTCAAGGTTAAAAAGCACTAAATCTTGATGCTAACATCTTTCCTTGTATGCATTAATTTAGGAGCAATATAAATTCAATACAAATACATTTTTCTAGCTATATGGTTAAAACTAGATCCTAAGTATAATAAAGGATTTGAATGTTCAACATCAAGATACTGATGCTGGAGAGTGTATTCATGGAGGCTGTTAAACTAATCTAACTAGGAAAACCTGAGAAAGCTGGTACATGGGTCAAATACAGCTGGAAGGAAAGATACTGTGGTTTCACATATTTGGATGTCAGTTTTGATCCAGCAGAAGCGCATCGGGCCTGACAATCGTCTGCCAATTATATGGATTTATAAGGTCAATACAAAAAGGGAGCCATTTTCCTTGGCTGCTGATAGTCATTTAACAGCAATTATAAAGTTCAGTTAATTTAATGATGAGAAGCATCAAAACTGAGAAAGTGAAAATGGAGGTGTGAAAGCCATCAGAACACTTGCCTTTACTAGACTATAGCTAAGTTATTTGAACGCCTGAGTGGGAGGCAATATGATAATGTTGCAGGTTATTACTGTGAACTTTGCCAATGCTTTGAGGCAACATCAAAAAAAAGAAACTCCAGCATTTATTTCTGCTTATTATGAGTTCATTCAAGATCTAATATGATTGCTGTAGTAGTAAATGAAGAAGGACACACTATCTCTTTTATTAAGCAACTAAAGCTTTTGGATTTCTGATGTGGTGATGAGTTTGTGGCAGGTGTGATGCCAAGTGTGCTTGTTGATGATGCAACATACTCATTGTGCACTTAATATGTGTTTCGTTCACAGTTAAAGCAGAAGTCTTTTCTACTCATTACTGCTTTTTCACCACTCAGCAATTAATTGTGTGTTGAGATACTGATGAATATGCAATTACAGTTTCCTGCCTGTGAGCAGTCTTCTCTATGCATGGGAAACAGTTGCATAGAGTTAACTAAGCAATAGCTGAAACTCCCTGTTTATAATGACATCCTGAACGTGCAAAATGCAGATGATGCTGGAAACGTTAATGAATGGATTCATATTTATAAGACAAAATTCTGCCCTTGGGTTATAGCTAGTGGTGGGCAGGAGTTTTACCTGGGTGCCATCATGGTGAGGAATATCACTCCTTGCGTTGTCATGCTTACGGTGACTGAAAAAAACTTTCAGCTCTTAAGACAAAGAGAAGCAGTTAACACTGACTCATCCTAAGAGTCTTCTGTTCCTGTTTACATCAGCATAATACACAGTATAAAATTATTGAATGAGGTTTTTTTTTCCCTACTTGGCTTTAGAGCTGCTCTTAGCTAATTCAAATAAAAGCACACACCTGGAAACATCCTCAGTTTATTTTCAGTAACATCTTGAAAAGTTCTTTAATGGACTTGCATGACTTCTAGTTAAAACTTTGTTCCCCTCCCAGCTGACTTGCTGAACCCCTTAGTGCAGAATAACCCATGTATTCTGGGCTGAAACACATTTCTGAGCAGTGGCTGGACTTGTGCCAGTAGGATGAATTCACTGACCTTGCAGATCCTTTCATTTTCTCGGACATCACAGGATTCCCTATTGTGACAGATATGAAAATCTCTTTGGGAATCTCCATACCAGTTATGAAAACATGACCAATTTCTGAATTTCTTCCAATTATTCACTTACCAGTAAGTTTGATCCTTCTATTGACAGAATTTGAAGGAAAAATTCTGCAGACTACTTCATATTTGCTTCACTGCTTGGGGTTTTTTTTGAGGGCGGCAACAGTTTAGTGAACGAAATAATGCACCACAGGCATGTTCTTTTTAGTACATTATACATTTACCAGTCTTTATCTTTAGATGAATGTCTTCCAGAGGAAGACATCTTCATGGCCTTGGTTTACATTCAGCTTGCTTCTTGCAAAAACAGCGGTAGATGTTAAAAAGAAAATATCGTTTATAAAGAAATACATGGGTTTGGGTGGGAGTTTTTGCTAATATGGTGATGAAATAAAAGGCTAGCTGATAGATTGATGTCTCACATGCTAAGTGTAAGCTGGAGAGACATTTCGCTGGCAAGCTGTAAGCTTCTGGATATTGAGGATTATAAGGGAAATGCTCATGCAACCTTAGCAGCATTACAAACAGCAATGCCACAATGAACAGAACAGCCTCATTGCAGCGATCTAAAGCCACTGCTGTTTTCTGTAAGGCAAACATTGTTTTTATGCCCTACAGATAAATCCCATTTTAAGCTTTGATCAAAGCAAATACACTCACTTTGAGGCTTTGGGCAGATGTAAATTGCTTTGTTATTCACATGCATTTGCATACATTTGCAAGAAGACAGGGTCTCCGTGTAATGATTCCTTTTATTTTTGATGGAGCATTGAAATTCAAGTAACCAATGATTTTCTGCCATTGAGAAGGCAAAAGTTTCTCTGCAAAGGAAATAAATAACACAAGTGATGCAAAGCTGAGGTGTGCATGAAGCTCTGCCATTGCCAGAGCTGTGAGAAAAGGCCCTGCACTAATATGAAGAGTTGTTTTATTTGCTACTCCTGTATGGTGAACAAATGTAAATGAAATAGTTCCTAAATAGGGATGTTTTCTTGTTTAGCCACTTCCGAAATGACTGTACCAATAGTATTTAAAATATGCAGATTGCCAAAATATTGGGTATCTGTCTTTGTTACAGGCTTCCATTTATTTTCTTATGTATTTCTCTGCTTAGTTTCCTGAATTAAATTGGATTAACATCCTCTCTCTCCCAATTAATGCCGTTAACAGTAATAACAACCATAATGTGTGAACATCTGGCATTTTAGTACACAGTAAGCTTTTAGAAATACCAGATATGAATCTATTGAAATCTGTCTCTTTAGTGATTTTCCCAGCATTTTACAGCTTAGATGATGAGTTCTTCTTTCCTCTCTGGTTTCCTTTCATTATCAAGGTTTGTTAATTCTTTAGATGCCAGGGTTAGATAATTAAATACCCCTTTGTAATTACCGTGGTGCCTGTGGGTTTGAGACCTCTAGCTCATTAGGCAGTATGCTGCCCTTCTAAGATATTGGAGGGAAATACTTTCATACTCATCAAAGATCTCTGTGGCAAATTAAGGTCAAGGCTGTCTCTTTGACAGGCTGAAGGCTATGGGTTTATTTTTTTTCCCCTTAGTTACCACTGGGGCAGTTCATATCAGAAACAGCTTTCTGGATGCAAGCATTGAACAGCCAAGCCTTCAAAGCTTCTCTACTTTTAGTAGCAGACACGTTGCCCTTATAAATTACCAATGACTTCTTTGCTACAGTGAACAGAGAGATTCGGTGGGGTTGCCTTTGCTTTCATACACTGTAAGGTGAAGATTGGCCCTACAATGTCTTTTATTTCTACCCTTTTGCAACTCTTTACCCTTTTCCACAGTTTTCTTATTATGGCTGAAGAAAGAATTGGAGCAAACTTAATGATTACTTCCCCTTGTAATTTGGAGAAAGTATTACCCAGAGGTGAGAAGTATGAAATACACTGGAGTTGTCATTCACTCTATGTCGTGTCCCAGAGATTTGTGTTGACTTTTTGTTACCCGTTTAGATATCTTTCCCTACTCATCTTCACTTTGTTCAAGCAACTGTTGTGAATGTGGTGACACTGGGCTTGCTCGTGGGGATTTGGATTACAACGTGTAAACTCCTAGTTCAATTCATCATTGCACTTTTGTTCAGTAAAACTTTGTGTAATTTGATGTCTCTTCACTAAAATAAGAAGGAAAACACTTGACTATTATAGAAGGATGGTAAAGAGTCTGAATATTTAAATGGTGACTGATGCAGCATTGCTTGCTTAATGGAAAACATGCAAATGGAGCCAGTGAACTCTAACATGAAAACCCTGGAGATACACTAAGAAGGGGAACTTGGAGACAGATATGTCTGATTTAGGAAGCAAATCTATTTTGGACCCAGAGAATAGTCAGAAAGGAGAAAAAATTCCTTTCCAGACAGAAGAATGGGGTGGTTGAGGTGCAGATACAGCAGGTAAATGGGATTGTGTGTCTCCATCCACACCCACAGCACATTGTCTCCTCTGCAGTGGCAGGACAGAATCAGGAAGGCAGATTGAAAGGTGTGCAGATCTGAGGCACCTAGAGAAAAGCCTGGTTCGAAGCTTGCTTCAAAACCCTACAGAAGCACAGTTAATTCCTGTGTGAGGCAGAAGCCATCTTATGAGCAGCAGAATGCACTCAGAAGGGAGCCCCAAGATGTTTTTTCCCTACTGGAAAATTAATAGGGAATAGCAGGCTGCTCGTCTGCTGGCTCGAGGCAAGTGATGGGAGGAAGGGCATTCCAAAGCTTTCCGTCACAAGCCTACCAGCACGTAGGGGGGAAGGGTGTCACCACCAATCTGCCAGACGGAGCATGTGAAAGGGCAGCCTGCTGAGCAGAAAAGGCAAGAAGCTCAAAAAGCCAAGCACAGTGATGAGTGCACCATCTCCCCTAGGAAAAAAATGAAGCTGCAGACAATGCTTACAATTGAATCACACTGATTCATAGAGGCAGAGTTGAGGGTGCAGGTATAACTGATTTATTGGGTTGTATTAGTAAACAACTACATTTGATTTTGGCTTGAACCAAAATGTCAGCTTCCCAACTTCAGGGCTGTGCATGAATCTGTGCTTGCAGCCTCACCAGTTCTGACAGTAAAATTCCCATTGACTACCGAGGAGCTGAGATCAAAGTCATTATTGCAGAAGAGATGTCCTACAGGGCAGAGCATTCCAGAGTCCAGGAATGAGGGCTACAGAGGTTGAGAAGTACCTGAAGAGTAAAGCAAGTGCCATTGGGCAAACTAGAGCCAACTATAGTATCTTTATCTTTTGTGTCTCCATGTTTTTTTACTTTTTACCACAGCACATTGTCAATCGTGTTTCATGTGGCCATCTCTGATGCTGGACATCATCTGGGAACTTTCATTTCCAAGAACTTTAACTCTACAGGTATCATGGCTTTTGCTGACATGGAAATTGACGGCCATAAACAACCCTCTAATTTGCAAAGTTTTCAGTTTATAGTGCTCTAGCGCATGGAGCTATGAAGCAGATTTTCATAAATCTTCTCTTTTTATCTTGTCTGATGGTTTCTTTTTAGATCTTACCCTGCCAGCAATTTTCCACTTTGCCGGACAAATGAATGCATATAGGCAGAACATCCATGGCAGTTGAAAGGTTAATGGAAGGAAAATGTAGTGACATCAAAGTAAGTTTTATTAAGTGAAGCTTTGATTTTCTCCATTATTGGCTCTTTTGTGTGAACAAACTTAAATTCTATATAAAGCACACGAGCACAGACTACTCATGAGCAGAAAGCACGAGAGTACAGCAAAGAATATTAATTTGTTGTTTTTCTGTGGTTCCTTCCAGCTGAAGGTCACAATGAATCCATTACATTTCAAGCATCTCTACTCTTCTCTATCTCTTCATCTCTATCTCTGTTAAATATTACCAGTTTCTTATTATAAATAAATAAGAGGCTGAAGCAGAGAGTTGCATATTTAAAGATGAGAATAAATGTCTAAGACAGCCTGAGGAGGAGATGTTGGAAATATTGGTTCCCAGTTTTGGCCCTTCCCTATGTGAGAGTTTTTTGTTTCTAAGGTTCTTTGTGTGCAGATGCTAGGCCCAGCGTTCTGTCAGTGCTAAGCTGGTAAATAATAATCATCCAACAGATTCACAGTTGCACCTGACATACAGAATTTATTTGAGCAAACTCTTACTGCTGGCAAATACCTATTCCATGTCTGCGTGCCAATTATGGCATAACTACCTTTTGTGAAGGAGAGAAAAGCCCATTGTTTTAAGGGATTTTCAGAAAATTACACACCTGAAGGAGGTCACTTTCCATTACACTTGAACAATTTCAGTTATCGTAAAAAAAACCCAACTCACAAACCCACGTATACAGGAAAAAAAGATCCTATAATTTTCTAAATTGCAAAAGAATTCTTCTCTTTCTTGTATTCATTCCACCTGGGTTAGCCACTGTGGTATTAGTGCAACAGGAGTTGAAGGCTATAAAATGTAGAAGCAGGTTTCGGTTTTAGGCTGTACGGTGCTCCCATCATTCCTTCTGCAAGAAATGTGTGTGGTTCGATTCGGATGCCTGTGATGGGAAAAGTTCCTTGGGGAAGTAGAGATGAAGAGCATAGGAAGGATAAACAAAAGCCAGGAAAGATTTCTAGATGCTGAGCGGGTGGTGACCCCCTTTTTCAAGGACTGAAGATTGCTGATACCTTTGAAGAAGTGTTTAAGGGGGAGAGAAAGCAGGAACTCTGCATCTGTTACAAGTACAGATTTTTTTTGTGTTTTTAAAGAAATGCACTTGACCTTTTTGTCAGGAGCTTTATTGAGGGATCTAATCTTGTCTTTTTGGTAGAAAATATGAGAATAGAAAATATTTATTGGCACATACAGTATTTAACACAAAGTATAAGTAATGTTTTCATGAACTTTATTATTTAACAGTAGATAATATATCCATTTCCAACCCTGATGAGGTAATATTGGACAGTGTTTTTTCCACTGTTTTGGGAGGAACAAGCCCAAGTTTCTCCTGCATTCGGTGACAGCATGTACTACTTCAGTGATGTGGTTCCCTGTAAATGCAGGTTTTATGAATCACATTCCTTTCACCCTTTGTGTTACAGCAACTTCCACTGCAGATCAGATATCTATCTTGATATATATGGGATTTATGTTCACAGCTTATATCTTGTCCTGTGTGGAAACCCACTGTGTCAATATAAGGATATGTATAGCTGATGCCATATTAGGTGTATAATTCCACTTCAGCTGCAGTGGTATAATTAAAAATGGTGATGTAGGAAGGAAAGACAAAAGGAGAGAGAAAAAAAAAAAAAGGGGCGGGGGGGAGACAAACTCACAATGATCTAAAATCCTATTGACAGTCAATAAAGCTTTAGCACAGAAGTTATTTATATCCTTTTGTAAACGTTATCCCCCTTTTCTGGGTGCAAAGTGCAGATTCTCAGTGGAAGGCTGGCTGAACACAGTGAGTCTTGAGGAGGAGGATGGGAAGAAGATAACAAGGCCACTGGGGAAGGACACAAGGCAGTGGAAATTGTCTCAGGCATAGCAGAGTGGTGGGTAAAGAGGCATGAAAAAGGAAGTGTGAGAAGGGTAGGCACAGAGGAGGGGGAGTAGAAATGAGAGGGCTTAGGGGGAAAGTAGGAGCTGTCATGCACTTGGGAATGCTGGCTGAGGAGGAGAAGCCTGGCTGCCCTTTGCTGGCAGTGAACTCCCAGGAATAACCTCCATTGTTCTGCTCACACAGTTGTATTTCACATAATTTTAAACTGCAGGATTTTAAGGTAGCTGGTATCTGCAGTTTCTAAAGCTGCCTTGTCCACCAGGTAATGATGTTGCATAGTTTTCATTGCAAATGAAAGCCAAGCTCGTGAATCCTCTGGGAAAGGGTATTCTGTTGCACAGTTCAGGTCATGGCACATGCTGAGTTGGGGCATCCCTGAACTGAAGGTTCCCAGGCGTTGAAGGGTCATCGACATCACAGCCAGCACATTCAGCACTTGGGCTCTGCCAGGCATACTCATACCTACAGTCAGGTCACACTTTCACGTGGAGGAAGGTGGAATGTGGGAGAAGACAAAAATTTGACAAGTTATATATAAATTGGCAAAATATTGCTGGCTGATCTGTTATTTTATTTTAAAAATGGATTTTTATAGATATATTTCTTAATCTTTCATATAAAAAATTCAGCCAGAGATTTTATTCTTACATTAAACCCCCTCCCATCATTGAATTTCATTTCACTGTAACTGATTAATTGTTTTAAGGCTGCACAGAGCTTCCTTGTCAAAATGGAAATGAGTTGAAGAAAACACAGCATAATTAAGAATTCTGCAATTTTACGTATCAGTTCCCTTATGATAATTGGCTTGCACATGAAATATTTAAAAACACAATCAGACTCTCTCTGTATACATGAGGATATGTTTGTGTATCTGTATGTTAGCACTGCACGATGTATTAGTTACTTACAACTAATTAGTTGGTAGCTACTCACAGCATCTGTATTTCAGATCCCGTGGGACTCTAAGGAATGTGACCTTATTTTAATGCTTTTCTGTGCTTTGAGAATCCTTCATTTGTATCTGTTACTAGAATGTGTCTTGTTGCTTTAATAACAATAATGTTTAGCACTCTTTTTAGACTCAAGGACATCTACAAAACTAGACATCGTCTCTCTTATAAAATCATGTCTGCTACTTTAGAGCTGGCCACTTAAAAACAGAGTAGGCTGATTAATTATTGGGATTACAATAAACTCTGCTGGAAGTGCCAAAGAAGGGACTCTGCCCTGGGTCCTAACTGTACTGCTCAAAGGATTTCTCTTGGCTTCTTTTACTGCTCCAGCAGCTTTTCCACAGGCCACTGATGGGAGTATCTGCCCCAAAGTGAAGGGGCTGCTTGGGTAGACCATCGTGCTCCATCAGGAAGTCCCATGGGAAGGGAGCTACTTGGAGTGCATCCATTTAGATGGAGTCTGTGGTATCTGTCCAGTCAAGAAGGTGAAGAGGGAATGGCTCTACTTCTGAATAAATGCTGTGTGTTTCTAGGGGTGTCTGACAGCATAACAATTGTATGAGATAATGGGCTTTTGCTCTGCTTTCTCTAATGCACTTCTGTTTACAAGGATGAAGAGAAGTTTGAGCTCACTAGAAGAGATTTATTTCTACAATAAAGCATCAAGTTGATGTTCTTGAGACTCAGGAAAGTTTGATTAAAGAGGTTCATTAAACTTGGTCTAGAATTTGGTATAATACTTGGTGCAGAGTTCTTAAATAGGAGGAAGTTTGCCAAATCAGTACTTAGCTTGTATTTTTATGAGAATGTTGTTCGTGTTTGGTAGATGCAAGCTTTTTCCTTTTTTTATACATTTCTAGAGCCACAGTAAATTTGGAGCTTGTTCAGTGTCCATTTTCTCTTTAAAAGACCATTTTCTATAGGATACAACAGTCTAGAATCTATCCACTTGCGTTCATTAAAGATCTCATGGCACTTCTGGCAGGAACTGGGTGCCTGGACTTCATGTCCTGGCTTGTATTCCAGTTCGCACTGGCCAAAATCCAGTATGAGTAATTATATTCTGCATGCTTAATTCCTCCAGTAATTTCAATTAGAGTTAGAGTTGTTCTTTGTGCTGCTTCCTAAAACATTGTGTGGTGTAGTTGTGTGTTAAGCTGTTGTGACATACCATCCCAGAGGTATGTAGAATGATCTTGGCTTTGCATTCTGTAAAACGTTTCCTTGGGATAAATGGGCAAAATAAGTGTGAAAGATTATTGCTATTTATCTCAGAAATATTGATGGCGAGGTTTCCTGCACGTGTCTTGGTCTTTTCTTCGTATTTACACTGAAGCAAGAAGTATTTGGAACTCAAGACATGATGAAGAAAGTATAATTAGGCTTGTTGCTCAAGGTGTTTCAAAGGTTTTAAACCAAGTTAAGATAATGTACCTTAATTGCATTTGCACAATGGACATCGTTGAAATCAGGTCTCTTTTTTTTAGTGTCTCTGACTTCCTCAGCAATGTATGCAAGAGCCAACTTTCCACCTGTGGCAAAGAAGAAAATTGAAGCTAAATCTGGATGGAGTTTCGTATGTGAGCAGAGTTCAAATGAAGATGTAGTTGTGCTTAGTGCACAGGGAGGCAGCCGTCCTTATTCAAAGTGGTCACATGTTCGCATTTGGGATTTACCAAGTCCTTGATCCTTGAGATACTGAATGAGCTCATTCCATCTGACTGCACACTCAAATCAAGCCTGAATTGCAGAAGATAAGACCTGCTGCAGAGTGCATACGTGTTTTTTTTTCCACCCCACTATTCACCTGGCCCCAAGATGTCACACCTAAGCTGGATTAAAAAAAAAGCTTTGATGACTAAGAAGCATAAATAATATTACAACAGTCTCCTGGAGTCAGAGGAGTCACTGAACAAGGGCAAATCACATGTATGTTAGTTCCTGAGCGGGGAACTAACCCCAGGGAACTGAGAAGTTACCTTTATGTGCTGTCCCATATCAGCAGAATTGGCATGCTGCTTTTTAAGCCTACAAACCCAGCTCGTTCCTGGAAGTAATGTAAATCCTCGGGGATAAAAAACAATCTTACTTGCTCCAGAAATTGTCCTTGGTATCAGATGTCAGTAGCTCCCCCTGAAGCAATCTCAGCAAGGCTGAGACAATCGACAGCCATGCATGAGCACATTAAAGTACCATGGAAAACACTGTTAACTAAGTGAGAATTTGTGGGTGCTGGGTTATAGTTTAGAGGAAAAGGTCACCTTCCTAGGCTGGTAGCACAGTGATTCCCTTGACCCTGCAGCTTTTGGGGTTGGTAAGAATCTGTAAGAGCAGCATTTTTGGTGAGGTGTTTTGTCTGCCTCTTTTATAATTTCAAAAGCTTCGTAAAATGCTCCTGAGCTACAGTTTATCAGATTTCAATATTTCAGGACTGAAAGCAGAAGTCCTTACTGAGGCAAAGCCTTTAATTGAAGTCAGCTCTTTTGCTTGATAGAATTGGACTCAACTCTTAACCTTAGGACACTTAATAGGAAACAGGCTTATTTAAAAGAACCCAACTCCACAATTAAGATACTCGTAATGACTATTCCATTCATAAACAAGCAAATGTCCCTGCAACAAGAGCAAAATCTCAGTACTTCATGTAGCACTCATATGTGTCTCTTCAAATGTTTAGTGTGTTTTTTGAAGATGAGCAGAGGGCACAAATGTGCTGTTTTTCATAGAATGCATTTGCTCACAAACAGCAGGTTCCTCGTGCAATAGTATTTAAGTTTTGACTTAAGGGATGAAAGCAGGGAGCTAGAATTTGGGAGTGTGTCTTAGGAAATACACATTACTTGTTTTAACATATCAAAATAAGGACTTAGGGTAAGAATTCTCTTTTGACAAAATCTCAGCTGCACCCTCAAAGTGCAGATAGAATGTTAATGAGGATAAACTCAAGAGAAGTTCCTTACCACAGTGATGTTTCTTTCTGTTGATAGACCCCACACTTCAAAATCTGTGTTGCCCAGAAGTGGTATATGCTAGGGAACACCCAGATCTGGTATATACTAGGGGAGACCATTACTTCAGAAGAGAACTATGCTTAGGCCAATGACATATTTTTTTCTGAATATTCATGTATATATGAGATTTAGATGCCATTTTATTTAAACTTGCAACTTTTAGATCCTGAGTTTCTTTGTTTGAAGAGGGTCAAAGGTATTTTGAATAAAGAGGAGTTTTTTATTCTTCCTCCTTTTGGTCTGCTTCCTGGAGCCTTTTTTGAGTGTGGTGTTTAGTAAATCTCATTGTTTGGGTTCTGCAGTTGCACTAAATGTGGTCAAAGCATCTTACTCCACCAAAGATTCACATAATGTATTATCTGCTCTAATGGACAGTTGTGCTGACTTTATTTTCAGAAGTGACTTATGCAGAGGGCAATCTGTGATTTCCTACTTGCTAAGTAATCTGCAGTATTGATTCTTAAAATGTCTGAATGTTTCTCAAAGACAATAGTCATTAGGGTAGCTAAGACTATAGCTGTAAAATGCAAGATTTCTCCTTGTGTAATTCAGTAGATACTGAACATGCTCAGGCTCAAGCTCTTAAGTGGAAAGTAATAAAATCAATCTTGGAAAGCATCTTTTAAAAAAAACCCAACATTGCTGCATTATTCTCTCAGTTGATAACTATTTCTGGAATACATCTTGCTTGGTTTATGCCATCTGTTTCCTTTCCAAGTTTACTATAATTATATTAGTTACTCATCAGACTTTGAAAGTTTTAAACATTGTCTTGGAAGTGTGTGAAGAAAGTTGAAGTCATTGTTATCATTTGGCTTTGAATTCCACAGCTTCTAAGTATAGTATGTTAAAATAGCTGCTTTAAGGAAAAACACAACTACAACCTTGGAAAGTCAATTGTGTTAATAATGATAATAATCTAATTTCTGTATGCTGCAGATGTGAATTGTGAGAGGAAAAAGAAGATAAAGTGTTATTTCATCAATAGGATCAGATCTTAGAAATTTTTTTGCGTGATTTGCATAACAATGAAAGAATTATACTCTTAGACATTGTAGTAAGCTCACATTAGTCACTTTCCCAATAATTTATAGTACATGTATGGTAAGAAAAACTGTATAATTTTACTGATGTTTCAGCTTGGCCATGTCAACCTGACCTTCAGTCATTGTCAGTTTTACCATTCAAAACAATCAATGAGAACATTATTAGTAACAGTAAGTGATCACTTATGACAAATCAGTGTGATGTGATTAAATTGTCAGTGCAAAATATATGTGGTTGCAGGTGCAAGGAAGTGGCCCAATGGCAGGAATACTTAAATCAGTTCTGTAGACTTCGGCATGTAAGTATTTTGAGAAACAAATGTACTGTGTTTAATTTTTTCTCCAGATTAAATTCAGCTCTACTTCATGCCATTAATTGCATGTTCCCACTCCTATAACGCAATTACTTTCACAGAAAAGCTTGCTCTTCTTGAATCTGTACTCAAACTTTGAGTGACCTCCCAACAGAAAACTCTCAAAACTGTCATCCATCCTATAAGGACAGAACCTGTGCCTGAGCTGCTGTGTGGTGCAGGCACTCGCTGAAAGGTTTGAGCAGGGTCTGTTTTTCCCAGACAGCTTCTCTGAGTAGTCACCAGCCTGAAAACAGCTGGAAAATGGGACTGGAAACTATCCAGCTGTCAGGTGCATCTGTGAAAAGGGAAAGTCAATGCAAGCCTTCAGCTGTGTTAGACTACAGTTCATATCAGAGAGATGACCATTACTTGCATTACATGTGTTCAAGCAGAAGCTTTGCAGTGAATTTTGCCATAGTGAGGAAAACAACTAGATTAGAGGTGGCATTGCACACCAGATCAGATCGAGCCAGGAATTAATATGCCAAGATGTGATATTAACTTGATAGTTAAAGCACTGGCTGCTTTATTGAATATATTCAAACAGGTTAAGATCAGCCTCAAGCTCCCAAATATCATGCACATAAAGTAGAAAGTGAATTATTTCCAGGCCTTTCTCATTGCAAGCAGCAGCTTGCAATTGAACAAACTTGATGTCCAGAGATGTATCTTCTTGGTTTCGCAGTGAGATGGACGAGCAAAGCGTCTGGGCCAGTGCAGTCTGTGCGGGGCAGCTCTGGGCTGTCAGGGGATCCAAGCTCTGACCATAGCGGTGCCATGGATTTGCAGTGATGTTGGGTGCAACTTGGCTTCTTTCTGTCCTTGCAGTGAGGACAAAAGCTGCTAAGAGCTTTGAAGGCTTTACTTACTGTAAGGGCTAATTACTGCCTAATAATTTAATGGCTTATTTCAGTTGTTCCAGCTAATAGATACCCATGTAAGAATTTGAAACAGTATGTCAGTTCTTTTTACTGATAAAAGAAGAACTTGACAGTTTTCAGTGTCACTAGCAAACAGTGGCTTGGAACAGGATTGCCAACTGCCACATGGTTTCCTGGTAGCTGTAATATTACCAAGATCTCAAAACTGAAAAATCAATTTAAGAGATAAATATCTTTTTCTTAGACACTTTTTTAAGCACTACTTTCACCCATCTAATTAAGAACATGTTAATTAGTAAAACTGTTTGTTTTCTAATCTACTTTACCTTTCTCTCCTTAATGGCTAATTCCCAACCCCATCACCCGTGTGTGACTGAAAGCAGTTTGCCTGCAGGTGTTGTTTAAGGGTCTCTCTCCAGAGCAGGTATTTTACCCAAAAGGTTAGCTAGGGCTCACCTTTGGTCCTACATTTTGTGCACTCTCACTCTTTTCCAGGCTCTGCGTCTTTTACAAATGTTGGTTCCTGCCATTACCTTTCCTTTTACTACTTGAAACAAAACAAAACAGCCTCCCCTCCCCAAAGCCCCAGGTTCCACCAGCAGGTATCCTTCTCTATTCTCTTTTCTTTGCTGTATTTCACTCCAATTACTTGGCGAATATGGTTCCCCTTTGAAGTTCCCTTGCTGCTTGGCTCTGAATTGACTCTCCCCTGTTGTTGTGTATCATAAGAAGATCCAACAAGTTCACAGCTGGTTTCTCCGCTGTAGTCACTGCTGATTAGAAAAAAAAGGCCTTATTGAACCTTCCCCCTCTACTTCCCTGCTCACCTGCTCCTACAGCCTGTATTCTCAGAGTTTCTTTTAGAAGCAGTCTCAGCCACAGTTTGTCTTTTCAGTGGCTTTGATTACTTCACCCCCAAAACTGAGAAAGGGAAGAGACATCCTTTCAGTGCTCTCTAGGATGACAGCCCAAATTCATGTGAACACACTGTAACTTGGACCTAACCCCTGCACTCTCTCTGGTGTGACTGGTAAGAAAATATCCCATCTCCATCCTTCAGTGTGCTGTTAACTATAGTCCTGGAGGTCCTGAAAGAAGTAGCGATGCCACTGTGTAGTAAAGAGCTAGAGTGAGCAAGGCACCCTGGAGTTAGGTGAATACACTCATTAAATTTGCTTTGCAAAAAAACAGGCTAATTACAGCTCTGCAGGACCTTGGAGGAAGGCGCTTTGTCCTCGTGGAGGTGCCAGCTTGAGCCTTCCTCTGCTTGGTGGATAACATTTAACCTGAGTGAGAGAAATACTTTAATCTCTAAAAAGGCTTCTGCTCTCAGTGTGAGAGAATTTATTAATTTGCTGTATTGTTTGGATTTTAGTTACTTTGCTGAAAGTGTCCACAAGAGGCCAGGCAGGCTGCTGCTTATGTGGGGATGCACTCACTTCTGTGGCGAGCTGGAAGGGGACTACCTGCAAACCCTGGGCATACCCACAGAATGGCCTCGCAGCCCTTAGCAGGGAAAGCGTCTGCTCCTTGCCTGAGCTACGTTGAATGAGACACACCAGTGTGAAAGCAGCTCTCAGTTGTTTTTTAAAGCCACCAGTTTCCTATACCATCGACTCCCTTCCTTGTTTTGTAGCTACTTTGTGGTTTTAATTAATATTATGATTATACAGCAGACATGCTTCTATAGTGTCTGTTGCTGTGGCAGCTAGACACTTTAATTACAGAGATTAAAACGCAAATCAAGGACAATACAGAGTCATTATGATGATAATTACCAGTTTTTAATATTTGTAGCAAACTGGCCACTTGAGCCACAGAGGTTAATATTCAAACACGTGCCACTGGGTCTCTTCTGGAGACCTGTGTTCAGGTGGATGGTTGGGATGGAGAAGGGAGAGCATGGAGGACATCTTCTCACTGTCACTTTCCTGAAGTGTTCAAGCTGTTCAATGAATTGATATGTTAACTTAAGGGGTGACAAATTTGTCATCCAGTGTCAAGACCGCAGTTTAGAGCTGCAATTGTTTTATTCTGTTATTTACATTAAATTCATTTTGGTAAGAAATGAGAAGATATTCCATTTAGGATTAAACAAAAATGTCAGAGGAAGGATTTTTAGTATTTACTTAAAGGAAACTTGAAAATACATTTTGTGTTGAAAAATTTGAAATACTAACATAAGAACTAGTGCTTTTTTTAGTACATTAGCTTTTTGTAGGTTTCATGATTAATACAAATGTAGGAATATTCTAGTTCATATCTGTGTGTATTTCTGATTTTGGGAATGGGAAGATTGCTTGAAAATAATTATTCTGGCTTTAAAATCACCATATCATTTAAGCTTGCAGATCCAGCCCAAACAGCTTTCATAAGGCTTAGGAACACTCTATGGCCTCAAAATAGGGTTAAAATCTTTGTCTTCAGTTATTTTTTATTTACAAAGAGAAGGCTGTAGTTTAAGAATCTTTGAATGTTGTTCTTGTCAGCTTCTAAATACCTTCTTTCTTGATATGTTTGTGTATGTGTTCTTTTCTTGCTTCCTTGTGTGTTCGCTTTAAATAGAAGGAACAGAATATGATCTCCCCTTAATTCTTGGCCCAGAGGTCTGTAACAAATCTGTTGTTATCTGGCAGTTTGTAGCTGTCAGTATGCCCGTGTAGTGGTCACTGGGAAATGTATATGCTGCTCCTTTGAATGGAAAGGACCCTGATACTTTGGTCGTACACTCCCTGATTTTGCCACTGTACATCCTCCTACATCATTGCCAAATCCCACTAAGCTCATGCTGTCACTCTGGCAGGGAGCTGAAAGTCATAATCATATTAGAAACATGGCAGGTTAAATTCAGAAAGGAAAACTAAGAAGAGTCGCTCCAGAAAGATTTCTGACTGTTGAAAAATCTCCAAGTCATCAACTGCCAGCCTTGCTAGACACCAGGGAATTGTCACCTGCAGTGCAGTAAAGGCAAACATTTCTTTTTTTTAAAGAATACACCACCATATTCTTCCTTAACTAGGCAGAAATAAGGGGCTACCAGCAGGAGCTAGCTGTAAACCCAGGAAGAGTGACAAATAAACCAAACAGAAGCAATAGAGAATATGTGGTCGTTCACTACTTGTCTCCCTCAAGAGCCATAGAGATGCTGTGTGTGAAGGTGGAAACAGCAGCATGTACACCCCCTTCCTTTTCCTGTCACCCTCTTGTGATCTAAAGTAACACTCCCTCCCAAACACACTCTTGTTTTGAGACAAAGCTCAAAGCACAGGAAGTGTTTCCCAACCATATTCCTTTCCTCCACATATTTCCCATATGTGGAGGAAGGAAGCCAGATCTCTAATTGTTACTCCAGTGTTTGTACCCGTGTGTCCTCTTAGGGAAACAACCTATGTCCTGGGGGGAATTTCCCTACATATTTTCAGCAGGAGTGGGTTTTTATTTGCAAGTGAAAGAAGACTTTGAGGGACATAAGCAAATGTTGATACTGTGGTCTATCCAGGGCAGCAGGTACCTGCCTAGTTAGAGCAGGTGAAACGAACTCTTCAGGCCATGTCATTCAACTTTATTTTGTACCAGTGATTTCATTTTTTAGTTATCTCCCAATTACACTGAAGAACTACACAGCAGTGAGCATGTGGTTTAAATCAGAGCAGAGTACAGGCATGGAGTGGTGCATAAATCAAAATCACGAATCACTGAAAGAAGAGCTTGTAAGGTAGGGACAAAGAAAAGGCATGTTTTCATATTAGGTTTCATAAAAAGATTTTATCCCTAAACTGAAGAGATGAAAGGTCATTCAATTGTGTGGCAGAACCTAGAAGGAAATATTGTCCTGTGGGTAGAATAGTGGTGGGAAGCATCAACTCTTTCCCCTGTCCCCTTGTTAATGGGGATTTGACAAAGAGAGACAAAGAGACAGCAGAGAATTTTCCAAGATATTACAAGACACTCAATCCTGATGCTTGGGCTCGTGCTAATGATCAAGTTACATCTTGTCAGCTGAGCAGAAATGTCTTTGTGCAAGCTTTTAGCCTGCAGCAAAAGCAAAATAATTCAGCTTAGTTTTCATTTGCAGTGAAAAAAGTTCACTGTGCTTCTCAATGTCTCAGTGCATGGGCAGTTACTGGTTTCTGTAAGCACAGGTGGTGCAGTTCTTTACTGATTTTCAATCAAGAGTGAACTACCAGCTTTTAAAATCTCATAGTCCAGGACAATGGCATGAAGAGAGTTGTACAGTTCTACTTTGAAAAGGAAGTAGATTTGAACCAGATTTTGTTCCAGAGGGATGCTGTGGAGCAGCCCGATAACTATGATGAGGCTAGGCTCCTTGGAGAATTGATCATCTGCTGGAGTATCAGTGTAGCTATACTGTGGGAAGGCCCTGGAACAATAAATCTTAATAATAGACTGAAAACAAGGCTGATGTACAGAGGAAGGACTCAGTGGTTGTGCAGTTAAAGTAATTGCATAAAGGACTTTCCAAAAAAATATCCTAGAAACAACTTTTTCTTACATGAGTTTTCTACAGCATACTGCCTTCTGTATTGGCTGCATTGAGCTGTTGGCATTCGAGCGTCCGTGGCTCTGGGACTTTTGGAGTACACCAGGATTTTCTATTTGCTGAGAGGACATACAGAAGCTGGTAATAAACAGTTCCCAAGGGACCGTTCCTTAGATTATCCATGCAGTGTCTTAGTTTGTAAGTGTGATGGATCACAAATAATACTGATGGCATTAAAGCAATTCATCATAGAAAAAAAACCAAACAACAGAATGTTGCATTCCCCTGAACTTGATAGAGCTTTACCAAACATTTTAATAATGCTGGGAATTGTTCCTTAGTATTTAAACATTGAAAACATCTGAATTGCAGCTGGAAGTTGTGTTAGTTGAATGCTTCACTAATCCAGGTATTTCAGATCTCAGGGGTGTGTGTGTACATTCACACACTGTCTTCCTGTGGATGTACACTGTGTGTGTAGATGCCTGTAGTTACATGACATGTCTATTATGTGTGTATCCACATCTGCCTAGATAGATCCTTCATTACCGCTTCAGACTTATTTGTCAGACACCATTGGACAACTTAATTCAGAGCATTAACAGTAGTTTCTTTTCATTAACAGTCTCGTTAACTTGGGAGGCAGTAGTCATTAGAGTACAATGTGAAGGCAACAATATTACATCTCAAGTATGAGAGAAGTTCATGATGTTTTCAGATCCCTGACTCAGTCTTCACCTGTCAATACTCCTGTGCCATTGGACACTGAATGTCCACAGCTGGATCTATCCCTTTGTTCTTAATTTATGGATATTGTCACCTGATATCCCTGTGGCCTTCTAGAATGCCTCTTCATGCTACCTTTATATTATATTTTGGCTTATACAAACTGAGCTTACTTCTGAACCTCAACTGCCTTCAATATTTTTTGTTGTAAGAATGCCCAGGCTGACATTTGCTACTGAAGTTTGACTCCAGAAAGAAAATCAGTTCTGCCACTACTGGAGTATCCATGTCCATTGTGTATGTGCAAGGGGAAAAGGAAGGTAACTCTTGTAGTCCAGATGCATGTCCTGCCTTAGCAGACATCTGTGATCTAACAGATGTGGCATATGCCTCTATTTCATTGAGATGCCCTCAGCCCTTTAACAGTGTGAGTCCTAACTCCTCTAAAAGTATGTCATTTCTTCAGTGTTTTGGGGGTTTGAATCTAGGACAAGAGTATCAGCAGAGAGCAGCAGGTACAAATATTCAGCCTGTATATCTTATCAGATATTCAAGAATGCAGTAAGAAATGTCAGAGAGAGCTTTCTATGAAATATTTAATTAACAGCAACAGCTACAGAAATGAAAAACAACATCCAGGCAATTACAGTGTTCAATAAAGCAGCTCTCAGAGGATGGAGCAGCAACGGATTAGTGACTGACTGGCATTTAAATATGTTATCAACCAGTTAGGGAGACCAGAGTAAATTTGCTCCCCTGGGGATCAAGCTAGTAGAAGTATTATAACTATATTATTGTTTCTCAGGGCAATCAATTGAATTATATGGTGCAGTAGTCCAGGATGTCTGGCTGTTATTCCAGCAGCTGGTTACGTGATTTGTTTCACTGGACGTTAAGACAATGTACTGGGTGAGATATTTCTGTCAGTTAGCAGTCTGGTTTAAAATCAATGATGTATACATTCTGCTTTTGTATTTTAAATGCAGAGTATATTGGAAACTCTGTAAGTTATAAAGTGGTGGAATATGCTAATCTTTGGACATTAAAATAGAACACAATGAAGAATTTATGTTATCTTTACCTTCAGGGCCAAATACATGCTGAGAAGGCATAATTAATCTACCACTTGTAGTGCCTTCTTTTCTCATGATCATGCAAAATTGTGGGTAGTTTCAATGATCAGGGATTTCTGCTGTTATAGATTTTGCATTAAAAAAAAAAGAGGAAGCCCTAGAATAAATAACTGTAGTTTTAGTATGATGAACGATATAAAATTACATGAACTGCAACCATACTTCATTGCAAGATAATTCATTCCTTTTATACATACATACAATGCTGATGACTCCCAAACCCCATTTCCTGATGAAGCTGTGCAGGAAAGGCATACTCTAGTGTACACAGATAGATGTGTAGTTGCATTTCTAATTGCTTCTGGTGATTGAGTCCATTGCTTCTCTCTGTCTCTTGATAGTGTACAAGAATGCAAAGGAACTTGTAGGGAGTTGACAATTTCCAAAGCTGAACCTAATAAATAAGGTTTGTATTCATTTATGTTTGGTGCTCAAAAATTTGGCAAGTAAATTAAAATTAATCTGTGTCCCTTCAATAAGTAACTGGTCCAAACCCCACATTCTGTGAGCTAAAGGATAGCAAGCCACAGTGATTCAGTGTGGAATCAACATTTCTTTGATATTGTTCATTCCTACTTCAGAGCAGCAAGGTTACCTGGGATAGCCTGTTGAGCCAGTAGCGTGTCAGACTCTTTCTTATAAGAGAGACAGAGCAGCAAAGAGCAGCTTGTTATTTTTTTCACCATTGCATTTATATAGGTTTGTTTTCCCCCATGGCCCCTTTCTTCTCAGTTTCTCTCCCAAAGGTGAGAGCAACCTTTGCTCCAAGGACACTAGGAGCCAATATAATGGTCCAAAGCAGAGCAGCTACTGAAAGAGGTACTGCTGGGAATGATTTCTTTCACAGTAAATGCATGTTTATTGATGGTTGGAAGTGAAGAAGAGCCCTGGATAAGGCAACCTTTAAAAACCCCAGGTACCTAGGAGTCCCCTGGAATAGCTAAACATTTGCCATTAATGGCATACTTCACTCCAGAAGAAAACACTGTCATTAAAACACACAGGATGCCAAGTGCCTTCAATACAATTAAAACATATTCACCTAAGTTCTGTGAACCCCAGAACATTATAGCCAACAAAACAATACATCAAAACAAGCACAGTTATGTTCATGAACTGTAACAAAGACGACTACAGACAAGTATGTCATGCTGGTAATGCTCGCTGAATGATGTCTTGTGTAAATTGAGCAGTTTCCCAGATGCAATGCTGATTACATCCAAAGCCAGTAAAAGGGGCAAGATGGACTCATCCAGCTGGCAGGACAGGAACCAAAGCAGGGTCTGGTTGCTCACCGCTGACCATCTCGTCATGAAGAAGAGGGCTATTATGTGATGCCTTATCTTGCAGATGCCAAGATGCAGAACACATTACTGAGTAAGAAGTCCTTCACTAAAGATGGATTATGTGCTATATTTTGTAGCTGGCAGATGACTAATCCAGAAAAAAACACAACCAGCTGCCCTGAGATGTTGCTGCTGGAATGAAATTCTGGATGAGATCAAGTGCAAACTGAAGAACATGCACATTTGATGTCAGTTCCCCTTGCACTAACTGATGAGATATTTTGAGAGCTCTCAAGCACCTCTCAGCAGCCTCTGCCAATTCCACATTGCAGCAAGGAGAGAGGGGCAGTGGGCAGGCAGGTGAGAAGCTCACAGAGAAGCTGCTGTACACCATGTAGTCTGCACAGTTTGGATGAAAAGACATTCTTACAAAGACACTTTGGAGAAGATTTGTCAAAGTAGAAACAGTTCTTATTGGAAATTATGAAGTGCTCTTCTAAAGTGAAGTACTAAGGATCAAGTTGCTTGAAGCTCACATGGTTTTCCCCGTTACCCCTCTAACACTGAGAGATGCAAAATGAGAAAAAGATGTTCTGCATAACTGGAGCCTGAAGTTAATTAATGCTCAGAAAGTGGTTTGAAGATGAAAAGCACTGCTGCTAAGTGTTACTAATAGTGGAGTAACCCTACTGTTAATTATAAATAACAACAATGCTATGGAGCACACTGCATGCAAAGATCTCGAAATACTTTTGAAATATGAATCACTGATTTATTCTGGTATTCTAAATGGGAAGGACGAGTCGTGGAGGCATGTGACAACTTGTTCATCTGAAGCATTAAAATACAGAAGTAGGGGAGTCCAAGACTGCAATCCAGATCTCAGACTTGCATGTTTAACTCCTACAGACTGGTCCCGGGCTGTGCAAATCCTGTGTGGCAGAGTCTAACCTCTGACTTAATTTTTGAGTTACATGGAAGAGTCTTATTTGTTCAAAGTATTACTGTTAAACTGAGATGTGTACCTCTACCCCTGATGTCTCTTCTGTAGTGTTAGGAAGTGCAAGGAATCCTTGCAAGGAGTCTAGCAAACATTCAGTATTGCTTCTCCTTGCTACTGCTTTGTTTTCTGCATGGAGTGATACTAGACTGATCACTCAAACAGAGGTTTCCTAACTCAAAGCCTGGTATTTATCCCTAAAAGTCTGCAGAATAAAGTGACTCAATCCAGCTCAGTGAACAGTGACTGAATTTCAATGGGAGATGCTAATTACACCCAAGGACCCTCTTTGTTTTAGGGAATGACAATAGGAAAGTAAAATATAAAAGAACCATCACCTGACATAAAAAGAGCATCTCATCTAGGCCTTGCACTCTTTCTCCTTTCTTGTGGCTAATAGACCTTAGCTGCTGTGTTAGTTTGACTTTCCATTTCAGCAGAAACTTTGAAAATGAGCATTTTTAGTTCTCAAACTAATCTTTTCCTGTGAACGAGGGTTCATTTGTATGCTGTTATTGTCATTAGCAGTGTAATCTTCAGTCTTAATGTTAGTGTGTAGATTTTGTGCATCCTTAGGGTAGCTGTGAAGTAGTTCTCCTCTAACCCACAAGTGCCTCTGTTTTCCTATCTTGCCAAGGACTATTGTGTATTGTGATCCTCCACTAATAGAGGAGATTAGCTGAATCACAGCAGTCTCCCAAGCAAGAGAGATGACACTTGTTTTTTTCTTCTTTTTCCTCTTCAGTTGATGTTATAAGCTTGTCTTTTTATTCTGGGAATAATCACTTTGTGTTTTTCTTTTATTATTGCCAGTTCTGCTCTAAGACTTCTAACTGCAGAGTCCTAAAGCACTTCCTTGTTTCATCTTCATGGCCATTCAGAGTGGTTAATGGGCTTACAAGCAAATCAAGACTTCTATCTTCCTTGAATGGAGCTTTTGTTGGAGTCAATCTGCTTGCACAACTGGGATCACAGGTGTATGCAACCTTTCAAACAGTGGCTCTTGTACTTCAGACCAAATTTGCCCAGATGTTATTTCGAGAGCAATCAGAATTATTAACGTATAGTTCAGCAAAATGTTGACAGAATACAAAGCATAGAACACCTTGCGCTGAAATTCCAAACCCAATTAAATGGGCTAATTCACCTACTGCTTAATTGGCTGGAAGCCATATGAGTAATTACTCCACTGACATCTTCCAAAATGATATTCTTAATTGTTACATTTATTTGCATCACAATGAAATAACCACATCTTGGTTCGGCACAGCTCAGCTCCTCTTACAGCAGCAGCCTCACCAGTGTAAGGCAAGAAGCAGTTTTGCATTTCACAAGGTTGCCTTCCTGAAAACATCAATTGGCAAGGCAGCAAAGCGAGGCCACTGGGGAGAGGGGCAGGAAAATGCAAAGTTAGTCTGTTTATTCTTGAACATATGTAGCTTGTTACTGTAGTACGTGGTGGCTTTTATTGTAGCACGCCGCAGAAGACTCCTTTCTTTTTCCCCTCTCTCTGTTATTGTTCACTAAAATGTATGAATGTAGCAGGGCAATGCTATATTGGTTGTGCTTGCAAACTGCAATATAATATCACACTCCAGAGATGCAGTGTTTCTATTTGCTGTCATAAATTTATTTTGTATTTTCTTTCCTTCATAAAAGTTACCCCTACTTCTTTATACAAATAATGTCATTCCAAGGAAAATGTATGCAGAACCACTTTACAGAAAACCTCTATAAGCACTATTTGGTCTTGCTGTGTAGATCTACTCTCTAATTGCTTTGAATTTACTTTATTGCAAGGCTGGGGATTGCTTTGAAGTGATTATGAAAGAATAAGCAGGCTTCTGCAAAGGGAATTTAGGAAAGAAAAAGCTTTTAAGAAATCCTATTTTGAAGTTCCAGTTCCAGAGGGTCCCCCTGGTTACTGAGATGTAATACCAATGCATTCTCTTCCCTTCACTCTCTTTAAGGGTGCACTCTTCTTCATTAATAAGTCTTACACTGGCATGAAAATTGTTCCTTGAGATCATTTTCCAGCCATGTCATTTTCTTGTAGGGGGCCGCAATATTGCTGTATTTATTGGCTTTTTGAAAGTCCTTTATATGCATTCAGGAATATTTTCATCCGTCTCACAAGAGCTTTACCCAATTCTAACCCTGTTCCAAAATACAATAGACACATGATGGCTTTGCTGGCTGCATGATATCTTCTTTCTAAAGTACATGAGTTAGGTACAAAGTTCATCCGAGTGTGTATTTGACCAAAAGAAATTGAATATTGAAAATAAGGGACTTAAATGGAGCAGGTTAATGTTATTGAAGAAAAAAAGTAGGAATAATAAAGAAAGGAAGCAAAGATTTGGACTGAAGGGGTTTTTATATTTATGAGCATTCAAAACTCTTGGATAGATACTTCTAATTCTTATTACTTTCTGTGAAGGAAAAGGGTAGGATTCTATTTTTCAATGTAAAATCAAAGATTTTTTGTAAGATACCAAAAGCGGATCCAGCCATCTTTCTACATCTTTCTATCCCAGCATGAACCTCAAAGAGTGACAACGAAGGAACAGAAATCAGACTCATCCATGTTGTTGTCTTCAGGCCTTGGAAACTGTGACATTCCCAGACAGTGTTCCCTTTTAGAAACTGTCTGCATTCATTTATGAATTGTTTATTTATCAAAACCTCAGAATTTCCATCCATGCATAGAAGACTTGTTGGTTTTCTCAAGCAAAGCTAATAACGTCTGCTCTTAATTAAACATTAATGGTAACAAATGGCTGCCTATCGAGTTTTTATTCCCTGTCAATCTGTGCAGTATCTGAACATCTTTTGGAAGGCAGATTTCTCACCCTATCTCACTTAGGATGCCCTGAATCCAGCACTCATCCTTCCAGGCATGGTCAGGGCTGTCTGTTTCAGGTGTGGGAGCCGGACACTTGGAAAAAGAATCACTCACATCAATTATAGGAATTAGCCACATTAATTATAAGAATGAGGTGAAATAGAGGTAAGCCCACTGCCTCGTGATGCTTCACATGGGACTCCTGCTGAAGAGAGTGTGCTTAGGGATGTGCTCGGATAGAACTGATTAATACTGATTTGGGTCTCCTGTGTTAGAGTGACCCCAGATTAATAATATTCAGCTTTAGATATTTTTATTATTTCTCAGTTGTCTTGAAAGTGGATGTTTGGGAAACACGTATCAAGGAAAAAATGTGTCTGCTGGTAAAATGAAAATTATCAGGCATCACTGACAGTCCCAAGGCAGAGAAGTGAAGAGAATAAAGCTGCTGGCATGCAAGGATGCAAAATTTTTTGTGCCACATTAGTTAAGCATTAAATTCTTTATAAGTTGTAGCTTTTCTGCTAAAAATGTGTTCAGACAGCCTATGGAAAAGTTGAAATGTGTTGTAAGTGGTTTGTAAGCTGTGCAGCAGCTCTTGCCATGGTGGAAGAAATGGGCTTCTCCAGCTCCCAGCTCCATTTGGGCTGTCACCTCCTGGGTGAGCTCTCTTTGACTGGTTCAGTATTGATTTTTTTCTCTGCACAAAGCCCTGGCACCTCTTCCCCTTCTCATTTGCAGTCCATCTTCACAGAAGTCAGTCAAATGCTCTTACCTATAACTCACTTCAAATGCTTGCTAACTTCAAACCCACCAGTTCAAAGAACTCTGGTTTAGTTGCTGTTTTTGCAGT
This sequence comes from Urocolius indicus, assembly GCA_013401255.1. Taxonomy (NCBI): domain Eukaryota; kingdom Metazoa; phylum Chordata; class Aves; order Coliiformes; family Coliidae; genus Urocolius; species Urocolius indicus. The sequence goes on from WBNH01012196.1 coordinate 669,785, forward strand.
AGTTACAGCCTAAATAATTAGCTAATACCTTTTAAATGTGTGTTTTAAAGATTATGCTTTAAATCCCCAAACTGTGTCATCATTTGAAAACAAGTCTCCTTAAAATTGCACAGCAAGCAGAAACAGAAAAGCTCCAGATGGTCCAGTAGTTGGCTGTTTATTTACAGTAAACTGGATCCCTTCCTTCAGCCTTTTATCTCACAAAATACAGTCCCTTAGCAAAAGGTGAGAGGTTTTCTGTTAGCTCTGTAAGTTATATCTGAGTCCCTTTACCAATCCAGAAGTGAAAAAGCTACTTTGGACAATTACAGTGCTCTAAAACCAGATGGGAAAGTCCAGGGAATGTTGGGCTCTGACCTGCGCAGATGCTCCAGTTGGCATTACTGACACAGCCGACAACATCTTTGTCACATCCCCCTGAGCCGAGGAGAGAGTTGCTGGGTGTCTGTTGGGAAAGCACCTCTGATTTTTCAGTGTTTTCTTTTTTGCCCTTGACTGTTTGTTTTGAGGATCTCAACAACAATTCTTTATTATTTTACATCCTGTGACTTTGAAGGTAGGACTACAAAAGAGATTTGACTGAAATATTTGGGATATTTGCAACTCTCACATCTCTAGTGTGGCTCAGCTCTGCTTTCTAATCTCTCTCACATAGTCAGAGTTTTCACAGATGTTGCCCTAAATCAGAAGAAAGCTCTGATGTCCATCTATGCCGAGATCTGTAGAGAACATCTTTTTAGGTCTTTCAGTACACTTTTTTGTCAACTGTGTTTTTCTTGTCTGCTTGCTTGTGCTCCAGCTGGGCCTTCTGTGCTTCGTACAGAGAAGCAAACCCTGCCAGCACATTACATTATTTATAAGGCAGAGATGCTATCAGATCTCATTCAGGTTGGAAGAGACTCTGCTTTCAAATAATTATAGAATTTACATTTATGTCGTGCCCCTCAGGGAGACCTTGAAGTGCCGTGTTGAGTGTCATTGCAGAATGAGGATTGTTAGTTTGCTGCTGAATAGGAATAAAAACAGTCAGAAGGGGATAGGGGAACAAATACCACATTGGTGGCTGGTTGCCAGAAGTTATGAGGAGAGTTTGGGTGGAAGATACAATTGTCTAAACCGAATCTTAAATAAGAGAGCAGATCTGAAGCAATCTGTAGAAAGAGCTCTAGGCTCACGTGTGACCCACGTGGACAGAATCCCAGGTTTATTTGTCATCTGAAAGAGTTAATGTGCATATAGATCCTTATGCAAAGCATAGGACTTACAAGTCCAGTCTAAAGAGCAGGGATGAGCAGTCACCTGGTTTTGGCAGAAAGGAAGGCTTGATGTGGCGTGAGTTCAGGGGTACACTTGAGAGTTAATCACCACCATTTTGTCTGCTTCATATCACATCTATTAATGTTGCTTTCCAGTTTTAGCCATGACTTAACATGTTTCTGGATTCTCAGCAGGGACAAGCACAAGCTGTAGTTTCCTCCAAAGTTCATTTTATTGGGATGTTTGTACCATATGCTTGTCTCTAGGAATGCATTTGTTGGAAGGAGGGTGTTCTGGAAGGATACTAAGCATCCATATTTTAAGTGTAAAGTCTAGTGAAGAAGTTAAGTTTAGTATATTTGTAAGTAGAACTGTTCTTGTTCTTGCCATGGCACAATGCAACACATTAGTTAAGCAGTTTGGAAAAGTAGATTAAAGGAGAAGTCCCAAGTGATACCCTTATTCTTCATCTTTGGCAAATCAATTTGATACAAGAAGCTTTAAAAGAGGAGAAAAAAAAAAAAAAGAGGAGGGAAAAGGCCCAATAATGCCTGGAGTGAGATGTCAAGAGATGCAGTAGTAAGGCCCAAGGTCAGATTTGAGATAAACTGGACTCTTACAACAAAGACTGTTTCAGTGCTCTGCCTCTGTGTTGCCAGAGTTCTTATGTGAATATCAGAGCAGGGGTGTCTTCATGTGATGTGATCAAAATGTACTTGGTTACTTCTTTTTGAGAACTCCTACTGGCTGATATAAAAAGTCCTGATTTAGAATCACAGGGGACCCTTGTGTTTGGTGCAGCACAAACAAATCTGAGGGACAGTTTGATCTCCAGAGTCTGGAAGCTACAGGATGAGAAGATACAACGTTGAAAGCTGGCTAAAAGAGCTGAGACATTTTTGTTGGTAATTTCCAATCAGATTTGAAACTGGTGGCTTTGTAAAGCATACAGAACTCCCAAACTCTGAAAACTAATATTGTGCTGATGGACCTGCTTGAACAAACATAGTAAAAAACGTGCTCTCTGTTGTGGCAAGCTGAGAAAGCAGATGGCAGTCAGAAGCTGAGCAGCATACAGAAGTTTGAAATTTTAAATGAAATCAATTTGAAGCTTTGTTTGTGCCTAAGGCACGCTTTCCCCTCGGATGAAGGAGAATGGCTAGCTGAACTCTTTTACATGGGCTCTGGTTTTGAAAAGGCTGCTGAAAGATTAGAAATCCTCTGTGATATCCACCATTGTATTAGTCTGGACCAGAAACATGAAATTCAGGTTGGTTCTGAACAGGAAGCCTTTCCAAAAATGTAAACTCCTGTAATGAGATGGGTACAGGAGAGAGACTTCTGCTTTTACACAGCGTGCCATAAATATTCAGATTATGTCATATGTTTCCCGTGCTCTGAGGAGATGTAAAAAAATAACTGAATCCTGAAACAGACAGAAACACCCTGTTGTTCTGCTACAGTGAAACAATTTGTGTCTTGATTTACACATCACGAACTGACTTGACTTTCCTGTAAGCTCACAAGAGATCATGGACCAAAGCAGGGAAGCTGCTCCCTGGGCTAAATTTTGTTCTCTGTATCTAAGAGTTCATTAGAAAGATGGGATAGGCTGGACCCTGAGGTCCTTATTTTTACTTACTCGATACTCTGACAGATTTTAATGAGAGCTTTATGTGAATAAAAATGATGTTTTTATGCCATGCCAGTAAGTTGACTGTCTTCTGCAGAATCATGAGCCTTTTCTGCTATCTCCTAGCTTTTTGGTAGTTGTGCTGTCTTTGTAGTTAACCAGCTTTGTGTAGGGATCCTTGGAACAGGTCTCAGCCTCCTGCTTCCTGGCTACTGATAGCTACGTTAGTTCAGTGGTAAAAAGTTTTTATTTCTGCTGGTTTGGTTTTTAGCCTCTCTCCTTTTTTTTGGAAATCATCCCATTAAGTTGCAGCTGTACTCATCTGTTATCTTGAGCTCTACAAACATACTGCTAGTAGTTTGTGGGGTTCCTATCCTGATTAGCAGGGCTAAAATCCCAGTCCCAGAGATTCTGATAGTCCTGGATTTGCTCTGAGGTGATGGGTGTGCAGCTGACTTTGAGAGGTTACATACATACGCGCTACAGATGATAAGTCACTGCTGCTATTACTGTTTTCTAGTGCTTAACCTCTCCTTTCTCTTCCTGATACACAGTTTCTTTTGTGTTGTGCAGGTCAGAGCACATGACACAAAGAGCAGTGGACCTATTGCTCAGTGTCACTGGTGTGTTCCATACATGCTTCCCTGACCACTGATTATTATCCTTGCTAATGCCCAGGGCTTCACTGTAGCAAAGCACTAAGCATCATTGCCAGCTGCACTAGCTACCAACCAGCTGGCAAAGGACAGAGGAAGGGAACTGAGGAAGGGAAAGACACCACAATAGAAACAAAAATTATATATTTTAGACCCAGATACATTATTTTTGACAGTACAGCTCCCGAGAAAGCAATATGGCTTTTTTTTTTTCCTGATGGTGGGGGGAGTAATAATAAATAAACAAAACTCATGGTCTAAACAGAAACTGGGTTTGATTTTTCCCTTCAGTAAATTCCAGTGGCTGCATTTGGCTTAAACCATTTTAGTCTTTTTGAGGGCTTTGTGTAGAAATAACAACCAAAAATGACAAAGGAAGAAACTTGTCCTCTTGCTATTTTTCCTCTACTCTCTCTCTCAATCTGCCTTGCAGTCAGAAAAATAATCCTAATACAGCTCTGTGGTACTCTGAGCTGTTGGTGACTTGGAACCTGGGACCTGCTTCTCTTGGGAATTTCTTCTGCTGTTCCAGCTTTTTGACCAATTTTAACATATTTTCTTCCTGTAGTCCCAGATGATTTTTATATTTCTTCCTGTCTGCAAAACTATAGAAGGAAGAGGGTGGATAAACTGTTCTGATGTTTCCAGTGTTGCACATCCAGATAAGAGTTTAGACTGAGAGGCACATTCTGAGCTATTTGGGTTTGCTCTTCTTGCATGGAGTGTTGTAAGCATAAGGCCTGTGTATGAAGCAGAAGTGTGGTCTGTGGAGTTCAAAGATTCACCAGAAAATGTGTGTAAAGAGCCACAGACTCCTGGTATTCTGGCTCTGCCTTCTAGTGTGTGCTGGGAAGTTTGTATGGAGATACTGGGGTACCAATTTAGCCTCTCAGATACCACTTTCCAGGCAACCAGCACCGGGTCCCAGTCCAGCTGGGGCCCATAAGTGTAGTCCAGCAGAGCGGTACACAGGTATTGATTGTGTGCCTGCAGTCTGAGTTTAAGTGAGAAGGAGACCAGCTGGTGTAAAATTACCCCTTGACTCCAGTGGAGCTATGTATCTCACCTCAGCTGAAGAGCTATACCATTTAATATTGCCTCTAGCTTCTACAAAGGCTCTTACACACATTTTGGATTTAAGTCTTGTCTGCAGATCTTTGGATGTAGGTGTGTCTTGAAAGCGAAGAATCAGAAATTAGCTCTGTCATTAAGTTATGTGTTATATTGCCACTGCTACTGGGAATTTATGTGATGGATTTGTGTGGCTAATGTAGTATTGGGTGTAGGCTCTGTAGCCTCTGCAATGCTGTCTTACAGGCTTTATAGGTATAAACACACATACAAATGTAGCAGCTTAACTGCATAAATCTTTGGATGTGTTTGCATCTGGCTGCCTTTGGATATCCAGATTTAATTATCTTCAGGTAATTAAAAATAATATATCAACACACTGCATTATGAATAAAAAAGGACAGGGGTTTGTGAAGCCTCAAACACCTCTGCTGAGTCTTGATAGATGCACATGCTATGTGCTTTTGTTGGTATGCAGTGCAAACTCTGCTTACATGGGTAATGATGGATCAAGTTTCCCATGTAACAAGTCCCTTGCCCCAAAAAATGGTAGCTATTTCTTCTTTCTTTTGTGTGTCAGGAATATGTGATTTTGTTGGCAGCACACTTTTTGTAATGAAAAGCAAATGGTATCCAATATGTCTTGGAGAAAACGTGCAAACAACAGCAAAATTATATGTTGTTAAAAAAAGATATGTAACTTGTTTGCTGTCAATAGAGCTCTTAATGATAGAGTACAAGGAAAATGTACCCAGTGATCACTGCATGTGTGCAGTGATATGTGTAGGATTGGAATATATATATGTATTTTAAAAGCTATACCATGAGAAATTAAGTTGCAAATATTGGATCCACATCTGCAACATTTCATAGAGTTGAAGAGTGTGTGTGGACTTTGTGAATAAGGATATGGTTCTGTAAAAGATATGCAAACTACAAATCCCTGCCTGGTGTCTTTAAAGAGAAGACATAGACAACTCCCTGAAATTACTGCTCTGCAATTTGTTGTAATTTTAAGTTCAAATATGGAGAATAACATCCAGAATCACAAGTCTGTACAAGGAAAAATCCAAACAAAAATAATTCAGCGTATCTCTGTGTATAGACTAAGTATGGAAAGAGCCTTCTCTGTTTTGTTTTGTTTTTGTTTTTGGGTTTTTTTTTTTTTGTAACATCCTGTTAACTTTATCCAGGCAAGCAGCCACTATATAGAATCTATCCTCATTTTGGAGCTGATTTTTAAGTGCCTCTGTTATTCAGTGTAACTTGGAAAATGGATTTTTTTCTTTTCAAAAGCTGTCTCTTTCTAAGAAAGATTGTGAATGATTTGCTATTCCTATTGCCAGTAGAATTGATTGTTCTTGCTTTGAAATCAGCTAGAAGACATCTGGGCTAAAATCTCAGTGTTTTTGAAACACACAGCAAAATTCCCCTTGACTTCACAATTGTCACATTCTCCCCAAATATGAAAACTTACTGCTTGCATCCAGCCTACATATTTTACACCAAGATCTAGTCATGCTAAACCTTGCTCATGCAGTGAATTTTTGCAAGTAGTGAATAAAAGAGGGAATGAATACTTGAAAGGAAGCTCATGGGCCTTGATTGAATGACTGTCCATAAATATTTGATAGCAATATTTGTCCTGTTCTTGCAGAGACTCTTAAAGAGCTTTTCCTCTATGATCTTTACTTGACTAGTCTTTTCTCCTTTCTTCTCCCTATCTGTTGGATGTCTCATTTCTGTTCCAGTTGCTAAACCGTACATCTCAGAAGTGGAACTTCCCTTAAAAATGATAGTTTTTATTAAAAATTAAGAATCTGTAGACAGCTCACAGGAGCATGTTTTTAATGAAGAGCTCTCAAACTCTGCATCTGCCCCACACAATCCTCTTTATATGCTACTAACACTTCTTAGTGTAGCCAAGTTTCAGATAATTACCCCTCAATCTGTCCTTGTTTCACAAACATCTACACGTTCCTTGAGGATCTATTTGATTCCTTGTTTATAAAAACATGGGATGGTATGAAGATTTCTCTCCTGACAATGTATCACCCCCATGATAAACTCAACTGGGAGGATCCAGTCCAGCTCATCTGTGTGCTCACTTGGTATCTGCTGTTTTCTCAGACTTTGTTCACAATCTCTATTTCCAACCATGCCTATACAAAGGAAGGGCTTGCAGCCCTTAAAGGATTCCTCAGGCAGGTTGAGCAGTGGTATGCAATCCCCTAAAGCAGCACCATAGGGATATCTGTCATAAGCAATGAAAAATATAAAAAATAAAATACTTTCTTTGAATATCAATTTTATAAATCTTTGTTTCAGGCAGAGTGTCCAGCCTAGGAAAGCCACAGAGTCTGGCTGCTGTTGCTGCTGTTTTACACTGTTGTAACCCAGAAACTTCAATAATTGCAGCCTTCATTTACACACTCTTGTGCACCAAACTGCCTGGGAGCTGTAGCCACTGGGAGGATGCTCAGCTGCTCTTTTTGCTGTTAGAATAAACCATGTAAACAGACGGTGCTGAAAAAATGAGCACAGAGGTAGCTATCATCAGCAAGGAGCAATCTTGCTCATTTCAGCTTCTGTGCACTAATGTTTTACTTAGTTATCTCTACTGAGGCTTTAAATGCAGCATGATACTGAACAGCAAAAAAAATAGGAGGTGAACAATTGCATAATTGTAGTTAATAATTTTTTTTGCAACTGCAGAATAACAGCGAGGGGGGAACAACTGGGATGTCATTTCATCTCTGCTGTAGCAAATATTGGCCTCACAGCTCCTGTTAAACTCATAGGAGATGCACACCTAACACTCTATACCCCATATCTGGTAAGAAGGAATTTGAATCCAGAGTGTTTTTAATGATTATTTTTTACTTGTATTTATTAAATTTTTTAATTTTTTTTTGGCATCTAAGGTTTGCTGTTGCATATATTTCTCAGGAGGTCAGGGCTTTTTGGTGAGAGTAGCTCATGTGAAACATTTGAAGTGCTTAATGTTTTTAGTAAAACACTGTTATGATTGCTGGCCTTCCCAATCAAGACTAACATTAACGAGGGAACTGGTCTTAAGGATGTGTGCCATTTCCCAGTGACTTGAATGATATCTGTACACATACTCATTTGAAATGTACAAATGCAAAAATGTGAAAATTAATTCAGAATACCTTTGTGATCATTTCTGAATAATTAAGAACTCTGTCATAAGCCCTTTCATTTCTCAATTTAACCACTACAACCACTTTCTTTTTCCCCATGGTAAATTGTATAGCAACCTTGATCTGTGGTACTGAAAGAATGGACTTTTAAATCAAAACAAGTGTAAGGCAAAAAAAAAAAAAAAAAAGAGCATATTAATTGCTCCTTCTTCTTACATGGTTTTTTTTCATTCTCTTTCCTTCAGGCATTCCTTGCATAAAAATATCCATTCACCAACTGTTCACCAACTGTTCCTCCGTTCATCGCCATACCTTAGATTTCATTTTAAGACACCAGTGAATATTTGCTCTTCAGCCTCACTGTCTTTGAAGCTTTCTTCAGGTTTTTAAAGGTAGCAGTTTGAGGTTATATGAAACAGCAACAGGGAGTTAATGAGCACTTTCTGGAAGGGGCTTAGGTGATATTAAATTTATGCTTTTATGAAACTGTTACTAGAACCATAGCACTAAGCTGCCGGCAGCCTCTTCCTCACTTTAGCATCACTCAGTTGTTTAATTCCTCGCTCTCCTATCCTGCAACTTTCCAGCCACATCCTTCATGATCAAAAGATAAAGCGATGACTTGGGATGGCTTGGGATTTGGTTTTGAGAGTCGTGCAAACAGGACAGGCCTTGAACACTATTGCAGTGGCACATTCGCCTCTTGGTTTTGAATGGTGTTTCTTTTGTCAAAGTGAAAGAGACAGAAGAGGGGGTTTGTGGGTTTCATGTGGGGCTCTGGGCAGCCCAGGGATGCAGCTGGAGCTGCAGCAGTGTCAGCACATCTGCTTCATCTGTTTGAAGTAGGGACAGGACACAGTGTAGTGATCAGAGGTAAAAGGATCCTCTAAAGAGGTCTGCAGAGTTTTTGGTGGAAATGAACTCCAAATCTCACCCTGTGCCCTGTTATTTGTATCCTGTTTTCCCTATAGCTATTTGCATTGTTTTCCCCTTTGGAAATGAAGAAGGAGATTGAATACTCAGACTATAGCTACAACCATTAAAGTAAATATTCAGCCTATAACAATGAACTCCTGCAACTGCTTACTAAATTATGCACAAACACACCAGTTCCTTGAAGGCTGTGGATCAGTGAAATAAATATCTTCCTTTACCAACCAGGGGAGGTGACTGCAGTTTCTTTTCTTCCACATGGTGGGACAGGTGGCTTTCTCCTGGAAGGTAGTTGAGATGAGCAGAGCATTTGGGAGGCAGCAATATTTATATTTTCAGAGCTTACTATTGAACTTCTTTGGGAAAAAAAAAGTGTTATAAAAATGAAGTATGTTGTACATAAACCTGTATTTTTTTTCCTGGTAATGGGGTAGGAGGAGTTTTAGTCTTGAGAATACCGTTCAAGGTATTGCTGCAGTGCTTGAAAAAGGAGAAGAGCAGATACTGACTGAACTGCCTGCTGCATCATTCCTTTTTTTTTCTGCTGTTTCATTTTCAGAGGCTCTATCATCATTTAGATACCTGTGACAGCTTCTCTTCTAATAATAATATAGGCTCAGGAGTTGAGTGAGACCTAAGGTCCATCTATTCCAGTGTCTTGTCTCTGACAATATTCATTACAGTCTTTTGAAGGGGGCAAGTGTAAGAGCTGTGCAGGAGGGAGATATGGAATAATGTGATTCCCTGCATGGTCTCCTTTGGATCTATAATACTTAGAGACTAACCTAACCCCTGAGGCACAGGGTGTAATATCCTTTCAGGATTTTTGCTGTCATTAATTATGACAGTGCTGGACATAAGAGTAGATGTGCTTGTTGTTTCTGAGGATTTTCTCCTCCTTCTGTCTCGAGAGACACGTGATCTTGCGTCTTGTTTGTCTGAGTGAAGTTTGTCATGTTCCTTCCAGATGAGTGAGTTACAAGGGGCATGAAGGGACATTGCAAAAGGACTAATGGGCCTCCTCCTCCTTATTCTTTATGTCTGATTATAAATAACCTGGGATTTGTGACAGAGCCCAGAAGAACTACTTGCAGAGCAAGTATCCGAACATTTTGTTTTGTCTTTTAGCTCTGTGGATTAGTTTGGTCAATGTCAATATGTTTCCTTATCTCTCTGATATAGGAGCTTTTATAGAGCCCCTCAAAGGAACATTAATATGCTCCACACAGAGATTATTTTATGTGCAGAATGAGATACTTTGCACTTCTCCTTTTCCATCCATTGTTTTTAATGCCCCAATATGCACTGGTAATTTTGGAAAGCTCTTAAAAGAATAGGTGGGATTTGCTCATAAATCAGCTGAGCTTTGGTCTGTCAGCTTGCTTCTTTAAGGTGCTCTAAAAGGTGATAATATTTCAGTGTTTTTTATTTTCCCCAGCAGGTCACTTTCACGAGTGACATAGGTGTGTAAGAATCATCAGATTTTATTAGGCTCAGATTTATCTTCCAGTATTTCCTTTCACCTTTTGATTAGCAATGCTTTGATGTATCTGTGTTGAGGTTTTGGATGCATTTACTGAACTATGTTCTCTCCTAATAACTTACTACAGTTGCTTAAGTTCTCCATATTTGAGTGTGTAAGTGGCAAATGTAGACTCAGTAATGAAATACGGTAAATGTTGCTGCAGTATTTGTGATGCTTCAATTTGGAGAGCAGAGCAGATGGTATATAGAATTTTGGTTTTGTTTATTGTATTGCTCCTTGTGCTGGTTCCATGAGTCTGGTAACAATACACTGTATTGTGCCACTTTGATTTAGAAGTTTTACTTCAGGAGCATAATTACCCCTTCTTTAGCTTTAGTTCATTCTCAGCACATGACGAACTGTTTCCATATTTCTTCTTTTACCTGTGGTGGTACTTTCTTATGTGACATTCTCACCATTTGTATGATCTCTGACCCCAGCGATGCACAAGCTCCTGCTGAGTCAAATAACACATGAACCCTGTTTGGAACAGTTGCAAAAAATATTCTTTGCTTCAGGAACCGTTTAATGTCATGCTCCCTAGGGAAAGATGTTTGTTTCCCAAAACAAGAAAAAAACATCTTGCTATGAACAAAAGATATAAAATATTAAGCATCATTTTACCACTGTCAAAGAGTAAAAATCTGGACCCTGAATGGCTTCCGCAGGGGACAGGTTATTTTTTTCAGGTTGAGTGTGCACTCTGCAATTCAAAACACAGTGAAATAATCACTATTTTTTTATTCATCATTTCAAACTGCAGCAAATGTATTTTATTTTAATTCTTTTTAACCCAAAAAACATGCTTAACAGTACATTTTCTAAGGCTGTTGTTGACTTCTAACAGTGAGGCAGTTTGTCCTTTATCAGAATAGCAACACATGGCTAAACTAACATAAACTCTGCTGACTGTGTTGTGCACATGGTTAGTCTGTGAGCGGTTGTGTTGAATTGCAGAGAGGTGATAAGGATGCAGCAACCGTTTCATCCAGGTTTCCATTACAGAGCTGAATTTCAGCAACATCCTTCCTTGCCTGCACTATTCCCTTGTAACCTGAAAAGAAAAAAAATCCAGTTTCAGCTTTGACTGGTTCAATCCTTGCTGGCAAGGAATATCCTTTCCGATAACCTTGGCAAACTTGAACAGGTTCTTTGGAGATAGAAAACCTCCACATTGGTTCTTTAATTGTTACTTTTCACGTGTTATTTAATGCATCTACACCCCCTTCTTTGTAGCCCATCCAGTTACAGAGTTATATCACGTACGAATCACAAACAGATGATGAGTCCTGCCATTCCAATGGCATCTTCCAGGTCTAGATGCAGACACAGTGCGAACATCCCCCCAGGGAACATAAGATGCTCCTGATTCATTGCTGAGCTCCGGGATGCCATCTGCAGTTCCCAACACTCCTTGCCCTTTCAGGGCAGCCACACTTCCAGCATGGAAAGTTAATCATATCTGTCTCAAACTTTTCTTTTCAAAGTCAGTAAATTATTACTGTGGCCCACAGAGTTCAGCATTTTGACTGAGAGCTGTTTTGATAAATTAGTTATGGACTTTATTCTGTAGGTGTTTGAAAAGTAGGAAAGTTTTATGCCAAATGGGGAGAAGATTGCAGTGCAAATATGTGACAAGATGCATGAGGACCTAATGCAAATATGGATTATGCTTTCTTTGGCTGTCAATGTTGCCTTGAAATTGTGATTTTTCCCAAGTTTTCAATTGTTTTTAGACACTGCTGTTGATGTGAAATTCACATAACTTGCATGTTTTGGAAGTTATATTACAAGCCAATACTGCCTGGATATGCAGATTGCCTATCAAGTTACCTGCTGTCATCTTCATTTTGGTCGATCCGAGAGAGAAGTACTAGACAGTCATATCAATTTATTTACAGTGTTAGGGCATGATTTTAGCTACTTCTTGTACTTCTTCCTGATTTCACTCCCAATTCTGTTGATATTAACTTTCATTAATATGATACAAAACCAGACAATTGTCTCAGGGAACTTTTTTCCATCTTAATGAAAATGAAACTGTATCACTGATACACTTCCAGTGAACAGTGATTTGGCTGCAGTAGGGTACAGAATTGCTATTATGTTAATGTAACCACCTTTTATTAATGACAGGAGGCCACACTTGGCTATCATGAGGCTATGGTTTACTTATGTCTTACATGTAGAAAGGGATCATAGAGTTCTATGAATAATGGAAATCAGAGAAGGAAAAAAACCCCTATTAGGGTATCTTATCTATCTTTCTGCCAATATAAAATTCCCTTTTTTCAGTACATATTCTCTCGTTGTATTCTTTTTCCTGACAAAATGTCTGCGTTGAAATTCCTGAATAACTCTCTGTGAGAAATGTGATCTGAGTGCTGTTAGGATCAGTGGCAGGACTCCCACTGATTTCAGCAGCAGTTGAATCAGAACTGTAAAAACTTGAGCACATCTTGGTAGGTAGCTTCCTTCAAGCAGGGTTTTAATCTATAAATCAGTAGGAGATGTACAGGGTCTCTCTGTTCATGTACAGTAGCTATCGAGCGTTTGCATGACTGTGGTAGTTGCAGCTAGAAGGCAGATGGAACGCAGGTGATTACACCTATGTTGCTTGTTGATACTTCATTATTCTTTCACCTTCAGAAAATATTCTAGTAAAAAAGGCACCAGATATTTATTTTAAGATGTGTTTCTGGGTAGGTTACAGCTTTATTCAACAGCTGCTGGTTTGGTTTTTTACACATGAAAAGGAGGCATAGTGGAGAGAAGAAGATCCAAGATGCAGACACCCCTTCCATGTACTGCTCCTCTGTCTGCAACAGACAGAGCTCTTGAAAAGAGCAGGTCCAGAGCAGAACCACCTAGAGTAGGTCACACAGGAACTTGGTCAGGTGGGTTTGGAATGTCTCCAGCGAAGGAGACTCCACAACCCATCTGGGCAGCCTGTTCCAGTGCTCCCTCACCCTCACACTGAAGAAGTTTTCCCTTGTGTTTCTTTGGAACCTCTTCTGTTCCAGCTTGTACCCGTTGCCCCTTGTCATTAGTTTTACTCGCTGGACTCACTGATATCACTTGTTGATGAGGGGCCTGCTTGCTAAGCTTTGCTGATACCCTTGTGAAGGCCTCTATCTTACTGTCCTCTGTGTTTTGCCTCATCTGCTGAACAAGAGCTTTGCCCCTCCTCACATTTTGCTCATTTGCTAAGTCCAATGCCTGCCTGTTTGCAGAGTGTTCCAAGAGTCCTGCGAACAGGCAGCACTTCCTGCACACTTGAAGGTGAAATCCCATCTGCAACCTAATTTTGCCCATGTTTCACACAGAATTGCAGAATGGTAGGGGTTCACATTCCTGGATTACGTGATACTTGCTAGGTGAGGACACAGCAAATGATACAGAAAGCAGAAAGTTTCAGATACTTTAGAAGGCTATAATGAGTGTTTTACACAAAAAAAAAACCCCTGTGTTAACTGCAGGGGACAACATTGGGCTCTTCATCCTGCATGGAAAAAGCCACCTACAACTGCTAAAGTATGCAAGAGCTGCAGCACATGTCTGTGATTTAGAGATTTGAATAACTCTTATACTTGCCAATAGCTCTTATGTACAGGGATTATCCACCCTCTTGAATAAAAGTATGGTTTATAAAATATGTCATATAGGGAAGATCAAGTAACCCTGAGCAATGCAAAAGCTCCTGAGACAGGGGAGACAATAGATGGTTTCTTTGGTTGACTCTCCAACCCTCTTTTATTAGGTCTGTGTTTACTCTCAAGATTTCTCAAAGTCTGACGTAGCAGCCTGACTGCAAATCAGCTTATGTAAAGAAAAAGCCCTCTGACTTAGAAATTGTTCTACAGGCTGAGTGGTTTCTAGTTTTGCCATCCCAGGTGGCAGTTTTCTCCTCTGCAGCATGCACAGTGAGCATGAGGTGTGGATGTGTGGGTAGGAATTTTTGCTAAGGTTATAAATAATTGATAAATGCATAAACAGTATCTTTATACTGTCAGATGTAAAAAATTACAGGCTATAATATTGCTATTAGGCTTTTTGGCTGAGATCAAGTATATTGTCAGCTTTGGTTTATGTATCCTCCAAAGTGGCCTCACAACAGGTTCAGAGGTTGTGGAAACATGTTCTTCTGTTGGTTTTTTACTTTGTTCTTTTTAGTAATTTCATCAGAAAATGTAGTTCTTTAAGAAATTATAGCTTATCATTCATATGCTAATAAATTGACATTTACAAACAAGAAACATACATGTCAGTAACCAGATCAGTAACTGTAAAATAATTTCTATTTATCTCATCTACTAATACCACTCAAAGGCAGCTGCAGGCTTGCAGAGAGAAATAACATAAATACCAATTTAAGAGGTCTAGTCAATAAAATGCACTGCACACACACTCCAAATGTAATTAGTTACTCCATTCTGTTCCCATTGCATTACCTATGGATTACATCTATGGATTAGGCCTTCCAGAAAGGTTTCTCTCCTGCTGTTTTCCCCTCACTGTAAATCAGAGAGGTCAGGGAGCAGCTCTCATCTTTGGGTGGGAACTGTTTGCTTACAAATGTACCTTCTCCATCAGTCTTTGCCACCTCCAGTCTGGGGAATTTCCTCAATGGAAACCTGGAAAGAGTTTTAGTGCACATTGGTACTTATCTGAGGACTCAGGAGAGGGACTTGGATATCCTATTAGGAGAACATACAATAAATTGGAGTCATATCGAGATTACTTTGAAACTCTTACTCTGCTTAAAAAATGCAGGAACCAATTTCTAATTATGTTTCTAGCATGTCAGAGCTACAGGTTTTCTGCCGTCAGATGAAGAGCAAGGCAGCGTGAGACTGCCTGCTTTTCTTTGTAGTTTGCTGATGGGGAATGTTAACCTCCTCCTTCTCCAGCTCTTTCAAACTTCAGGCTAATTATCAACAGGGGTCCATGTTGCATTTCTTTCTAAAGCACATTTCAAGGCCATGAAATCCAACAGAGTAAGTAGTTGAACCTTAAAAGAAAGGGGGGGGGGGTTGGGGGGTTAGGGAGGGGAAGCGGGGGAAAGATGAAAGACTCTGTAGTATAAGTTTGATTTAGCAGAAATAGGTCTTTCAAGTGTTGTTTGCTTACCTTTGCAGACACGAGCCCAAAATACACAGTAGACTGCAAAAAATAATGAGGTTAGAATGGGAATGAGGTTTTCTGAGCTGGGTACACTGTGTAAGGTTAATCTTTGGAACTGATGAAGTGTGAAACTTGACTTGGTGTACTAGCCCAAATCTTGTAGGTCATATTAACTCATTTTCAAGTAAATTCAGAAACTCTGACAAACTTTAAGATGATAGTTTTTTAATTGACAGGAAGCACTTCATGACTCTGTCTAGAGAGAAGATTCTTAGGAGGGGACCTATAATGAATGGTATCATTCTGTATGGTGGAAATAGCTTCCAAAACAAACCCACAGAAACGCTGAACTTTTAGGTGGTATGGTTTCTTACCCAGACCAGTGCTTCAGCACTAACTCCACAATGCCTGAATAATATATTTCCATGCTCAGCTGTTGTGTACATTTCTTCTGCGAGGCATTGGAGCCTCCAGCTCCAGGAGGCCTTTGCATGGCTGGCTCACTCTGCCATGAATAGAAGGCTCTTCTATTTTATTTTCCTTTAAGTGCAGCTTTTCCACTGTACGACCTTCCTACAGATCCTTCCATTCCCCAGTAGGTTTTAAAAAGTTAATCAGTGCCTTGTACAGCTCTCAGTGGTAGAAAGTGCTATAACACAGGCTATTTGTTGCTAAATCTACACTTGATATAAGAAGCAGCAAGGAATATATATCCTCATATACACACACGCACACATGCTTACACCTTCTTTGGCTGACCTGGTTATTCCTGTGTTCCCATTAGCCTGCTGGGCTGTTTTCAGTTTAACCAGCTGCATGCACTAAATAATAGAAACATTTAATGTTTTGCCGCTTGAACGGTCCCCAACAACAGTTTGGAACTGCCTGGTCCCAGTGGGTTGAGGCTGCGGAGCAGCTGGATGACAGCCCTTTTTCCCCCGTGCCACTGGCAGCGAGGTGGGAGTGAGGGGAAGAACATGTGCTATTTGCTGAACACACTCGGTGCAAACAGGAGAGGGCTGTGGATGCGTGTGCCTGCGTGTTTACACCTCATGCAAATTCAGATGTTCCTCTAGCAGCACAAACCTCTTGCTGCTGCTGGAGACGCTCTCAGAAGTTGTTTTCTTCTGTTGTTAAATTTGAGCTCAATGTTTTACTGTGTCACAGAATGTGTTCTCTGCCTTCCTGCTGGGGAAGACCCTCCTGTGCTGCTCTGGCTGGCTGCAGGCATCCCAGGGTGAAAGCAGAGCTGCAAATCAGCCCTGGGGCTTATGACTGATTTTATGAAGAGAGTGCAAGTCTAAGTTCCTCCATCCCCTTCTCTCTCCTTCCCTTCTCCTTCAACAATGCACTTTCTTTGCAAACAGAGATGCTTTCCCTTGATTTATCTCTGCTCAAGTTCTTTAAAGTGCTGAACTGTTTTGTTAAAGGACTTGGCAAAGCACCTGTGACCACCCTGCTCCTGACAGCAGGATGGGTGAGCGGGGTGCTGGCAGCGGGCTGGCACCTGCGTGGGTCCTGCCCAGGGTCACCACAGAGAGCTGAATCCTGGAAAGCAGAGCTGGTCCAGCCATTCCTGACATGCTTTTTTTAATGCACCCATCAGAGAACCAGTCTCTCAGAAACTAGTTTAGGGTAATTCAGGTGTGCTGATGAAGGCCTCTGCAGAGCAAGGGGTGTCTCCATAGCCTGTGGGAAACCTCCTGAGACCCTTTGACATTGAGACTTAGTTGGACAGGAGTCAGCAACCCTGAAGAGGGATTGGTGGCCTCAACTTGTCCACAGGAAGGGTGGTAACTACTACTCTCTGTGGCATAGAATAACTCCGGGTACAAAGTACTGCTGCCAAGTGAAGCTAACCATTGAATTGTGTCAGCTGAGACTGACACATGAAATACCTCAGGTCAGCCGATGCTCCCTCCACATGAAGTGTTTTCTTCTTTTTGTCCAGACACAAAATCGGAAAATGTCAGCTTTGTTTTCTGATGAAAATTCATTGTCTGCCAGCTGTCCTGAAAGCCATTGGTAATGCCTAGCTCCAACTTGCATCAATGCGAATCCTAAAATACAACTAGTGGCAAAATGAGGTGGTAAAAATATAGGCTGCTGTCTCCTTGTAGATGCTATTTTTCTTCCTGCCCTCCCTGTGGGCATCTTTATGTGAGTGTGGCAGCTTGTATTGGTAAAGAATGCTGCTTCTGCCCCCTCAAAAAGAGGTATTTATTATTTTGGTTACATGACAACCTGTCACCTGACAAGCATTTCCCTCTCCTGACCTCTGTTCTCTATTTCCGTACATAAATATAGGGCTTGTGCCCTTCCATGTGCCCTGGCTTTTCTGAAAACCCCAGTGTTGTATACATCAAATTGGCCCATGCATTTTTAATGCAGTGTTATTGACTGGATTTTGGAAACATAAGGATAAAACAAATCGCTATACTACAAAGGAAAAAGCCATTTGGCCAAGTGCATCTGCTCACCTTTGATTTATTCCAGCAACTTTCTCTTATATTTTCAGTCTATTCCCTCCCCTTAAAAATAATCTATTAGTCTTCTAATATTTTGGCATTTGCATCTGTAGTCTGCTTCTCAACCTGTTCCATATTCACATTCCTTTGATATATACATATGAAATAATGACCCAGAGCTGATATACTATCTAAACCTGGTTTCTGATATAATCCTCGTGGTATTTAATTTCACTTTCTTAGGCATCTAAAATGATGACTTGCGTGATTGCTATCTAAATGTATAGTAGTGTATCTTTGAGGAGTTAAACATTGTGTTTGAGCTAGGAGTGTGAAACCTACCTGAACAAAGCCCCTTCAAATAAATGAGCTGTGTGCTGTTTGCTCAGTGCAGTGTGGATCACCTGAGCCTTGCAAATGCTGCCTTGGATAAATGCTGGGCTGGGGGGTGGGGAAATGTAGAAATTCAAGTTTCAAAACCTTTGCTGCCTCCTGAAGCCCTCCAGGTCGTTTCTTCAGCCATCAAATTTAGAGGTGCAACCTTTTGTGGGGGCTGTGGGACGTGCTGGAGAAAGAGGAAATTTTTAAAAGGAGTTGTATGCGTGTGCGTGTGATTTGGGGAAAGGACTTGCTTTTTCGACAAATAAACATTAGTTTCCTCTGCCATCTTCAAGCAGGATGTTCTTTAGGATATGGTGAAGTATGGTCCTGAGAGAAGCAGCGTGAAGCATCCAGAGGGGCTTCTGGATGAACTTAAACTTCTGGAATAAGTATTGAGATGTGAATTGTTCTGTTAGCTTTCCACCCATTGCTGTTATGTATTGCATAGCCAGTCTACATCAGGTTACAGAAGCACAAGTCTTATAGAATCAGAGAACACCAGCTTAGAAGAGACTTCAAGAATCACCTGGTCCACCTTTTCTTGGCAAAAGCATGATCTAGACGGCCCAGCACTGTCCAACTGAATCTTTAAAGTGTCCAATGTTGGGGAATCCAACACTTCTCTGGAGAGATTACTCCAGTGGTTGTTTGTTCTCACTGTGAAAAATTGTCGTCTTGTGTCCAACTGGAATCTCCCCAGGAGTAACTTGCACCATTTACCCCTCATCTATTCCATCTGACTCCTTGTGAAAGAGAGTCTCCATCTTCTTTTTAGCCACACTTTACATACTGCAACATGGTAATAAGGTAAGATAAGCCTTCCTTTCTCAAGGCTGAACAAACCCAGTTCTCTCAGCCTTTCCTCATATGGCAGGCTTCCCAGACCTCTGATGGTCTTTGTGGCCCTCCTCTGGACCCTTTCTAGCCTGGCCACAGCTGTTTTTTTGCGTAGCAAGGACCAAAACTCAACACAATATTCCAGATATGGCCTGACAAGTACTGAGTAGAATGGGATGATGACTTTATCTGGACCAAACAAAATCAAGTTTCATATCTGTCTCCTCTCTAAAGCACACACTATGCTTTTCTGTACTGCATTGCTGCCATGAGTCTGGGAGGCTTGTGCTCCATATACTCATATAAATTACTATCAGCGGCATAATAAAGAGTGATATACACAGCCATGTCAGCCCTTCTCATGCTGCAAGCTTTTATGGTAGTTGTTTAAATCTACCAACAATATTGCTGTGACTTCACATAGTGCTGGTGCTTTTTAGTCTAAAGGGAATGATACAGCTTGTTTTCAGCTACCTTTCAGGAGCAAGTATCAGTGCTGTGGGGTTTGAAAATAGACTTGGTGTCACAAGGACAGTGCTGACCTGGGGACTTGGAGTGGATCCTTCAACAGGAGCAGTCTGTCGGGACACACTGGTGTAGGACAGACAGTGAAAGTAACCTAAAACTCATTCTAGAGGCAGGGCATTATCATGCTTTTGCGGTTTGCAGCCATTTACTACTGTGAGAAAGGACTGCTTGGGAAAAAAAAAAAAAAAAAGGATAAAAGAATCAGTGGAATATAAATCCTTCTGCGTTAGGATGCTTTTTTTCCTAAAGCATCCCTTAATCAAATGGGTTGTGAGGTTCCCTTTGTCTCAGATGATTCTAAGTGATGGATATATAATTCCACGACGTGTCCTCAAAGAAACATATTGTGTCTGTGTTCAGTGTTGACCCAAAGCCAAAAGGGAGAAATATTTTTGCAGATTTTTGTGTCCAGTAGCTGCAGAAAATAATACTCTTTAAAATATTTCTTTTAATAAGCTTAAGTGGGAAAAATTGAAAAACATCGTTCATACTTTGATGTCCTGAAGTATGAAATCTGAATAGCTTACTAGTGACTGAATTCTATCCCTTGACCATGGAAAGAGGCAAGATTTAGGAATATCTTCAGATCAAATAAAATAGGGTCAGCTTTGTGATGTAGTGGCTGCGCAATTCGTTGGCATATGGGAGTCATGAGTTCAAGCTCTGAGCTCAGTATTTCTCTTACAAGCTGACATTCCCACAGAGGGCTGCAGGGCCCATATTTTAAACACAATCCTTGAGAAAGGCTCTGGACTAATAGCATGGGAAGACCACTGGTTGTAAAACTCCCCTAGGATGTGGGACACTTTGGTTTGAACCCGTTGAACTACTGCTTTCCCTGAGATTTTGACTAAGGTGCTTTGGTAAAATGGAAATAAAAGCACTTTTGTGTCTCACTAAGGTGTTTTGAGCATTAACGACACCCCAGACCAGAGTTTAAAGGTGTTTAGATGCCTGAAGAGTCAGTTAAGTAATTTGGAAAATCACTTAGGTTTCCCAGGTGCCAAACTTGTTGGCTTCACTGAGTTTTTCATAAGCTGCTCAGCCAGTATTGACTGATACATCCAGATAAATGAACCTAGAGAGATTTTCAATTTGTTTTGTGATTTTTAGAGGTAGCTGTAGAGATTTTTTTATCTGCTGTGGGAAAAGTAACTTTTGGAAAACTACTGTAAAACATGGTTAGACCTCTACTGCAGTTGATTTGTATTCTTTATGCAAATCCATGGGGGAAAGTTGCTCTGAAGATACTTGCTTAGGAATCTAAATACTGACAAATTCGCCACAGACTGCAGGGAATCGGACGTATAAAATCTCTGGCTTGATGTTTGAATAACCCTAATACCAAAATATTCAGCTTGTTGCGCACGGTCTGCTTTAATTCATGTTAGATGGACAATCGTGTTCCCCAGAGCAAAGAATGTGACCAGGTGTGAGGGGCTGCAGCTGATGTGTGTAGCTGAACTCTGAAAATCTCTAATCTCTACCTCTGTAGCTGAACTCTGAAAATCTCTAATTCCATGCGAACTTCAGCATCTTCTTTCTGAAATCAACTGATGGAGAAGTTGGCTGGGAAGCATTTGAGATTATAAGTTCCATTTAACTATAAGAAAAAAAACTATTTTACTGTAAGAGTGAGGGAGCAGTGGAACAGGCTGCCCAGAGAGGTTGTGGAGTCTCCTTCTTTGGAAGTCTTCAAGACCTGCCTACACATGTTCTTATGTGACCTGATATAGGTTGACCTGCTTCTGCAGGGTGGTTGGACTGGATGATCTCTAAAGGTCCCTTCCAACCCCTACCATTCTATGATTCTATGATTATGTATGTTTTTATGTATTTAACAGAAAGCTTTTTGTGAATCAGGTAGAACTGAGAGAGTATCAGGGATGTGCTATGCCTTATGGATGTGGATGATTTGACCACAGCTTTATGATAATACTACTGCTACTATATGTACTACCTTATGCTGGGAAAATGTATTCATCTTTTACCAGCATGAATACATTAACATTCATGGTCTATTGTGTTTGACTTCAGCTTGTTTAGAAAGGTCTAAAGGAGACTTATTTTGGTAACTGTGTTTTGATAGACTCTTAATACCTTGCTGGTTATTGACCACAGGCAATAATCTGGCCTTGATTTATACCTGAGCTCCTCAAAGTCCTGCTTGCCTTCTTTCTCCAAAAACATTTGGAGTGAGACAGTACAGCTCTCTTCTTGGGGAGAAAAGAGGTGGATTCAGTGCATAACCAAATGTCTCGCTGGCCCGGGACACTTGAGGTAGGAGAATGGCTGATTAAATTTCAGCTACAGATTATGAAGAGGAATAGACTCTCCCAGGGATTCTCTGGATGGATCATTGCTCTTTCTGCTTTGAGTTAAGATGACTGAGCTCCCACCTTTCAGGTCTCATTCAGGTGCATTAGGTCACGAGGCACGAGCCCAGGCCACAGACCTGGGGGAGTGGTTGTAGTTTGCCTTTGTGTCAGGAGGCCCACCAATTAACTCCCTTAATTAAGTTAGCTGGGGTGACTGTAGCAGCAGCAGCAGCAGCATGGCACACCAGGCTTCTCTGCAGGTTGTAAAGGCATTTCCAGCATCCCTGGATGCATTTTGATGTGCCTTAATAAGCCCATCTACCTGTGTTTTTATTGCTGCAGAATTCTGCAGTTAGCACAGTGCTTTACTTGTGCTTTTATGAATCACCCATTACATCTGCTTTTGAAGGATCTCTATGAAGAGACAAACTTGCAGAGATGGATGCAGAACACAGCATTGAATCTCTTTTCCAAGTTCTTGGATGGGAACCTAGGTAGTGGACTGTCCCTCTCCTTACTCACACATGTATTATATTAAGATTCTTAATTAATTAAAATGGATACAAAGAAGGTGAATGACTTGTCTGATTCCCATCTGAAGCTGGATAGGAACTGGCTGGCCTGTTCAGTAACACGTCACCAGCTCTCCTCAGAGCCAACAGAGTGCAGAAATACGAATGCATCCTCTTTTCTTTACGGCTTTAATTACTATGTGCTCTGGGTATGAGGATAAGTGGGTATCTTTGTGCTAAGCAGCTAATTAACGGTTGGAACTTAGTCTTTTGTTTATTGTAGAGTTTTGCATGAAATTGTTCTCGGCTGTAACAGAGTTTGTGAAATATATACTGTAGATTCAAAATGTTCGAGGCAAAAAGATGAGGTTCTGCTAAGGGCCATCACTGCATGTTGACTTCTTTTGGTCCTGCATACATCAAAAACATGAAGTGAAAGGCATTGCTGGAGGACTGATGGCAGCTAAAGCACCTTGTTTAATCTCACATGTGCAGGATGCCTTATGAGCCAGGAAGGCTATCAAGATACAATTTTAATTAACATTTGCTTTTTAGATAATGTGCACAGTTTATTTTGGCAAGAGTTCATTGAATATGAAATTTCCATAATTAAGATACTTAAACCTGCAATATTTTGTTTTCTGTAGTATTTTTTTTCCAAAATGGCATAAATTCTGCAGTGCTTATTACCCAGTAGACAAGTACTACAGAAAGAGCAATTCCTCCCCCTGCTTTTTTTAAACTGCTTTTAACCTCTTAGTTTTTCTATCCCTCGTTAGGCAACATCTTCTTTTCAATGTGTTGGAGCAATGATAAATAAAGGAGAGAAGGTATAAATATATGAGTAAATAAGATAATTAAATACAATCCTTCTATTAATTTGTTTTAATATGCACATCTGAATGAACTCATCACTATATCATCTGAACACCCTGTAGAACTATGTAAACCGGTGAGTCATCACCATGTTTCTCTTCTGCCCTTCAGAAGGAGCCAGACTCTTAAAACAATATGTTTTACATATTTAGAGCTATTAACTGCTACTTTCAGAGACGTTGTCAGCCTCCTGTTGTAAAAGGATTAAGAGAAGAGGTGTCAGAAACCTTCCTTGGCATAGATGGAGAGACAAAAGAATTCATGATTCTTGGATGCTCCTCTTCTTCTTTGTGGTGCCTAAAAACAATTTGCTAAAAAAACTTAGTTGTGCTTTATGATTTGCAGTTGTGGATCCTTAAGATTGGGCTAGAAAACTCTAAAACCAAACAGAAATGGTTGATAATAATGAGACCTCATATCTTAACTCTGTATAATATCAACAGATTTTTACCAGAAACAACATTGTTAAGCAACATCAAATTAAAAGCAGAAAGACAACTGCTTGCATTCTGGTTGTGTTGGGAAGGGCTAGGAGAGAAAAGGAGGATAAAATCTCTGTCCAGAGTGATAGCTGGAAAAAAAATGAGATTCTTCAGAGCACTCAGTGTCATGGGTAGGGGAGAAAACATGCAGATCTGTTGTGGCACTGTGAGTTTATTATTTATTGAGGGGCTTCCAGATGAGTGCATGAGGAAAATTGAAGAAGAAATTAAGGGTAAAAGGTTACTTGTGTTCAGGCTAAATCCTCTTTCTTTTGGATATTGTCAGTAATTCTGTTTTTAGCTACAAAGTAGCCTACCCTGAGAAACCATCAGGAAACCAGTGCATGATATTTGAGGGGTCCTACCTCCTCCCTGCATACTCAGTGTGTGTGTTGATGTAAGGCTTTACAGACCAGGAGGAGAACAACTCACTCCTAAGAATACAGATTTTTCTGAATTGATCAAATTATTTCTCTGTCGTCCAAAGAGTAAGTGTAAGTCGGGTCGAAATCATACCAAGGCTCCTTGTACACACATAGATGCTGTGAAAGCTGTGAAATAGCCCTAGCTTCCTGGTCCCTGGAAGGAATTCATCTGCACTCACTGCCTTCACCCTAAATTTAGTGTGATTAGGGCTTTTTTTCCACAGTTTAGCCCTCCCATGTAGCTGTGAGATAGGTAAATGTGGTCAGTCCGGCAGTAGCCACCAGAGTGTTAGCTTCTGCTGAAATACTTGGAAGTCCTTTACTGGGTTACAATTTGGGGGAAGGTCCGTAGTACACCTCTCCTTCCCACCTAAGTTGAGCTGTTCCTGGCTGCAGTAACCCCTGCAAGGTTTTGCCTCAGCAGAGGCAGTCTGGTGGAATGCTGCATTGATTGCATCCTCAGCATCTCTGAGGGCATAAACGCTAATTAGCAGTAGCGATTGCTGGAGGGGAGGATGATGCCTGGTTTTCTTGGAGGGGTGTAGCTTGCCCTTTCTAAGCAATAAATCTATATTGGTTAAACTGCCTGTGTCAGAGTGTTTGTGGAATCAAATTTATGTCTGCAAATTTGTGTGAAGTTGATAGCCTCTGTTGGCACATCATCACAGAGATGGGCAACACCGCTCAGACAGATGTTCTAGATATTAAAACAACATTGAGAAGCTGGAACTGCATCCTTTGAGCAAGGAGGGAAGGAGAGGAAGAACATTCCTTAATGAGTAATGGGTGCAAAGCATTGCAGAGGAGAGGCTGTGAGTTTACTCACACTTATGCCAAAACTTGCGTGAGGGTCCACACATAGAAATCTAAGCTGACCACCAAATGAATACAATAAATTATTTCTCTATTGTCAAAATGACAGCTAACAAGACTGTAGCCAGCCAGAGAATATATGTGGCTTTAAATAACTATCGTATATTGTCCTAAAAAATAATGTCATCTCTTCACAGCTTCCATAGCCCTATGTATATGCTAGCCATTAGCTGTTATGATGTACATAACTGTCCTTTAATTTTGAAGTCTTTTCCTCATTTATTTTATTCATTGCACTACAGAGAATATCTGAAACTACACATAGTTTTTTTTTTTTAAAAAAAAAGCCAAAAAAACCAGCTTGTTAAGAATAACATAAAATCTTGTCATTTTACATGCTGCTTAGGAAACCCATTAGTACAAGTTCTTGATGCCTTGGCCAAGTGCTTCTGGAATCCTGGCCTTTTCACTCCTCCTTTATCCATATCTTCACATTCTACATCCGTTCTTTTTTAATTTGCATTAAATTCATTGACATTTATTTCTATGACAGGCTCTAAACTAGTTTTCTGGGGCTTTCCACACTGTGTGAAGAAGAGTGTGCTGTATGCTGCATCCCAATTATCTGTCTAAAAGTGGGTGGACGAGGCAGGCAAGACTCAGGGGAAGGAGAAAGTGAGTCAGTTATAAACTAATGGGTTAATAATGACTGTGGACTGTGCTATGTCTCTATCAAGTTCACTGCCTTTGTAGATACAGCTGGGAAATTGTACAAGATGGGTTTGCTCAACCACAAACACGCTCACACAATAGAAAGGAAAATGAAAACCAGAGATAAAAGAAGCAATATATTAGCTTCACAGAAAGCTGCAATACAAAGGTTTCAGGAAACCATATTTTGAAGAATTAAGAAAGTTTCAGGAGGTAAAGTGGGATGGCTGGAAGGGATATATAGAACAATCAGCAATTGCTGTGCCTTAAAGAGGGACTTCTCAGAGACTAAGGCTAAAAGTGTACATTGAAACACCCAAAGTAATGAAAAAGGAATACTGAGCTGTGTTAAATGCGAAAGGACAAAGATAAGCTGGAGTTAGAGTCAGCAAAAAGAAGAAAAAGAAGCTTCCTTAGAAATAATCTGTAAAGGAGAAGAAAGTTCAAGAAGGAGAGCAGGCCTTTAATAAATGTAGCAGGTCTATTTAAACAGTAATTCAAATGGCTAAGGTGCTAAAATAATTTTTAAACATTTCCATAGTGAAGAGAAAGATTAGTTTGTGACTCCAGGAAATCAGTATCGATAGCCATTTGGTTTTGGTGGGGTAATATTTTGCCCAATACATGTGAAAGGGTGTTCTATATATTTCATTTCTGTCATCCAAGAATATACCAGAAAGACTGGAGGCAATAAATGTATATGTAAAAAGCCCTTGATCCTTTTTAAGGAAGGCCAGATGCTGTGGAGTTACAGAGCCCAAGGAGTTAAACTGGTGGCTCTGCAGCAGAGCAGCAATGGAAGAGCTGATGTGCTTGTCTAACATTTAGAGGTGTAATGTTAGGAGCCTTGATCTAATTAGCACCTTCTGAAACAGTATCCGGAGCAAGCTAAGGAGATGCCTGTGTGTCTAAAGAGTGTCTGGTGGGGAGTGCTAAAAGTGTGACAATATGTCTAAGTTGGCATTAAGTGAGATTTTCAGCTGAAGGGTGTAAGCCAACACCCTTGGATTGAGTACTGGGGCTGCAGGACACTGCCTGAGGCAGCCCTCCACTGACTCTGCTTGCTCTTTTTCTCCCCTCTCCTTTCTTTTTTTTTTCTTCCTGTGAAAAGAAATCCTTTTCTCCTACCAGAAACAAGACTTGAAATATAAACACACTTACGCTGGTCTTCTGCAGAGGAATGAACTTCACCAGTGGTGATTTAATTAGCAGTCACTGTATAAACAAAATGGGCAAATTGTAGTGGAGTGGGGCTGATAAAATTGAAGGAATCATGGGTTAGCTGGTGTAAAGCTAATAGACTATCAGTTTGAAAACAGTATGTAAACTGATTCTGGCAGTTCCATTTAAAAAATATCTTCTATCATCAGTAAAATAAATGAAGCTAATATCACCGGTGTTAGAAGGCTAATGAAAATAAGTGCAATAAAGAATACAAGTTTATAAAGAGCAAATCCCACGCAGAAAGCTCACCGTGGTTTAAAACAGAATCAACACCTCTTTTGGCAGCAGATAAGGCAATTAATGTCATAAATTTGGATTTTTCCAAAGCATTTGATACCACATTTCAAGAAATCTATTTGACGAATGAGTTTAGTGAGGCTTGCGATGTGAAGCATGGCCAAGAGACTGCACAGCAGAAGCTGAATGATGGATAGCCAGGTATTGCCGTCAGGAGAGGTACCTAATGGAGTTCTCTGGCAAAGGTGTTAGGTCCAGTTTTATTTAACCTCTTCATTAATGAGCTGGGAGAGGGAGTAAGAGTGCAAATTAATGATCTCAGTTTGAGAAGATATGTGGATAAAAATGGAGAGAGAAGTAAGGAACATGGGTAAAAAGATAACCAAATGCCTTCGCCTTGGAAAGGAGAGGAGAGGAGAGGAGAGGAGAGGAGAGGAGAGGAGAGGAGAGGAGAGGAGAGGAGAGGAGAGGGGTTGGAATCACACAGCTTGCACTGAAATAATAGACCAAGAGGGAAGGAAACAGAAGTAGAAGGCAACAGATACAAATCTGCAATGAAGTGTGTTAATATGAGAAATAAATATGAATTTTGGATACATTTCATCACAATGCAGAGGACGTGACAGCATGAATCACATCTCTTAGTACACTTAGAGTAGGAAATATTAGAATATACACTGTGAGAAATAATCTGATATTGGCAGGTGAATGGTGGCATACATACAGGTGACGAAATAAATGAAAAGGAGGAGGAAGAAGTCCGAAGCCTGATGCTCAGCACATACACTTCCCACCAATTGTGACTGAAATTTTCCCCTCTTAGAGCATTTATCCATCCATGATCTGCACTTTCTGTGGTGCTTCCCAACTGATGAGCACTGTGATGTGCCATCTGAAGGAGCTGGGAATATGGAAGACAAAAAAACCAAAACAACAGGGAAAAAAAACACTTAAATTTAAGAAAAAAAATAGAGATCATATGCAGACTGTGGCAGTGTTTTGGGATTATTTCCGTCAGGTGGCAAAACCTCTTTGTGTGGTTGCAGAAGGTGCAGGATTTTCTGTGAAATAGGTGCCTCATTAAATTAGGCTTATGTTCAGGAAGGCTTTTACAAGGGGCAAGGATAAATGGAAATAACAGTTCTGGGCATTTTTTTTAGTTCAGAGTGACCATCAAAGCCCTGAAAATGTTATTTTTGGTTGCAGATGGCTGGAGAGAGAGAAATGAGTGAGCTCGTCTTGTTCTCTGCTGCGGGCCCTGGTGCTAATGAACACACCGGTTTCATAGGTTGGAGAAACAACAGCTCACACTGGCTGTGCTTTGTACTTGCACAGCTCTTTTCATCAGCAGGCTTGGAGTATTTATCCAGATACTCTGTTAAATGGGATGATCAGTGAGCAATGAGAGACTCTTGCAATTCAGGTGTAATCTTTGATAAAAACAAGAACAAACCAACAGTGATGAATCCCGCTGTAGGTTTTTTGACCACAGGGGTGAAGGCTAACAAAATCAACCTGGATTTTCCCTGGGGAGAGATACAATCATTCTTAGAGGGTTGCTGTAATTTAATTCATAATCATATATAAATCATAGCTGGTTTTAGTCCAACACATACAGTTTAGGCCTGGTTTTTGAGAACACATTTATTATTACCATGAATTTGGCAAACAGCATAGGTCTGCTTTGGTGTCTTAAGTGCTAGTGATTGTTCCCTCTTAGTAATTTATGATGTGCAAATGGCTTCTTAATACTCCTGGCATTACTCCTATTCCCGCCTTGAAGGACTGGAATTTTCCTGAAAATGGAAAATGAGTGGCTTTTTGGAGGCAGGACATGTAGCATGCAGTAATTTCCAGGCAATTTGAGGCATTTCTCACTGACCCAGCCTTGTCACAAGTGTACTTTGCAAGTTTCATTTGCTGTTCCTCTGTGCTAATCTCCACTGCATCTTAGGCATTTTCACATAAAAAGGAAAGGATTTAACTCATGTCTTAGTAACAAGAAAACTTTATGCTGGTGGGAGGTAGAGCTGACATTGGTTAGGACTGGTCCCATGCTCCCTTTGCAGTAATTCCTGCTTCTATTCTGCTGCTGCCACCTTTTCCTGGAGGACAGCAGACATGATATTGCTTCATTGTCACACCTCACCATGCTCCTCTGCGACCCACGTCATGGCCTGTCCCTGAGGAAACAGCATCTGGTAGGACCTTTTTCGTCAGGTATCTGCCAATGTGGTTCTCCTGTTTTCACTGTTTTCTTGTAGTGGGAAAAATACCTTCAAAATGTGATGAAAAGAAACTGATAACATTTTGCAATACATCTTTGGAAGAGGACAATGTAAAGTCATGGAAGGAGATGTGATATTTGCTTTCTCTGTTATTTTTATGGCTGCTATGGGGAAATTTGCAAAAACACTCTTTCCCAGTGTACCTCTGTGTAACGGAGAGTGCTGAGATGAATTTTCTCTATCGTGTATTTGATTTTTTTATCCCTTCAAGTCCAACCTGTTCTTACACATTCACATATCTTAATCTAGTATCATGCACCCATTCACATATGCTGGTTTTGTCCTGCTGTTTGTATATTTGCAAGCCCCTGCATAGGAATTGCTAATATATGAATACAGATCAGCCTTTGTGTGATGCGTCTTGACTGGGTTCAAGGGTACATAGCTTGATAAACCTGCTGTATCCAAGAGATGCATTAGAGAATTCCTTGTTGCCCATGAATAACCTACCTGGTCCACTGATGTAAAATATTTATTCTGTTTAAATAACAGAAATGAAATGTGTCCCTTTTCCATAGATAATAATCAATTTTGTACATGCATGCTACAGAGCAGGAAGCCAAAGGAAATACTTCTCAGTGACAGTAATAGTTAATTTTTTTCAAAGCAGTATAAACTCATGTGCTCCAGGTCACGTGGCAAGCCTCAGTTGACATAAAATCAGAAGAATCAGGCTTTTATGGATAAGATGTTCTATAAAAGTCAGGGATTTTGTGCTTCCTTCAAAGTATCTGATGCTGTTCACTTATGGATGGGCTGCTGTCCTGTTTTGGCAAGGCAGTTTCTGTCTCCTGAATATGCATTTTGCTTGCTTTGCAGTCGTGTTCCTACTTAGTAAAGGTCATAAAGTGCTGGCATTTTGTTTTGCATAGTCTATTGCATCTGCTGTTCAGCTGTGGGAGGGGACAAGAAGTGGCTTTTCTGTTCAAGCTGATATCACATGGACAAGCCCAAGCTGTCCTACTGCTGAGCACCTCAGAATCCTATGTGTGATTTACCTATTCCTGATGGAAAATCATAGATGCCCTGGCCCAGAGAGCTGTGATACTTTTGCAGCTGGAGACTCTTTGTATTGCTAAACTGAAGACTGTGTGAAATCAATTGGGAGGGGAAGAAAAAAAATCAATGCCTAGTTTTTCAGGATGAAAAGGCAAGATAGCCACACAATTAAGCACTGGAACACATTTTCCACACTCTTCCTGTCATGTTCTGATCCTGTGTCTTGGCTGTTCATCAGAAATAATTAAACTCTCTCCCATGGGCAACAATTACTTGCCTAAAATATTTCAGTGAAAAGAATGCATTTATAATTATCTACCCTTCTTGAAGGTGAAAGTGGAGATTGTCTTTTGATGAGATAGATGTATAGGGGAGAGCACTGGTGCTTCACATGCTATGGCAAGGCGAACAGTGTTTTTCAGATGCATTGCATTCGATGGCGGGTGCCCTCAGATGTGATGCTCTCTGGTACATGTTAGCTCTGAAGAACAGGTGGAAAAGTTTGGTTTCAGAGTTAGACCCAAATCTAAGACTCTACCCATTCAGTAAGAGATGTTTGTTGTGGTAAATGTGCATATGGATGTGATAGTTCTAAGCAGCAGGAACTACTCAGGAAACATATCCAATTTGTACCTATCAAATATCACCCTTTTATTTAGGCATACCGCGTTTTCCTTTTTCATGCTCACAGTCTTTGTTCCTTTTGACTCTTACTCCCAAGGGGATCTGAGCTTTGAAAGTGTTTCATATTTCAGAGCAGCCTTTTTTTCCCCTTCAGATTTGTTTACTGATCCATCCTTGGTAAGACCTTTTAGTGAATGTGATAGGAAGGTTATTAAAAATAAAATATTCATCAAGAAATGAGCCATAAATGTGTGGGCTGGTTAAAATTCAATTCCTAATTCTTTCAACCTTGACATCATTTTGCTTTTTGCTTAATATCTCTGTATACAAATTTCTGAGCTAATTTATTTTATCAACTTATGCTTATTTCACTTGTTCATACAACTGGCTCTTGTCTGCTTAATAGCATCAAATAACATGACAATAGTAAAAATGACAATGACAAATGGAGGATTATGACAGATTGGCTGAATCTGAATGTCTTTTACTAAGAAAAATGTTTCAGGAGTGTCATTAATTGCTTTCACAGCAGTGAGTTATGTTTGTGCATCTTGTCTGTCACTCAGTGCTCATCTCTGCTCCTCCCGTGCAGAGGGCTGCCAACTTCTTTCTTTTAATTGCTTGGGACAATTGTGCAGGAAAGCCAGGGCAGGGAGTGCAGGGGAGAGATACGGGAGGGAAAGCAAAGAAAGTTGGTCCTGGGCAGAGATGGGTTTTATCTGGACAATTAAATGCAAGTGGAGATGGAAGACTGGTACAAACCAGCCCTATTGGGGAAGCAGCATGACAGTGATAGCAGGCAACGACGTTTCCACTGTGTGTTTCCCACTAAGGCTGAGGCTATCCATAATGCTCATTCTGGTCATGTTCTTCACTTTCTAGAAAGATGGTTCAGTTCCCTTACTTTTCCCCACTGTCTGATTCTCAACTCCTTCTCTCTTTTCAGTATCCTTCTGTTTTCTTCTCCATTTCCCATCTGGCTTCAGGTGTGTTGGCTTCCAGAGTGGAGCATTTACCTTATGATGAAAAGCTGAGGGAGCTGGGGCTCTTTAGCTTGGAGGAGACTGAGGGGTGGCTTCATTAATGTTTACAAATACATAAAGGAAGTGTGTCAGGATGATGGAGCCAGGCTGTTCTCAACAATGTCCAGTGATAGGACAAGAGGCAATGGATACAAACTGGAACAGAAGAGTTTCCAAAGAAATACAAGGAAAAAGTTCTTCACTTTGAGAGTGAGGGAGCACTGGAAGGGGCTGCCCAGATCGGATGTGGAGTTTCCTTCTCTGGAGACATTCCAAACCCACCGGGGCGAGTTCCTGTGTGACCTGCTCTAGGTGGTCCTGCTCTGGCAGGGGAGTTGCCTGGATGAGGTTTCAAGGTCCTTTCCAGCCTTTGTGTGATTCTGTGATGCTGTGTTTCTGTGGTCTACTATTTACAATGTGATTACTCTCAGGAGATGTACAAACGCTCATGGCTTTCACATATCTCAGACCAGGGAAGCTTGTAGTGGGCTGGAAGCGCCATCCCTGCCGCTCCACAGGCAGATGGACTGAATTTCAGTCCAGCCTTCAGTAGTTTACTATGATTACTTTTGCCTGTCACCTGGCAGTTCATGTGTACTGCTTTCTTTGTCAGTTCTGATTTCAGGTGGTTTGTGAACGGATTTTTTTTTTTTAATTAGAGAAAAATATGCTTCAATTCTTTGGACATCTTGCTTTGCAAATCAGTGACTGCAGCCAACAGTTGCCTGTCAGCTCACAGTATGTGCGATAAATTGTAAAGGTCAAGTAGGAACCTACATCATCAGAGATCTAGCAGCATTCAGCATGTCCTCAAAGACTATGTGCTACTGACAGCCCAAGGGGAGGGACACAGCATCTCATTGGGGTAATCCAGGGCTCAAGCAGTAACTATTGGAGACTGTCACTGCTGCCTTGCACCCCTGAGCATGCCTGGCAAGGCTGTGCATCTGAATTCTGAGGAGTCCCTGTGGCCTTCGCTGCTAGAGGTGGGGGGAAAAAGAGACACCTCTGAAATGATCAGTCTGTCGAGCACTGCTAGGAGAATGATCTAGGCATTTCTAAGAGTGATTCATACTTCTTCCTCTAGGTGACCAATGTATTTTAGAGCCTAAGGGACATTTTGAAACTTGGTAATGTTTATTTTTTAAAAAAAAGCCCAGAAATAAGAGGTGACCCTGAAAGGGCTGGCATTACACACAGAGTGATAATTTCTGAGCTTCTCTTGAAGCACTCTTCTTCAGAAACAAGGGTTTGCCAGTTTGGTTTCTGACCCATACATGTCCTTTAGCCTTCTGTGAGGGTTTGCTCGGCCTAGAAAGAAGAAAATAATTGTTTCATTTTATTGCATGCAAGTTTTCTCTAACTTCTTCCCTTCAAATCTCCAGGTTAAGTAACCAGGAGATGTCAAAGGGCAGGTTCTGAAATACATGGCACTCAATTGCTCAGCTGTCTGTCTTAGTTGAAGTCATGATTATGCTTTAGAGCAGAGATTGATTTTCTTCCTCGACCGTGTTGTCTTTCGCAAGAGGCGAAGATGCTCGCCAAGCCTTCGTCAACTCTTGCTCTCATCTTCAGTAGAGGTGAGCACTTTTTAAGTGCTGCAGGTACTTGAAAGCCTTGTTGGGTCATGAAAATCCATTTAGAGGCTTAAAGAGCTAAGACTTGGAGTAAAATATCTCTTTTTTGATCCATCCACCTCTCTTTCTGTCCTTTCCTCCAAAAGGTCAAAGCTAATGATTTCCCATATGGTTGGCACAGTGGAAAATATAGTGCTGAGAATCAGAGTATTTTGCTCCTACTTTGTGTATCAATATGAGGAAAAAAAACCCATAAATAGTTTCCCTTGCAGGCTGGTGCCTGGGGAATGGAAATCAGGGAACAATTTGCTAGTCTTAGTGTATTTGTGAATGTGCATTTCTGCTTGATGGCAAATGTTAAATCAGCCTTGGAGTCAGTCACCCACCATAAACTTTCCCTATCCTAATATACTCAGAAATGTGTTTGTATCCCAGCAGATAAGGAATTTTGGATTAGCTTTAACCAGGCAGTGTCTCAGTTTTGCTCATGATCGGCAAAGGGACAGGGAATAGCTAGGAAGTGTATATTATGAAATTTGATAGACAATGAGGGTTTGAAATGTGAGGTTAGAAATGTATTCGCTTTCACACTTATCTGTAATAGAGCTACGGGGAAAACAGAGATTTTCTTGTTCCCTTTTTACTTAAATGGGGGCATTTCTCATTTATCTTGCTGTAGAAGACTGTGAGATTTTCATTAAAATATCTATTTCTCCTTTTCAGATACTTCCTTCTGAAACAGGATGTTTTAAAACCCAAGGATTTAGGGATGGGAATATGGAGTCAGGAGGGATTAACAGTTAACAGATAACCTTATTTTTTTTCTGATTTGTATGTATTTTTACCCCATCAAAACTAGTTTTGGTGCCAATTGGGTGCAGATTCTATATCAGTCATTGGAAAAATTCTTACAAATTGGATGTTTTAACTGAATTGAACGAAGTTACCCGTGGGAGTTGAATTTGCAGCATCTGGACCTTGCTAAATGTAGGGACAGGGGATGTTTGTCTGTTAAAAGAGTGAAGGCACTTTTTTTGACTGGGAAAAAAAAAAAAAGATCAGGGCTTTCCTTCTGATACAGAAGAAGGTTGTCTTTGTTTTTGAGATCAAAGTATGATCCTGTAGTTGAGCCTGTAAAATGCCCGGCACCTCCCCCGCCTCCCCTGGATCCTCTAATGCATTGATTCATCAAAATCAATCGCACTTTCATGAATTAGTCATTTGGTTCCTCACTGCATCTGGACAAATTATGTACTTCTTCCTGCTCGCCGATATCTCGGCTCTGGTCTCTGAAGCAAATGACGCTGACTGGCTTGTTAATAGGCCAGGCTGCTTCTGATGTGGAGCTGCCTGACAGCAAATAAACAGTTATTTTGTAGGATTTTGTTTGATCACCTGCAAGATTCACACCAAACATCTGTGATGAAGGGACTTGTTGCCTTTTGCAATGGCAGAGAGAAGAGTTTTCAAAGGCATAAGGCACTGTTACTATTTAAGGATGGTTTAAATGCTGCTTTATCACCAGCAGCTTCATTGCAGCAGAAAGCACAAAGATGTACCTGTCAATGTGTCAGATTGGCCCATGGGCTGGTCCGGGAGCCACGTCCCTGCAAGGTGCAAGCACAAACTCATCTGCTTCTCGGATACTTCCTGCTCAAAAGAATTTGAAGTGTGGCAGAGGACAAGCTGCCCATAGGGACTGGCTTGTGACCTGTGCTGATACCATTTATAACCTGTACACCGTGCTGGGAGTGAATTCCAAAGTGGCAGTGTATGGTGGAGGTGCAGAATACGACCCATAGAGCAGCCTGCAAGAGTAACACAGCCTGGTTGGCATGAGGCGAGAGTATGAGCAGGACTTCTGCATCTCCCTGCTCCTCAAACTCCTACAATGCCATAAAGTCCCCCAAATCCAACCATTTTTCTGTGTTGGGAAAATGGGTCATTGCTCTGAGGATAGTCCACCTATGGCTACCTGTTCTTGAAGGTGTTGATTTCTGGGCACAAACTAAATTGTCCTTGTGAAGTCTAGTGCTTGTGTCCGAGCAGGACATACCTGCAGCTACAGCTAACTCATCTCGCCTACGAGTGCAGCATGGGGTGTGGGCATCCTTCCTGCCTCCTGTTGTTTTGTGCTTTGAAGCATGAAATGTAGTCATCATCACCTTATTGCTCTCTTATCTCCCTTGGGTGCTGTGCCCTCTATCCCCTCCGCTTGGCGTGGAAATCATTGCTCACAAAATCCTCTTGCCTCTTTGTAGCATTTGCCTTGCTGCCCTTCTGTGATAGGAAATCCTTCAGGCTGGCTGTGTGAACAAATATTTCCTCTTATTCATTCCAAATTTACTGGCAATTATCCACTGACCCCTTTGCTCTTGTGTTATGGGATGGTACAAAAAGAGAGGGATTGATCAATCTTCAGTATACTGCCCTGCAGAGTTAAAGATATTTTATTTTCCTGTATTATGTGGGGGAGAGAGATCCTTTTTCATTACAAGTCTGATCAATTCCTAACTTTTTCAGGGCATTCAAGTTCCTAAAGTTTACAGATAGTAAAGAACAAGATGAAAAAGCAAAGAGTTGTTCTTGAAATAAATCATTGAGGAAGATGAAGAAAAATCAGCAGTTATTCATTTATGTGTATTGCTTTGTGCCTAAGTACATTAGAATCAAAATTGTCCAGCAAAGGAAACACAGGCCTCTGCTGTCTCTCCTGCATAAGATCTTCAGGCAACATTTACAGAGTTTGAAAATAATGTTTCTGGTAATAAATGGCAGAAATATTCTGTTTTCTGCATCAGCAGATATGAGGATTAAAGGATTTGACCATATTAAACAATTTTACACAGCTTTGGCTCCCAGGGCTTGCAGGCTGCATTATCAGAGTTCATCTCACGGCATTTCCAGACTTGATTTAAGAAGAGAATATATTCTTGCTTTGCAAGTTGTCACTCTCTAATTTAGGCCATCTTTGACATAATTTAAAAAAAAAAATCAAACCCACAAGATAAAGAGATTGTTTCTCTTCTCTTGAATTGGGGTGGCTTCCTAAGGCTTCCCCCTACCCCAATCAGACATTTGAAATGATGGAGATAATTGAATTGTATTGTTTCTCCTTATTCCTCTGAGCTCTGCTTATGCTGGACTATCACATTGCTATGGAAACTTGAAAATGGTAGCAGCTGATCTTTGGGTGAGCAAGAAGGTTTCCTCTGCCAGTTCTCATCATAATCAAGCTGGACCTGGAGTATTATAACCTGTGGTCTCTCTAAGGCAGGTATCTCCCACTCTGTATTTTTTTTTATTCCTTAATTTCTGAATTTAATACCATTAAATAGTTTGTTGTTATTTTAGCTCTCCAGCATAAAACCACAGCACAGATACCAAAATAAGAGTGAGATGCCTTTGAGGCAGCTAAATGTGGCGTAAATCATGAGCATCCTCCTACCTTCAGGGTTTGTTTCAGACCATGGAAGTTAGTCCCTGCTGTGCTCCAAAAACAAACGTTACTGCTTTCCTCTGCCAAGAATGGGACAGCGCAGGTATGTGCTTAACTCAGTTAAGGAAGTACATTTTGTTAAGAAGAACAACTGTTGACAACAAACTCTGATGAGGGAAGGTGAACCTGATTTGTTACCTTAGTTAAAACCATCCTACCTGCCTTAGTGCTATTTCAGCACTTTTTTTGCTGCGTCACATTACCTGCTGTGAAAGCACCAGCCTTCTCCTGCTTTTGAAGAGTCATTGCTTTGACAATATCTGTGTGTGTGTCTGACTTCCTTTAGACATTTTCCATCTGGCTGTGCTGCTTTGGCTCCGTGTATCAGGCACACCAGAGTAATACATCATCACCCCTTTGTATCGCATGTGTACACTGAGGAGTTATTTTTATGATCCAAAGAGCAAGTTTCTACATGTTATCATTTTCACTTAATGTTTTGTGTATCCAATAACCATCTAATAGACTCCTGAGAGCCCTAGAGACTGATCTGATTTTAGAATTATTTTTTGCATTGAAGAATCATTAAATTTTAGGTTAAAAATTATACAGGTATCCATTAAGCTACCCTAGCGTAGACCCACCAATTCCTTTTTGGCTCATCCTTCCTCCTCTTCTGGTTTCTTTTTCCACACCAAAAAAAAAGTGAGTTTCAGTCATTGAAGCTCTTCTTTTCTTTTTTTTTTGTCTTTAATTTCTAGTGAACTATAGTGTCGACTGCAGCATTAAAATTCTCTTCCAGTGCTGCATGTCACAAGCCGTATTTTACAAAGCTGCTTTACCTTTATCAGAGAAAACTCTTAGAACTTTGAAAGTCCTGAATGCAGATCTCTGTGCACGTTGACTTTTGCTGTCTGCACAGGATTAATCAAGGCTGTCACACATCTAGCTGTAAAACCTTTAATATTTTTAAAAGGTTTGAAGCTGCTCTATTTATCTCGTGCATCAGGGAGAATAAACTGTTAAACTGCTATATCAGCAGGAAATAGTTTTAGCCATTGCAAAGTAAGACAGTGATGAGCCCCAAATGCTAGCCATCTAGGAAAAAGAAAAGAACAGCCTCTAGATATTGAACTGAGATGCTGCTTGTTGAATCTTTAGCAAATATTTCCCCTCATATCCACACGTATGCAAATCACACTCTTTTCGGTGGAATTTGCACACGGAGGCTGGTGAAAACATTCATCAGTTCCTCTAAATAGGCAATAAAAAGGGTAGTGTGCCCTTTACTCTGCTGGTAAATACCTCATTTCTGAAGAAATCCCATTGTTGACTTTATCACTGCAAGACCTTAATTTTGACACACAGCTTTTGATGCTGAGCACCTAGCATCAGAAGTGGTCTCAGATACTTGCAGCAGCCTGTGCCCAATGCAAGTGTAAGGCAAAAGTTTGTCATTTTCTTTGAGTTCATTTCTGGAGTAGCCACCTTTTCAGCCTCCTGTTGAGAGGTCTCTATGAGAGTACAGCCTAGAGGTGAAAAAACTTTGGTCAGGATTTTTGCATTGCATTTGGATATTCACAAACCAACAAGCAGTGGGGATAGTTTCTCAAATGTATTTGAAATTCTTGAGTCTGCAAAGCTAAACTGGAAGTACCACTAAGACAGATGTTGTTTTTCCCTAATTCTGCACTTCAGCTTTTAGCTTTCCTGGAGATTTGAACAAAAGCGAAATGATGGGGAAGAAATAAAAGTTAATTTCTCCTTTCATCTTTTGAAAAGTTTGGATAAGCTTACTTTTCCTTGTATATTTTCTTAATGTACACATGTATGTGTATCTATATGCTTAGAATGTGTAACACAGTAAGATAAAGTACAAGTGAAATACTAGTTATACATAGCCATTGATTATCTGTCTGGAGGATAACCATGCTGAAATCACGTATGGATCTGAGTGGCCGTTGCCATGTACACTGATCCCTGTAAAACACACTCGTGCCAGAACAAAGTGGGCATTGTTCTGTTCAGCTTAAGATGATTGGCAAAGCAAAGGGAGAGCTAGTGTTGGGGCCATACCAGGTCTTTCCAAGTCTCCAGGAAGAATTATAATCACATTGGTGTAAATGGCAAGGTGTGTGCACTAATATTAAGCAATAGGCTGCACTTTGATGTCCATTTTGTGAAGCCATAATGATTTTCAGTGTTTGGTGAGCTGTAAGGAGGCAGGTCCTGAGAGGTGTTCGGCATCCCCTGAGAGCTGCTGAATGGTTTCATTCCTTATGGCTATTGTCAGAGCTGAGGCTGCTACTCACCGTATCAGCTGAGCACCTACCCGATTCTGCATGGCTGCAACACTTCCTTCTCAGTTCTCCCATATGCTTTTCTTACAATTGAAGCATTGCAAAAGCTAAATTATCAAAAAGGTGTCCAAATAATGATGGCAATTACATGATTAATTAGGCATGGAAGAGCAGTTGCTTAAACATTTTCAACAGTTGGTGCTTAATAGCAAAGAAACCATTGTGCGACTAAAAAACCCACAGAAATGAACAGGTGGATTTAGGGGCAGGTAAGTCCATTTAAGTGTGGAATTGCAAAGTCGGTGTAATTAGTCACCTAATTGTGTGCCCAAAGTTGTTTGATGCACTTAGTGTGCATGTATAATTAATGATGATTTATTGAAAAGCACACTTACTGTAAATGCTTTCCTTATTATTTCCTAAAAATCAAATTGCTGAGGGAAAGATTAGAATCTGATTTAATATATATAGATAAATTAGTATTCCTCCTTGCAGTTTTTTACTGGTTTAAAACAAATAAGCCTAGAAATTGTCTGCAAATAAACTCGTATGTAAGAATGGACCTATATACCCAAGTTCAATCAGTTGCACTAGTATTAATGGTTCAAGTATTTTTCTCAATTCACACATGAAAGGAGAGAAAAGGCAGAATGTTTTGCAGGTGCCAGAGAAATGTGAACAGTGTGTCTCCTTTCATGCTTTATGCATCTCCTGCCATGAATGATACCGTAAATTTGAGTAAAGCTTAAACTAAACTCTATCTGCTTTCTGGGTACATCCATTAATGTTGGGTTATGGCATTATTAACTTTGTTACTGAGATTGCATTTCTTTGGGAGTAAGTCCCTTGTGCAATAACAACTCTGCTTATAGAGTTGCTGTTTTGCTGGTATGGGGAGGAAAGTATGGCAGCACTGTAAAGAGGCAGCTAGCAGGGCTGGCACTGCTGTTTGCATCTTTCCCCACTTTTAAAGTTTCAATTAATCTGTAGATGCAGCCAAGTGAGAAAATTTCAGAAGCCCTCAGAAGCTAGGCTTACAAAGCTTTCTGAGCTTACCAGGGCATTTGATTTTAAGTTGCTTCTAGAAGTTTGTGTTTTAGAAGAAGGCAGGAGAGGAAAAGGAACGTGATGTGGTTTTCACTGGTCAGCTGGGGCCCTTAGTATGCACACAAGTTGGTAGGGAGCTCAAAAACTGGGGATAACCCTACACTGAACTTCACAAGTGACATCTGTGAAGTCCAAAAGAAAACCTTCAGGTGAGGTGGGTGGTGGATAGAAGATTACATGGCAGCCGGAGAAGCAAAGCTGCCCCTTCTCTCAAAGTGACAGCACAGCTGTGCTTCTCTCTCAGTCCTGCTGCCCTGGTCTGAAGATGATGTTCACTTAATCACAGAACCATGCAATCACGGAATCACAGAATGATACGGTTTGGAAGAGAACTCTAAAGATCCCTGATCCAGTAGTAACTGTGTTACGTGCTTCTACTACTCATGTGCTTTCTTCTCAGTGTTTCTTTTTTTCTGTGATGGGCAAGTGTTATTTCTTGGACATTTCAGACAGGTTTGAGAGTCAAATGATGGAAAAAAACCTTCATCATCGATTTCTTCAGGTTTCCTAATAATCTCTGCACTATTACTTTGTTCCTTCCCATTTTTTACTTAGCACAGATCTGTCATTGCTCCTTTTTCATCTTATTATTTTCAGGCTTTGGTTTCCTGCCTTGCTTTTCTTGATGGGCTCAACACTGCATCCCCTGATCTTCTGTTCATCTTTGTTTTCACTGACACACATGGATCTTGTATTTGCTCTGGCATTCAGATCTTTCCTCATTTCCTTTCTATCTTTTAACAGTCTTCTCTCATCTCTTCAGATATGATTTCCAAGCTGTCTGGCAGCTTCTTCCAGTTACCCCGTAGTACAAGGAAAACTGATGTGTGCTGTGCTGCAAGTCCTGGGGGGAAAGCACAGCAGATTGCTTCATTTTTTGTTTGTTGGTTTTTTTTTAA
Source organism: Urocolius indicus (assembly GCA_013401255.1). Taxonomy (NCBI): domain Eukaryota; kingdom Metazoa; phylum Chordata; class Aves; order Coliiformes; family Coliidae; genus Urocolius; species Urocolius indicus. The sequence continues at coordinate 711,215 of WBNH01012196.1, forward strand.
TACTGGTTTAAATTAAAATTGGTTTTATTGCCTGAAAATATACATATTCAAATATTTTAATATTTTAATTCAATTTGCTGTCTTTTATTGCTACCAAGTTTTTATCAATTTTCTTTTAAAAGCAGATTTCATTGGTACAAGTTGTGGAAGAAAACCTAAAGTATAAATTATCAAAACAAAGAATATGGAAAATTACTTAGGTCCTAATTTTATGTCCTCATAAGATTTGGGTCAGCAGATCAAGAACGTCATTTGTTTCAGAGCAGCTTCATAGGTATCACATATCACATATGTATCAAGATTTGTGCTATAATCACAATTATAATTCAAATAAATAATTAAAACTTTGACTAAGTTGCCTACATCAGGACATAACTTTTTCCTTTCAGTACAATTAGGGTTCTCCTGCAGAGTGCAGCGACACATGGACAGTAGCTTGACTGGTTACAGAAAATTAGTGCAAAACATATTGGTAATAATGCTTCACATCTTCAAAGCACTTTACAGACATTAACTAATGAATTGTCACAGAAACATAGACAAATGTCTTTGTCCTCATTATTGAGATGGAGAAAGTAAGGTAACAAGGATAAATCACTTGTCCTGGACCCTTGAAAAGCTGAGAGCAGAGGAAGGAATTTCTGGCCAAACATGCAAGAGGGCTGAGATTTTGTTTTCCTTGATGACTCTCTGTCATACAAAAATTACCAAATCTGAGTAGACACCATCCCTATCCCACATCCTTTTCCTTCCTGTGACATCTGGCTCTCATAGATGTTTCTAAAAGGGCTGTGTATGTTAAGTTGGAGCAGAGTGTAAAGGTCAGAAATTGTGTCTCAGAAAATACTATTGTTTTGAATTTCCCAGTCTGATGAGTCATTCATTGCTATGACATATCGTGTCTGCTTTTGTTAGTCATGTCAGATTAGACTCAGTGAGCGAGAATGATCCTGCCTATTCCAGGCTGGCTGATTTCCCCAAAAAACTTAAATTGAGAGTGACACTGAAGTGCAAAAGAGTAATCTGAGGGAATGCAGTTAGTTTGCTTCAGATCTTATTTCTTCTGTTAGACTGACATGAATGTTTTTCTTCATAACCTGCAGCTCAAAAGCAGACGAGTTCTCTAAGATTATGCACTTTACAAAAGTGACACTATTTTATTGAATTTAAGTAAACAATTTGTCACTGCTAAACTCAGTAATCTATTGAAAGTTATGTCATTGTTCTATAATATAGGACAAACGAGTCAGAAGAAATGCATCTAGCTGATTCTGAGTTTCAGGATAATCCATGAAACCTTTGTTGGGTTAAAAAATATTATCTAAAGCCATTTAGCTGAGCCTGGGCTGAAATGTAAATATTTCTCTAATAACCTAACTGTGGAGAATGTGCTTTGTTCTGTGCTATTCATCACAGGGTCACATTTTGTGCTGTGATATTGAGGGTTTTTAGAAGAACAGGAGGTCAGTTATGCACAGAGAGCTGCCTTTCCCTCTCTGTCAAACTCTCTGAAAGTCTCTGTGCTTTGGGAACGTACTTCTGCAGACCAGTTTTACATCCAACCGTTGAGTTTGTTTCCAGGAGGTGTTGAACTGAGCTTTGGCTTTTGAGTGCTCTGAAGCCGAGAAGGAGATCTTGTGTGGGATTTGGTGTTTTGTGGGCTGTGTGGCAGGTAGATGGACAGAGGGCTTATGGCAGATTGTGTGCCCCGACAATCGGCAGCCATACTCCTTTGGCTTGCTTAGAGCTGTTGGCTTCTTTTGGGTAGGTTGTGTTGCTGCAGTCCTGACAGGAGAGTCAAAGGTACATTTGACTGCAATTAAGTTATCACCTAAGAGGCTGAAGTCCATTATCTATGTTTTGGGCTCTAGAACAACTCCTAAATTACTCTCTGAGTTGACTAAAATTAGTTCTAGCCTTACAAAAAAGCTGGCATCAATGTGGTTGTAAATTTACACCTGTGAATGTAACTTATCTTGCTGTTACTGTCTGTTATTTGTGCTATTTCCCTGGTTTCCACTCTTGATATCTTTTTTTTTTTTTTTGCTAAAAACAATGGTACATTTTAGAGTAGTGTTGTGTTTGTACATGGTGAGAGTACTTAGACTTGCCCTAAGTGAGGCACAGTGTATTGCTTTTCACTGTAGCAAAGTCTGAGTTTTAAGGTTTCATTATTTCCAACCAGAGAAAAAAGTAGGAATTTTGAAAACGTTACCAGGTGATCAAAAAGCTGAAGCTTGGAATGTTTGCATTAACTGAAAAGGGAGATAAAGTTTTAAAAAGGAAGAAGTCCACTGAGTGAAAGATTTCCCTTCAAGCTGTTTTAACAATAGTTTGTATGTATGTCTAAATGATAAGTAAATTATAATCATATATCATGGGTTTTAAAAGTTAGTATTAAGTGGTTATAATTGTTTCCAAAACTGGCTGATAAATTAATTGAAAATGCTTTTTCTTTCAAAAAGCAATGTTGGAACAAGTTTCTTATTATGTCAGAAAATCACATTCTCAGTTTCCCAAGATTCTTTTTTCCTCTGGGGTTTTTGCATTTTTGCTATCTATTTTTCTGGGTCAATGTAGCCTTTCTTTCTCTTAGGAAAGAAAGACATGCTGACCAATAGTTGTAGGCAATTTGTGCAATCTAAACCAAACTTGTAAGTATAGGGAAGAGAAGCATTCTTCTAAATCAGAGTGAAAACATTCAATTATAAGATGTGTTTCTGAGGCTGTGGCTCCTGCTGACTTCCTAAGGAAAGGCACACTTTCTTATAAAGAGGTTTTTTCCTCCCTTCTTTTAACCCGTTGGCAGTAGGAGTTGGATTTCTTTCAGTCAGAAAGTCTCGTCTTGGCAGTGGATGTGCTTGGGGTACTTATGTGATTAATGACCCTAGTTAAGGGCCTGTTACCAAGGGAGAGTTCAATTCATCTCACTTCACTGGAGCATTATATACCACGTATTGTCATTGGTGAAGAGACAGTCTTCTGCAATTAAGGTAGGTAAATTCTGTCTTTTAGCATACGGGTGATGGGTCCTCCTTTAGCTTTCTCCATAGAACAGGATTGTGAAATACTCTCAGCTACGTTGTCTGAGAAATAACCACCCAAGATTTTGTTCTGCTTATGTACATGGCTTTTGAGAGGAAGCAAAGTTTGCATTGCTCTGTGTTTAGGATTTTGAGGTACAGATGAAGGTTTAGAAAGTTACTGCAGAAGATTGAGTAAGAAAATTAAGAAAAGTTGAAATCCACCCTTTACATCTCATTTTCCACTCTGTCCCATGGTATCTTTATTAGGTTATGGTTTTCCATGTGTACTGTCTGCCTACAGTGAATTGGAATAAATAAAAGAACAGCAGCGTTTCATCTACATTTTTGAAGGAGGAAAATGGACTTCTCTGACTACTAAAATTATTCCTCAAGCAGTTTAGCTAATATCCCCACAGTCACAATCACAGGAAATGCAAACTGGAATGGGGAAAGAAAATGAAGTGTAGTGTGAAGTCCCTTATGTCTGCTGATGAATGAGCAACTCCACTCTGTGAGTTCCAGCTGCCATCTACTTTAGTTCTTGGTTTCATGGGGCTTTGCAGCACCCTTTATTCAGCCTGAGAATGTATGGAGAAGCAGACAGAACAGGAAATTTGTAGGTCTTGTGTGTCTAATATAAGTCACTTCTATCTGGTTGGCTGGTCCAGAGGCCTATGGGGTAGCAACAGAGGTGAGAAAGGAAGTGGCAAAAACTGGTTTGCTTAGGGTAGACACATGGTGAGGTGAGCAGCCCTGTGTCCATGCACCACTTCCTTCTGCTTGTGGATGAATGGGGAGAAGCTCATGTGTATGTTCTGAGTTAGGCAGAAAATGGGTTGACAACACTTCCAAGGAGAGTCTTTCAGTAGCTGTGCAGTTTTACTTCAGCCCAGGTGCAGAATTATCAACTTTCTGAACCAAAGCACAGAGATAACAATAAATCATGTGTAGCTTCTCTTTCTGCAGACTGACAGTGTCACTGGGCTGTTCAAGGGAGTTATAGCTTGGTGACAAGTTTGCATATGAGGTTAGCCAATAATCTGAGATGAATTTGTCAAGATTGGTAATGTTTTCCATGACTTCCTGATGGCATTTACTAGCACACTCTATGTTTGTTGTCACTAGTGACATCTTCCTCTCCTGACACATCCCAGTCGTGGTCACATTCAGGTTTCTACTCTTTCTAGTTTAACTAACAGCATGAGCTTCAGCTCAAAAAGAACAATTTATGAACTGTTTTTGAGATATTTGAGATATTGCCTAAAGTTGCTTTTGGAAATGGTTATTAGTCACCTCTGTTGCTTTTGTGCTTTTCCAAATTGTGTTTCCTGTCCGATTTCTCACTTTGTGAGACAGTAGTAATTAAGGTTTAGTGTGCAGAATTTAAGCAGGAAAGGACTTGCTGTGCAGAAGATGTATGTGGGCACTGGGGAATACATTTAGCAGCCTTCTAGTTGTAAATATTTTATCACTTTATCTATGAGATTATGACCATGATACACAATGGGAGTTGGCAATGTGACTGAAGATGAAAATGTGTCTGCCTGCTGAGGGCATTCTTGGACTGAAATGCAGCAGCCATGGTTTTAATTTATATTCACCAAAACTCTAAGCCTGGGAAATGAAAGGAAAGTTGTAATAGCTGACTAGTTAGAGTAAGAAAGACACAGCACTGATCCTAGCATAGTTTTTATCCTGTCTCTCTTTTTGAAATCTTAAGTCTCCAAGTAAGAAAAGATGTCTTGGTTTGAAAAATGCTGGAAGAAGGAATCGCTGGGGTTGCAATGGCTTTGGCAACTTGTATTGAAGGCAGAGGATGAGTAGACAGCAGCCAACTCAACATGTCTCACCTGGCCTGTCAGTTCTTTATGTTGCTCGTAGCAGATCCAAGTGAACAGTGATTAAGAAATAACTCTCTGAAAAGAATTTTTTTTTCCCCCTGAAAATTTTCCTGCTCTGCAAACAACACAAAGAACAGAAAATGTGCTTCAAATCTGGACTCATACGAGGCATCAACACTGCAGATTGTTTTGATCAAGTGTTTGGTCCATCTTATGGCACTGGAGAACAGGAGAGGAACCATTGCTTACCAAAACCTTTTATTTAGAGAGAAATATAAAAGCAAAGGATTATGTGTCTGGATTTCAGTATACTTATAGTTGAAGCTCTACTTGTGATAAATCTGTAATTAAAGATGAAGGATGAAAGCACTCCTTCAGTAAGGTATTATACTGTTAATTCTGTTACTTGTTCAGTTGCATGAGAGAAATGATAGATTGAGCTACCAGATAGTTTATACTTATGGCATATGGGTTGTTTGTTTTTTGCATCTGAGCAAAGCGACAGCTCTGGGCTTGCCACTGTGCTGAGTGTTATAGATTGCATTTAGAATTCCTCCATCATTCCCTATTTGCATGGACATTTTAGTACCTCTGGACATTTGCACAATTATCTCCCAGGATTATTAATCAAGCCTCAAAACATTAACATGTCCAATCAAGTTAATTGAAAGAGATAAGTTTTATTAAAACAGAAATCCTAGCAAGGCCTGTAGCCTGTATAAGAAGATTGTTCTATAGAATTTCTGAATCTAATGCAAAATAAAAGCTGTTAGATGAGATACAAAGCAACTGCAGCAAAAATAGCTGCTACAACTGAGATCTTGATGCGATTGGTGAACTTGTGGCTTTGCAGCAGATAGCAAGGAATGTTTTGAAGAGTTAAATTTTCCCCTTATTTAAAGCATAAGTTCTGTGTACAATGCAAAGTTATGTAATATCAACCATAGGGCACGTTTCCAGCATTTTTCAGGGTCTTCACTTTGAATTTGTAGAGTTTGTGTATCTGCAACATGAATGGATGGTTGCAGTAGCTGCGTTAATGAAACCTAACATCTATCTCAGGGAGTCAGAGAAAGGCAGTACATTTATTCACTGTAGATTTGCTAGTTGAAGTGTAGGTAATGCAACTACATTGATATTTCTGTTTTGATTCAGAGCAGTAGTAGGGCTGTGAAGCCAGTCCTCTCATTGTCCCTCCTGATTGTGTGCTGATTCAATCCGCAGCTCTGTTTTGCTGTGGACAAGCTGCCTCAGGCAACACATCCCAACTTGTAATGGAGAGAAAAGGTCTGAAACAGTGATAAGTTCTGAACCACACGGATGGTGGGCATGTTTGGTTGAGAGGAGCAGATTAAATCTAGTCCCCTGGTGAATGCCTGAAATACATACAGTGAAGATGTAGAAGCCTCAGTACCAGATTGAATCTAATTATTTACTTCTACTATGTGAAATTACTTGCTAATGCAGATATAGTGATGAGGCAATAATGGAGAAACTGTAATTGGTGGCTGTGGATGTAGTAACTAAACTGTTGTCACCTGAAGTTTCCCAGCACATCTGTAATTGTATATTGGTAATCATGCACTCATCACATGCTGTGACTGTGTATTTTGTTTCCTTTCTTGAAGCATTACCAAAGGTACCACAAGACCAAAACGGGACAAAACAACATGTTCGGTACACAGTACTGTAGAAGTCAGGATCAATGTGTTGGCAAGCCTAAAGGATGAGACTTGCTTCATCACCTCCTTAGCGCCATCAGCTACTGCCTTCATGTCCTCAAGTGTTTTCCTTGCTGTAGAATGACAGTGGCAGTTGTCCTCTGTCCAGGTTTGTTTTCACTGATATTTTAAAGAAAATGAGGTAGTAGACATATGATGAGGTTTCAGCATCAGAGACTAAGAAAATGCAACAGCTGAGAATGCAGCCTGACCTAGTTGGGATAGACTTAGATTTGATGAGGTTTCAGCGACTGAAAAATCTGAGTCTGAAGCTTCCCATGAACTCCAACTTTTTGCACCCCTTCTTGCTCTGATGCTGTATCATTACCTTGCAAGAAACCTATTTTAACCTCTCTTGTATTTGCTACATCTTTCCAAAATATATCACAAAATATATCAGTCCTCAGGAGTTGTACTAGTTTGGCACTAGCTGGAAGACCAAGTGGTTGTTGCAATTCTTGTAACAGTTCCTTGAGCTCAGCTTTGCAACGTTTCTGCTTTTGGACAGATGTTCAGGGTCAGGATTTCAGTCCTGATTGCTATGTGTGTGCATGCTAATATACATTATTAACTTTGCTTTTGGTTAACAATTCTGTGCAGTTACAATATCTTACAGGTGACAGGTAATGGTTTGGTAGAACCAGCTTCTTAATACAATGCCAGTGATCACCAGTGCTTTGCCGAATCTATGACAAGGGACCTGTAGCTTTAACATGTTGGCTGTAGTCTACAGATGGGATTTTTTAGCCACACTGTAGCTTAGAGGCAATTGTGTGTAATACAGAGAAAATGGAATTACTTGTCATTATATTCTACCAAGGAGACACTGAACAGACCCTAACCAAAACCTGCCATGTTACAAAAATAGAGTAAGATGTATAAACAGATGTGAAACACCAACACAGAAAACATCCTTACTTCTTAATGCACCATCTTGCATTACTAACACTCGAAGAATATTACAAGATGGTTTTATTTTTTTACCACTTGTGCTGTTTCCTGTTTGTCTTTAAGTTTGATTATTTAATTCACTGATCTAATATCCCGCTTCTCGTTTATTAATGCCCTCCTGCAGTCACATGGCTATCCAACAATGCAGAGAAATATTATATCTAGAGGCTTTTTTTTCTGATTTTGACCACTTGTTTCTGACTATTCCTTTACCTTTTAAAATTCACATTCATAAATGTAAATTTTAGACCCAAATGAGTTGAACTGTACTTTTAAAGAAAAAGAAGAAAGCCCAAAACCTCTATTAAAGTTACCTCAGTGTTGCTGTGTCAGCATGAGTGTGATTAACCTGCTATACAAATGTGGGTGCTATGAAATGAACTTGCTCCAAGGCAGCTTTGATTTGCACACTCAACACTTTCCAGGTGTTGCATTCATAAATCAGTAGTTTTTTGTGTGTGTCTGTACTGGGTGTTTTTCCTTCATTCTCCCCTCTATCCTGCAGCCCAGTGAGTATATCATAGCCATATGGAGACCTGCTCAGCATGTAGATTTAGAGTTTTTATTTATTAGGTACAAGGGAGGACTTATTACCTGAGCTTTCTAAAATAAATACACAAATTATTAATAGCTTGTGAAAAAAAAAATACAGAAAAAAAAAGAAAATAAGAAAGTGACCTGCCACTGCATTAGGAGGAACTGCAGGATTACGGAAGGTACATGTTTCTGCCCATTGCAGCATGCAAAATGAACATCAGAGTTCATACAAGCAGAACCACTAGCAGAATACATCTAAATTCCCTTTTATTTGCAATTTTGCACTTCTTCCAGAGAAGCTGAGCTGTTGCCATTTCAAACAAACATAGCCCAAAGTCTTTTGCTTCCAGATCATACTGTTTTCTAGGGAGTGCCTTGCTTGGGTGCTGTGTCTCTTACTGAACAGTCTTAGTTGTTTGTGGTGGGGAGTATGGCTGGCTCTGCCCAAACATTATCGATGCCAAGCTCATTTAAATTGCATAAAGTTAATTGACTCATTGTGGAATGGGATTTCATTGTTCCCTTATCACAGTGCTATGTCCTCATTTGATGATACTGATGAATAGATTTTCAGTTCCTGCAGATAAACTTTCTAAACAGAGTGGTGGCATTTTAAGAAGTGGAAGAAGTTATTTTGGGAGAGATTAGAAGGCTGATAAGAAGCAATAGTGCATTTTCCTGTGTTTTACCTGTAAGAACATAGCACTCCATACGAACAGGCAGTAGCTTCTGACTCAACATCTCTGCTGGAAACTAAACCAATAAAACTCAGTTTTGTGATGGTTTTATCCTTGTGTTCTTACCACTCAGAGACAACCCTCAGTAATGCTATCTGAAAATGCAGGAACAAGAGTATGGGAATACTGTAAAATATTGTTGACTTGAATACTTGCTGGGTACTAATGAAACAATATTGATGTCTTTTCACCTCTTGATGTCATCCCATGAAAGATTTCCCTGGGTGACAGTAACCTGGGCTCTAATTTCTCATAAGTGACTGTTACACTGACAAGACGAGCATAACTATGTTTGATTTCTGTGTGTAGGATGAAGGTGGGAGAATAACAAGAAGGCTAGGAAATATTTAAACTGGTCTGAAATGAGCAAAATTAGACACTCCAAAGTTAAAACATTCTCTTTTTTGGTTGGATACTACAATTCTGTGTCTCAACAAACAGGAAAAAAAAAAAAAAGCTTGAGGGTGTGTTATAAACCCAAACTGGTACGCAGCTCAAGAAGTTAGAGATTGAAGGATCTGAGTAACACTATTTTGTGGGCTCTGTGTCCTGCACAGACACATGCAAAACTTTAAAGGTGGCTTTAAATACAAGAAATTTTGAATTAGGATCTTCCACCTATGTCCTTGCCTACCTTAGGATGGATGTTAAGCTTTGGGAATTGGTTGGCATTTGAACCTTAGCCACAAGTCTAATTTTCTTCAGGCTCTCCTGAATGGGAGAAGACAGGAAATGTATCACATGATATACAACTGATGAAGTAGTTGATGATATTTTAATATGTGGAATTTATTTTCAGCTGTAAGTATGTACAATGCATATTTAAACTGTTTCTGCTTGAATTCCCTCTGCAGCTGACAAGGTGCATAATTAAAAAGAGAAGCTGGCTACGGCCAACTAGACCTGGCTGATGGCATGTGGTCTGCTTGAGAAGAGAAAATTACATTAAGGAAAGATGGGTGTTAGATCTAATGTCAACTGATTAGAGCAAGGGTGTCTAAGTGCAGTGTTTACAAGAGTAAATCAAGGAAAGGTTAAGGAAGGAAAGCAAGGCAAGAGATGAGATAAGAGGTTTGAAAGCTGCTGTGTTCCTCACTTAACATCCTTGGAGATAATCCCAGCAAGTCCATCAAGATGAATGTGATGCATGGTACTGAGCTACATTTCCCACTAGGGACCAGGCATGGAAACTGGGAGAAAAATGCCTGCAAGTGTCACTTTCTATGTACCAGTTAGGGGAAGGATAATAGTAACAACTACTGCTACTATTATTATTTTTTTTCCCAAGAATTTCTGGTAATATTCTTTATTGAAATACTTATTCTGTCATTTACAGCATTGATTCAGAGCAGGCAGGAAAAAAAGAAAGTAGATAACGTGGCCTAATCAGACTTGAAAGAGAATAAGCAGAATCTGCCTTTTTTTTTTTTTTTTGATATTTCACAGAAGTTTTTCTTTGCTGCTTTTGCTGCCTTAATTTTTCACAACAAATGTTGCACCACAGGATCTGCAACTCTGCATATCAATACAGAAAGCACTACATGGGAAATAGAGATGTAGTGCCAATATTTATTACACCAAAGATATGGATTGGCTTTGTTGGTTTGTTGGTTTGGGTGGGTTTGTTTTGTTGGGTTTTTTTTTTTTTTTTTTGTTCTTCTAATATTACTTTCTTGTCTCCAGGCAAGAAAGCAGTTCTCCCTTTGCCTCAGAAACATGTGGTATAACCTCATGTCTCGCTGGCAGGGGATTTGAACCAGGCACTATAATTTACATGATAATTTGTCATATTTTTTTACTTCCCATGCAAGTTCCTCCTCATTTGAGATTGTTCTGTCCTTTAGCAAATAGCACACTTACCTTTGTCTCTGCAGGGAGCTCTCAGCAATCTTGAGTCAGGGATATAATAGAAAAACGGCTCACCTGATGATTTCAAGGAGATGACAGATTTAGGGAAAACTGGTGATTGGGAAAGGGAAGAGAATTCCACCAGGCACTCCTGGAGCAGAACAAACCTTGAGCTCTGTCATCACTTGCTTGCCTGTCTTTCAGCACATCTCTTTTTTTGCAGTACTGCAGAGAGTGAGAGGGAAAGCAACTGGAAGGATGTTTGGGATGTGGACCTGAGAATGTGCTGCTGGAATGACAACTGTTCTATGTTTATGCTGCATCAATGCAAACTTTACTTAGAGCTGCAGTCACTTGTCCTGGTTGCTGAGGAGATCGATCATTCTGGCCTTTGCCTAGCTCGGCTCTTCACCATTCGGCTTGTCCTGTTTGAAATACAAATGATAGAAATTAGTATATTAGCAGGAGACTGCAGGATGTAATTGTATGTTGACTGAAATGTTTCTGATGGATGGACCCGGTGAGATGACATCTCTTATTTATTGAGAGTAGAGCACAGGTAGTTGATAGATTTGACAAGAGCATGGTGGCAAAACAAAATAACACTAAGGCAGAATGAGAATGTATTTCCTAATGGCCTCCCTCGCAGCTGTATACACTGATTTAATCTCTCCAAAGCACTTTGTTGTTTATGAGGCCTGTGGGTACAATTTTATGCCTGACTGAAGAGGTTGCTAATAGCTGCCATATTTGTGTTTAAGGACCTGCGAAGGATTAAACTAAGTATTTTAAAGCAATGAGCCATAATAAAGTAATAATATATTGAAAATAATAAACAGCTTTTTATTCAATAATTGGCTGCAAAACTGGTGAACTTTAAATGACAAAACCACTAATTAAAAATGCAATTGCTAATCATATATTCATTGGGGAAGGCAAATTAAAACATGGCATAAAGTCTCTATATGTGCCAGAGCCAACAAGTCATGGAGCAGGACGGTAAGCTCTTTTAAAAAAAAACACAAACCCCACAAAAAAAATATAAGGGAAACCAAAATATCCCTGTAGGAACAAGTTGTAGTGATTACTTTGGATTGTTTTGTCAGAGATAAAACTGATAAAACTCAGTGCCAAGGAATCATGTCACATCTTGGGACATTTTGTGTCTCAGTCAGAATGAAATAAGTTCCAATCCATAGTAATTACTGAAGCACTGAAGGTCTTCTTTCCCTGTTTTCGAAGAATGATATTCTTCTATCCTGGTAACCTGATTTTCTTCCCTTCTCTAAGAACTAAAGTTCTATGGTTCCCATCCTTGAAAGCGTAGAAACATGATCAAGGTTTCCTCTCCTTTGGAATGTCCTTTATAATACAGCAGATCTGGTAGAGATGATCTGAATGGATGATGAGGATGAGGCTTCAGAAAGGCTCAGTGATGAGGTTGTTTTATGCTTTTTTTACCAAATGTGTCTGATTGGAGCTTCCCAGGCTGTAGATGATGTGCCACCTTCCTGCCTCACTACGGAGCGAAATGGCAGATTTGAAGTCACTGTAGGAAATGACTTTATAGACAGACAGTTTCTAGGTCTGAATGTGTATCACAGTTATGGAATCAAGTGTAGCTCCATGCTGGCAGAAGTACACATGCAGAAACGTAGGTACAGAAGCTATAAGAGAGGCTGTCCGAGCAGAGAGCTTGCTGAAGATTACAGAACATTCCTGAAGCTGACACAGCGGACTTGTGAACTACCTGCAATGCTGATGATATAATAAATATTTCACATGGCCTTTCAATGAAGTAAACTTAATCTGAACCTACCTCACAGGTATTGAAATGTAATCTGAGTTTCACAGTTCAGGAAATGACTTAAAGATCTATGCAGCAAGAAGTTACGAAGATGCTGAAGATAACCCATCAGCAGCATCTGCATATTCAAGGGCAAGAGCCTTTTGCAGGCCACTTCTGAGCCAAAAGCTGTCATCTCTATGTCTGCGCCATCTGGCCTTCCACAGCTTGATGACAAATAGTAGCTGATACTATTGATTGGAGTTCATTGTTCTGCATGACTTTAGTTTGCTGGCCCAAATGATGCTGTCTGGGAAAATCCTGCCTCTTGCAGAATTTCCATGTAGTCACAGCAGCCATTGCTGCTTGTTGCATGGCTTTGGTGCAGGGCATCTGGATCTCATTGTGGTTCTAGATGGTGTTAAAAGGAGACAGAGCAAACTTCTGCTGCTGTTTCTCATTGAATACTGGCTCGGTTGTATGTGAAGCCTCTGTAGGATTCTCTGTGGGACTTGTACAGTTCAAGGTGTTACAGGGCTGTGTGTCTGACAGAATGAAAAATGTGGACGCATGCCTGGATCTCAGTCTCTGCCAGTAATATTTGTCTTCTGCTTCCAGTAGAAGCTGTATACATGGCTGCCCTTTCTTGATGAATACATAAAATATACATATCTATTAATTTGCTGCTAGGAGCCTTCAAGTTTCCATTAATGACTTGTGTTCCTCAAGGACCTTGCAATACCAAGTTTATATAGATGCCAGCATAACAGCCTAAGGGACAAGCAGCACATCACATGGTTTGTGCCCTCTGGGAATTGACACACAGGAGCAGTAATGGTCCAAATGTCTTGGCAGGTCACTGAGTCAGCAGTGGCTCCTGCTGTGCAGCCCCAAGTGAGCCTCTTCCAGTTCAGCAGCCAAAGATTACAGATTCACCTGCAATTCACCTGGAAAAATGAAATACATCTTTAGACACTTTCATATAAATTTTAGGTCCTTACCTTAAATACATGTGTTAGAAACTCTTCATAGGAAAAAAACCCCAATATTTTCCAGGCAAGACATGGTTAGAATTGGTAATTTTTGTTCCACTTCCTGTAGATTCTATGTTGATTTTATTTTCTTATTTCCCTGACATCACCAAGCTAGATTACATATGTCTTTGTAGCTACAAAGGCAGTAGCAGCTTCTGTACAGGCTCGTTGGAAACCCCATCTGTTTTAAATATCACTTCTGAGGCTGGACAACCTTCTAGAGAATGTGCAGTCAAGTCAGACTTGATGCAGAAGCTACTGGGTGAGCTTCTGGCACAATTTAATACAGGAGATTCTATGAGGTGATGGTGGAAATTTGTCTTGAAGGTGTTTGTAGTGTGGCTCTAATGTAAATATATTACATGAGTGACTGTAGGATTATGGGATGTGGAGGCTGCTGGGTTATCCTGGTCCTCCTCGTTGGGAGGAAGAGAGCCAGAAGGAGCTGCTGAGGCTGGCAGCCAATACTCAGATTCAGAGTTACAGAAAGTTAATTTTTCAGTGACCATGGGAGAAACACTGTTTCCTTATATTTTTTAGTGTTACAATTTAACCTTTAGAGTACAAAAACAGGAACATGTGACTTGTTTGGCTACAAGCTCAGTAAGGTAGCTCCTCCAGACTGAATTGCCTGAGAAAAACTTTCAGACCAAAAAGACTCCCAAAAAGAATAAAAAGAAACAATAAGTTTATTAACATTTTAACTCATTAAAAAAAACCAATTTATGAACAATGACAGGGCTGAAGTCATTGAATAAATTATTATCTCTGAAAATATTAATCCCTACTTAAATTATGGAAGATGTTACCAGGTTGTTCACAGAATCATAGAATCATTTTGTTTGTAAAAGCTCTTTAAACTCATTGAGCCCAATCCCTCACCCCACACTGCCAAGCCCCTCACTAATCCATATCCTTCAGCTATGTGTCTTTTAAATATCTCCAGGGATGGGGACCAATTGGAAAGCCAAGTCTCTGAGCAGCAGGAAGCACCTCATGGCAAGGTCTGCATTTAGCTAGGTGCTGGTTTGGAACTGGGGAGTGATTCTCTGCAGGTGCACAGAGATTATGTCTTCCCTCTCATCAGTGTTGAGTGTAGGTGTCACTCCTTCAGCTCACCTTCTGGCACCGAAGCACCCTGCAGCCCACACACATGGCAAAATGATATGGATGGAGTCAAGGAGATGGGTTTCTGAGCTGCCCTTGGTCATAATGTTCAGCTAGGGTTGGTGTGCTTCTTCTTCATGCTCTACAAAGGGACAAGGCCAGGGACTAGTTATGTTCTCTAAGAAACAAACATTATCTATGCAATCAAGTAAATGTGAAGCTCCCCTGGGATCCCAGCTACTCAAAGATGTTCAGGAAGACTCAGATGTTTTCTTAAAAAAAAAACCCAGCCTGAGTTAAAAATCAGCAACAAACCTATTGGCCTGTCCACCAAGGGAATCACAGCTCAGGTAATTGTTGATTGAAGTGTTAATGGTACATGGTTTGGGTAAGGATATGGGTGATACCAATCATACATCATCTGCAAGCAAAGCCACCAAGCCATGTGCAAGCAATAACTCCCAGCCCTGTTGACTCATTGCGGGGGCTGAAAATCAGTCTTTTGCTTTGGGGAATAGATGATGGCTGCTTGCAGGCCATCAGCCACACCGGGGCAGCCCCATTCTTTCTTGGGGAAGCTCAGCTGGGAGCAAGGACCATATTTGATGGGGAAGGGCTTTCCCAGCTGCCCTTGTAAATGCCTGGCTATGAGGAAGGAGGAAAAGTGAGTGGCAAAAGAAATTTAGTTTTTTTCTTCTGTGACTAGATTAAGTAGTTTGGATGCTGAGAGTGGAAGCAATACTGCAGTGTAAAGAAGTTTGTGTTTTGTTTTTTTTTTTCTTAAATTATGTACTGTCTTGTAGTAGTGTTACACAGAAATGCAGATAGCCTGTAAAACAGGGGTAGGGGTATGATTCTGTTGATCTGGAGGAGTTGTAGTATTTGCATACAAACTTGCATAAGTCAGCTCTGTACCATAAGTATTTAAACAGCAGTTCAGCTACTTTCTGGATTTTAAGAGTGAAATCACTGAAATATTAAATAGCTTCCTCGCTCCTGTAGTTAGGACTGGGAGCAGCAGCGGGTTGGAAGAAACTTCTTGGTACTATATTGCACAAAGATGTAGATGTGTACTTAGTCATGTTGGTGAGTAAAATGGAAAGTTGAAGAATAAAGTCCTGAAAGTAAGGATTAAAGATGCTTTGCCTGTTTTTTAGTCTGTACAGTTCTGGGGTTTTTTCAACTTCAGGATTATTCTCAGTCACCTGTATGTGTTAGGTTTCACGTGTCTTCTGTGGAGAATGTTCATCATGTCATTGGTCTTTCGGGTTTGTGTGGGGAGTTTCTTTCCGGATTACTGTAGTTTTTGCTGCTGTTTTTGCTGTGCATTATCTCCCCACGGTACTTTGGTGTTGCTAAGAAAATGCACAGGGATGTCACCAACCCCTTCTTCTGCTCCTCAGCTGTGCTGTTTAATTCTGCCGCAGTTGTTTCAGTGATAACAAATTTACAAAGGTGGTGGGAGTGTCACAGAAAAGATGGGTTTAATAACCACTTGTAGAGAGAACAAAAGCAAATCCAGTGACAGCTCTGGCAATTCCCACCTTCGTTATTGCTGACAGAAGGCACAAGAATAAAAACAAGCAGGTGTACATGCACTGACACTAATATACAACCAATGGTGATGTCCCGAAGGAAATATCACCAATTAGTATGAAAGCTGCTGCAGTTATCAGCTTAGACAAGATTTGGCCACGGAAAGTACAAGGATTTAAGATGAACCTATGACTCCTTCTCCAAGATGTTTTTTAATCCAAACACATGTGGAGATTTATTAAGACAGCTCAAGTGAACTTCTTGGTAGGTTCTTGTGGTCTGGAGAAGCAGTTTGCTACATGCCTGTCTTGCTTCCAATGCCAATACCACAGTGCTATGATGAAAAGAGATACATTTTTGTGTATTCAAATATATATAAGGTGTGAAGTAATAGGATTGCATGACAAGGTCTTCGAAAATGCAGATGAAAATGTTGAGATGCATGTTAGAGAGATGGAGGATAGCAGGGGAAGGCATTGAGTTCCTTCACATTGCATAAACTGCTCAGTATCCTGTGTTTAATCTAAAACCGGACACGAGAAAAATAAAAAGGGAGAAACTGCCACACTATCTGTAAAAACTGCCATGACAATTTATGCTGCATTAAAAACTCTTTCCCTGAAGCTGTGCTTTAATAAGATTCCTAGTAAGAAGTCAAACTCTGCCGAATAATTCATTTTAACTCTCATAATGCATTTATTAGTGTGGAAACAGCAGAAATGAAGTGACCACATCTGAGGTTTGTATTCAAAATTAGCAAAATTTAATGTCTTCCCAAGTTAGAAAAGGAAGGAAATGGATCAGTGCAACGTGCAGTGAGTGATGTCCTTTGCATTAGATGGGTGGCTAAATGAGCATTGTTTGAAATAACATTTTATTAGGTTTCCTTAAAGTGGATAGTCAATGTGATAGATTATTTTTTATCTCAGATAAAGTTATTGAAATGAGAAATGTTCCATTATAAAGGAATTTCTTGAAAGACAGTGATACACTTTATTGTGTTATAGCTCTTGCATCATATTAAATGCTACTTATGTGTCTTATTGAAAGCCAATCCTTTTGCTTAGTATTTCTTTTCCAACAATACAAAAGGTTATGATTCACAGCCTTTTGCATAATAGATATATTAATTAGTTTCTGCATATTTTATTGCTTTGTATTATTCTAAAAGCTATTAATTTGTTTTTCTTGATTATCAGTTATGGCAAAAGTGTTATAATTTTTCCTTTGAATTTCATTGCTGCCACCCAAGTTCAGGACTTGCAGAACTAATTTCTTTAGCTACCTGTTAGACTCATTAAACCTGACTTTTCTTCCTTCTTTTTTTCCCTGTTGAAAATTCTATCCAGCCAAAGACTAGCATATTTTTGTCTGAATACAGGAGGATAAATTCTGCTTTGGGGTACTTGCATGTTCTTTCATTCAAGTAGATTAGAGTTGTGCATATGAATCTCAGGGCCTAATTACATTTCTAATAATAGAAATTTCTTGCTATAAATACATGACTCATTCAAATGATTTCTTGTATGTTTGGGCTGCAGATGTGACTTCTGCATATTCATTAACCTCCCAGTTCTCCACTTGAGATATGGAAATGCTTGTTGATTAGTGGGGGACCTGCTAAGAGGATATGGGGAGAAAGGGTATTTGCTACCTCTGCTAGGGGGAAGGGTGTTAAAGCCAAACATTGTGGGAGCAAGTGGTAGTGGCTTCAAGCTGGTTTTGTGTGCTTTCTATCATGGACGAGATAGAAGTTATAGTAGAATCTGCTCCACCTCAGTCTGGGGAGACTTTTTCAGAACTGTGAGGCCACCTCATGTGATGTAGTTTTGATTATACATAGCACTTTACACTTTACCAGATTTTCCATAGATTGATCTTAATTATTTGCTGAAGAGGGAAAAAAACCTCCACCATATATATAGGTATATGTTTCAATGATTTGTTTGCTGTAAGTCATGTAAAATAGTTGTTGAAGTTAACCTAGTTTCTAAATAATTTCTGGACAAACTTCAGTTTTCACCGAGATCTGTGTAATTCATAGGTTCATGTTATAAGTAGTTTTCTGCATGTTTTGCAGCCTACTGTTAGCCTCAGGAGCTGGTGTTACTGAGGATCTCTGCCTGCACTGGACTGAACAGGGATTTGCACAAGAGTATAAATATATCCATTGTATATGGTATATATTTTTGTACTGTGCTTTTGGCAAGGATGTTTAATATTATTTAGTATGTTTTCCTTTCCTCCTCAGTGGCTTTAGTTAATACTGAAACAGGGCATTCATGATTAAATAGAAAGACCTTTCATTCTTAGATGTAGAAATAGGTGGCAGAGACATAATTTATACTGTGCAGAAGCAAATGTGTGGACCATAGACCACTTAAATCCCTTTTTAAATTGCTCTGTGGAATGAAGTGATGCATGGATCTTGCTATGTCCCAGCTCCAGAGGATCCGTGTCACCCACAGGGAGCAACAACACTTTGTCAGCACAGCCTTAATGGTGTGGGTTTAATTAACTAGTCATGTGAACATGGCATGGCAGAACAAACTCTCATTTTACCCTGGCAATTATTGATTTATAATCCCAGAGTGACAGAAAAGCTTTTTTATTTTTATGTCCAGCAACAAGTTGTTGCCATGGCAACATCAATGTTGGGCATCGTTCACATCCCACCCTCATCCCGAACAGAAACCCGGTACATTCTGAAACTCCTTACAAATGATTACAGTCATAATTTTTTTCAGGTAAGTTTTACTTCTTGTCTCTATTCCTGGGGGGAATAACTTATATTCCAAGAAGGTAAAGCATGAATCTTCTGCACGCCACTGTGTGTATTGGGCCAAGTCCAATGTTGCTTACAAAAAGAGCTGGAAAAGCTTAATTTTTGCTTTTGCCTCCTCCTTCCATCCTATTTTCTTTAAGGAGGGAGAAAAACAATCCCACCATGCCCACCCTCAACATCTTCTCCAGTTGCACACTTGCTGAATTATTTTAAAATCTTCAACCTGTTTGTACTCCATGTGAAGCCAATATTACAGTTTGTAAAGTCAAAGTCAGTAACCCTGTATTCAGGGTACCTGGGCAGCGTGACAGCTTTTCACTCTGTTGGGTACAACTTTGATACTTTCCAGCCTTAATAAATGATTGTCCTTGTTTCACAGGGAGTCTTCCCAAAGCCAGAGATGAGGTGGGTAGACTTATTGCTAAGGCTCCAATAATTTCATAGAATCATAGAATGGTAGGGTTGGAAGGGACCTTTAGAGATCATCTAGTCTAGTCCCCCTTGGGGAGGACAATCTAGTCCAATTTCCTTAATCTTTTGCAGTTGCTTCTGTCTTTATCTCTGAGCTCCCAAGTTATGCTCTCTCCTACAGCTGTCTTATGCTGTGAAGGTGAACAGGTTGCTTTTTCTCAGTGTATAGACTACTGTTGCAAGAGTATTCATACCCCAGCTCTAGGAGACTTGCTGTACTGACCCATTGTCACCTCTGTTGCTACAGACTATATTTGGACTCAAAAGGTTAGGTGCATATTCTTCTAACTATGCAAAAAGCACTTACTTTCTTGGGCAAGGAAAGGATGGCTAAATGGCATAGCTGAACTGCAAGCCCTTGTGGTAGTGACTATAAATTCAGTACTGTGAACTCTTCAACTAGCACTGGGGTGCATGTGGTTCCTCTCAACCAGGGTTTGCTAATAGAAATGCTTTCTAACTAAAAGAAGCATCCCATTCCCAGCAGCTATTTTCTACTGCAGTTTCTGTTGATTGCCCAAGAGGGTTGTGGAGTCTCTGTCATGGAATCTTAAGGGTTGGAAAGAGCCTTGAGACATCATCCAGTCCAACTTGCCTGCCAAAGCAGGCCACCTAGAGTAGATCACACAGGAACTCATCCAGGTGGGATTTGAATGTCCTCAGAGAAGTCCTTGGAGATACTCAAAACCCAGCTAGATCCTGCACTGCACTGGAGGACCTTTCCTAAGCAGAGAGAATCTCCAGACATCTCTTCCAACCTTTGCAATATGAGGAAATAAACCCAAACTGTGCCTTAGTGTAGGTATCTGCATTCCTAGCTCCATTTGTTGGGTTGACTTCGGATAAATGCAGCTTACACAGCTCAAGCAGCCTCCTGCTATCCCGGGATAGCCCCACAAAGGCAGTTCCAATCCATGTCTGCCATGCTGGGATGGAAGAGACAAGTATCATCATCAATGCATCAAAACCAGCAAGAAAATAGCTATGATGCTGCACCTACTCAGTGTTGACTGACGGTAATTATTTACCATTAATGGATAAGCATATATTGGAACAATTTCTTCTTTTTAAAAATTTTTCTCCCTATCTTGCAAAGTTTAAATGTAATTAAAAGGAGATTGACTGAAAATCAAGTTTGGTTTATCTGTGGGTGACCCAGCAAACCACATCGTTTTAATTTCATGCCTCAATGAGATGATACGTCATGCTTTGTACAGCACGACAGCTTGCTGCATTGCATAACTCACCACGCTGATGCAACCAGGCGTGGAAAATTAACCTGATCATCAAACCCAAGACAAAAAGTATCTTCCTCTGCAGCTGATGTTGTTCAATAAGCTTTGTTATTCCTCCATCTTCCCTCTTGGTCCTCATCTGTGCGTGTGATGAGACTAAGATTATTTTGAAATATAGGATTGTGCAAAAATGATGTGAATAGCTCCAGAATGAATTGGGGTTGAACTGACACTGTTTATCTCTCAGGGGCTGCTTAAAAGAATGGGATTTTTTTTTTTTTTGGCTTTTGGGTTGGCTTCAGCTTACTGTGCTTCTTGCAAAGACTGTGCCTAACTTGGTTTTTCAACAATGGTATGAGCCCATCGTTCCCACTTCTCCTTGCATCTCATTTCATAGAATCATAGAAGGTTTGGAAGGGACCTTTAGAGATCATCTAGTCCAACTCCCCTGCAGAAGCAGGTCAATCTAGATCAGGTCACACAGGAATGTGTCCAGGCGGATCTTGAAGACCTCCAAGGAAGGAGACTTCACAACCCCTCTGGGCAGCCTGTGCCAGTGTTCCATCACCCTCACAGTAAAATAGTTTTTTCTAAGGTTTAAATGGAACTTTTGTGTTCCAGCTTCATCCCATTACTTCTTTGTCCTATTGCTAGCTACAACAGAAAAAAGGGATGCCCCAAACCTCCTGACACCCACCATTTAGGTATTTGTAAATATTAATAAGAACTCCCTACTCACCAACTCTTAGGGCTGTTCCAGTGCTGCAGGGAGACTGAGAGTCCAACAAACCTCATATGACTTGACCTTTTTCTAATTCCACATCACACAACTATGTGAGCACCAGCTGCTCTCTGGCCTTTGTGGCTGACTTCCTTTTGGAGTGATACAGAGAGCACAGAGACAGGTGTTGCTGTAGCTTCTTCTAATTCTCTGCAATCCTGTAAGGGACTTGGGTCACCTCACCTGCTTCCATCCCAAGGAAGGGAGTATTGCTCAGGACATGCAAGGCTGCTTTGTGGGACTCTGAAAGGCACAAGCAGCACATGCTTGGTCTTACTGTGTGCCAAGTGGAACATAATTATGGACTGCAGGGAGAATAAAAGAGTGATGCCGGTCATGGATTTCTTCAAAGTCAAAGGCTGTGCATGCTGCACATAAGCATCCAGTGCTTTGCTTGAGGCAAAATTTTTGCTTAACTTCTGACTTCTGCCAGTGGCTCTTTGCATGTTCCTGGATGAAGTATAATAAAGACTCTTCAGGAATTTCTTGCATAGTTGGAACAATGGGAAGACCTGAGAAACTGCTCTCAATGACCATACTTGACAGTATGGAAAATGGAGAGGATGTTTTGTGCAACCTTATTTTGTGCTCCTTACCATAGCACCTGAGAGCAGCCCAGGGAAACCCCAAGCCACAGGAGTGAATGGCATAGGCTTACCTCAGCTGTGAAAATGAAAACAAAATGGTGCTCTGTGGCTTAAATAAAGATGAAACTCAGTGCTGGGATCATTGCGGTGACTGGGATAGGTTTTAGTGATGGTGACAGTGACATAGTTGTTTATCTGCAAATTAAAGTAAGCAGAATGTGGCTTTGGATGTCTCTGGTTGACCAGATGTTGCTGTTCTGGCTGCAAGGAAGTCCCTTTGGAGCAGGAGCTGCTGTCTGTTTGTGTAGCACCTGATGTGGTGCAGTTCAGCTCCTTCAGCTGTCCCTCTTGATTTTCATGTATATTAAAAGAGAGGAAAATGAACTGCCTGGAATCTATTTCTCACCTTAATCCCCATGTCAGCAGATGGGCTCCTCTAAAATAAAGAGAATTAATATGTCTCGGAGAGGTGGAAGAGGGCCATGACAGTTTGGAGTCCTTAGATATTGTTCTTGCTTGAGTTGCTTTGCATTTTCTCAAACTGTACAATGCCCTCTGGCACAATATACATCCACACTGCATCACTAAGTGCTGAAACTTCACATCTTAATTCTATGTGAGTGGTTTTCTCTTGAGGCTGTGATGCTTCTGTGGAGAGGGAGCCTGATAGCAGCACTGAGAAGGTTACATGTTATGCAGAAAAATGTTGATGGTGTATTAAATATTTTTACTGATGTCTTCTTAGTTTTGTTTTTGTTGTGTACAATCATGTTTGAAGTACATCCACTCTGAGGTTCAGTGAGGAAGAGCCTGTTCATATGAAGCTGACAGAGATATTTGAATGGAGGATAACTGGGATATAGGGCTCTGGGATAAATTACTTGTGTTTTTGTTTTAATCTGGAATGCACATAAGCCACACAGCAACATTATCACCACTTTGCACTTTCCTTAGGAAGTATCTTAATATTCTCTAATCCTCTTTGCTACAGAATGGAGACTGCACTAAGATGGAATTCTATTTTAATACTTTAATGTAATTCCGTGTGAAACAAAAGGGGACCGTGTTCAGAAGCTGGCTAGATATATGGCAAATGGGAACCAGACAAGCTATGTAACTTCATGACCAGTTTCTATGGCAACAAAAAATGTCAGCTATCCTTTTGGCTGATTCTGTTAATCTGTGGTAGAGGCACTGATACTGACGCATTCAGAATTTCTTTAAACAAGAAGGTGAAAAGATAACCTTAGCACAGCTTATAAACAAGAGGGAAGTTAAGCCACTAACGTAATGCTATCTGACGTGTATATAATGGTGTAACAGACAAGTAAGACATTTCCAAGGCAGCCATTCTGAGTTTTATCAGAAAAGTGATTAAGGTATTTACTGGGTGGGGACTTAACAGTTATTGTTTGTTTTTTGACAGAATTCCAGGTTGACCTCTGGGATTGCCAAACTGAAAAACACTGCCCCTGTTCACCCAGCTCCTGTTGAAGCAAGGGACAGGTACCATTAAACTTGCCAAGTGGGATGAAATCTGGGTACCCGGGATATCTTAAACTAGTTGCCTGATGTTTTTTGGAGTCACTCCCCTGTCCATGCTTGCTGGCTTCAGTGCTGGTTTTACTCATGTAGCTGGAGCAAAGTGGCTGCCTGACAGAGAAAGCTGTAGCACTCGGTGATTAAAATGCATGGACTGGCCACTGGAAAATGGAAAAAGCAGTTGCAAGAAAGCAAACTATATTCTCTGTTCCTCCTATGTGGGTCAAATATTTTCCTAGGGATACTCAGAAATGATTGTGCTATGCTATTTCCCTTTGGTACTTAATCTTTTATTCTCTTGTTATTCAGATAGCTAAATGTTTTCCTACTTTTCAATATACCATGACAATACAAACTGTACGGTCATATCAGAGCACAAAATAAATACGGATGCAGATACTTGTCATTATGATAAAACAACATCTTTTCATCTTTATCTTGGAATTACAGGCTCCTCGGGAAGATGACAGGGTCTTGTTATGGAAAATGAATTTTCAGTAGTAGAAAGATATCTTTTAACTTATTCTTGAATTCTTCCTGTTTGCCAGAGGCATGTAGAAAAATTAGCTTCTTTCCCAATTCTTTTGCTGGTTTTATTAAAATTCAGAGTACAAAAAGCACCATATAAAAGTGCTTGGTGTGTGACTGAGGAGAAGAGGAGCTGGAAAATGCAGAGCTGAAGTTATTATAAGATTATTAACTGGCTGCTGTCTGGATTTTTTTTCATTTTTTTTTTTTTTTTAAAGAGTAAGCCTTCAGTATCTGTCTGTTTCTTTTTAGGCTTTTAATGTGCTGAAGAGAATTTAATACGATGTGTCTTTATATATTTCTGATTTAAAAAAATCAAACAAAAAACCCCAAACCCCAAAACCATGTTCCTGAATAAAAAAAATTGTCAGAATCATCACCACAGTATAGCTTGTGGAAATGGAGTTTGTGTGAACTTTTGAACTTCTTCAAATACAAAAAAAGCTTTCCAGTAGGGATAGCAATTCTCAAGTTTATTCCATGTATCTGTTAAATGAAATTGCATTCCTGTAGGAACCTGTAGAGCTGCCTCTTGCATCCCTTTGGCTGCTGGTTTTAAGTGTTGCAAATTTTCACAAATACCTTATATTTTGAGCTTTTATAACATTTAAAAAAAAAAAAAGTGATAGTACTATCTGGTATACAGCAAAGTTGACTCCTTCTGGTTTCTAATGCAAGAACAACAGTTATGTTAAAGACAAGTTTCTTACCGAGCTATGCATGTATTATCATCAATTTAGGAAGTTCAGCCCGTAACTCCCATGGGAGTTTTGCCAGTGTTTTGGACAGCTTTTCTTTCCGTGTTTGTAATGTAGTAGCAGAGAAACACAGGGTATGTCACTTGATGTTACACAAAGTGAAGCAAATGTGACTAAGACTGAACTTGAGAGCTTGAAACAGTGTTTACTCTTCCCTTGTCTAGAGGAAAGGAGGATGGATGTGCTTACTGAAAAACTCCCTCCTAAATCCCAATGCAATTTGACCTGATCAGGAGTTTCTCCAAAGGTGATTATTTTCCTTTCTACTCGAAATTTTAACAAACTGTAGTTCACAGAGTGTTGAGAAGGTGTCTTTAGACCTGATAGCAGTGAAGGAGAGCACCTCGGGTTTCTTTCTCTCTTGGTGTGATTTCAAGTCTGTCCATCTCTTCTGCTGGAGATGCTTTCTTTTGTACCTCCTTACCAAAGATCCACCTGAACTCAGGGCTCTGAGAGACTGGGCAGTATCCTATCCCCAGGGACTTCACTAGTCTAGATCACAGGGAAGAAAGTAATGTTTGTCATGAAAAAATAGAGAACAGCAGATCTTTAAACCTCTTAAATGACTAAAAGAAAGATAAACCTGTTCTTTATCCTACATAAATTGTTACAACAAAAATAGACCTTCTTCCTCAAAGAAGGTGAAATCTCCTATAAGGAAAGAAGGTGGAGTGGTGGAATTTCTTCTGGGTGTTTTTATTAAGCAGGACTGACATACTGTATACAGCAAACATTAATTTAGATGGAAAGTCGTGCCAGAGACGCTTGTGAGAAGAATGTAGTCTTTCCTTCTGAGGCCATTGACTTGGAAAACTTGTGCACACTCAAAAGCTGACCTTTGGAGGAGTCACAGACATTAACTTTTGATTAAGTGCTGTGTTTAATTTCATTGAGCATCTAACCTGAGAGCAAGATCTAGCTTAGTGTACTTTGAAGTGGGATATGTCCTGTAGTGCTTTAAAAATAAGGACTCTTATTTATACTTCTATCCTCTTTTGTACAGAAGATCTGATTTAGCAGAAAATAGTGCATCTATTTTGGCTGTCTTATGTTACCATCCCTGTACACTGAGACTGGACTAACTCTGTATTAGTGCAGTTGGATTTCCTTGTCTGCCTTGCCTTCAGCCCTTCACAGACCCAAGCACTGTTTTTTGTTATTTTGTGCACATTTATATACATACATGTATATATCATGTTATATTGTGTATGCTATATAATATTATATGAACAGAATGTTATAATGGCATATTTCAAGTATCAAGCACTGTGTTTAAAATGCAGACATTCCTCATCAATAACACGGTAGTGGTTTGCCAGATGCCTGTCTTGGGAGCCAGATGTTGCTGGAGGAGCTCTTCAGTAAAACCTGCCAAAGTACCAGAAATCACAATGCTGTCTCTTGGCAGATCTTGATGTGCGTTGGAAGTCAGGCCTCCAGTATATATATACCTCTTTGTAGCAGAAGGACCAATGTTTTTGGCGTTGCATCAGAGCAGCACAGGCCAGAGGTGGAAGGTGATCTGAGCTGGTATGGGGTAGCAGAGAGCTGGCCTGATGTTCACTAGCAAGTTCATAGTTAAGTAGGTGTCTTATTTTCCACTTCCAAAAATGGTGAATAGACAGATGACCTAGTATGTACTTTCACCTCTAAAGGATACAATTAAGTGGTTCTGATTGTAAGCTCAAGAGCTTCCTTCTGCTCATAACTAATGTTGGTTCTCCATCTGCTTATGAAACAGGTGGCCAGGTGGTATAATTTCTAGGAAGATGAGGCAGGGTGAATTTCATGTTCTCCCTTCCTTCTTCTTCAAAGCTGTTTCTTCTTTTCCCTGAATCTACCCAACTTAAAAGAAAATAATCAACCTGAAGACAATCTCTGCTTTGTGAGGCTGGAGACTTCCTTGAGACACTCCTTAGGCTGCTCTTGTCCTGAGCTTGTAGTGCCATTGATTGCAATGGTTTGAGTTATTGCAACTTAAAAAGCTAATGCGTGTTGGTAGGGTGCAGTTGCTCTCATGTAGGCTCTCAGACCATCGCTGTTCTACAGAATAAAACATACTTGCTCAAGAGGTTTATGAAAATGTTTAGTTTAAGCAGGGAGGCATATCTGAGAGTATATGTGTAGTTATTTCATGTATTTTAGCCAACAAGGATTTGAATTGCAGTCATGTGATGGTTTGCAGCAGTCTGCTGTATCCTTGGAGGAAGAAAAACTGTTTTTTCTTCATTGCAGAAAGATCTGATCAGCTTTAGGGTATGAAGAAGTGAAGCCCACTAAATTCAGAGCTTCTATATGTTCACTCCAAAATATTGTCCCCATTGAATTTCCTTCTGCCAAAGAAAAGCACATCTACTAGGACCTGCCAGTAGTATTGTTTCTTGAAAAACTCCTGATTTTTGCTGTTATATGAGGGAAATCCCCTAATGATCACAAAACTTACCTTGATTGCTTTGTCCTCTTAGCAGTCAACAAATCCCCAGGATAGCTAAGACCACAGAGACTGCCTCCCACCATGTACTGTGGATGGATGACCAGAGGGTTTTCTTCTCTCCAGCCTGTGTCATAGGGTGGTAAGAGATTCACTTTGGACAGTGTGAAAATCTTACTTTGTATGATACGCAAGACGGAAAACACTGAAACATCCTGAAGTGTAGAGCATACTGTCTTTAATTAGGCTGGACACGTGCTGAATTCACATTAGAAGATAAGGCAGGATTAGAGCCTCTGCTAGAGCAAACTGTTGGAGACACAGTGAAGTTGGTGCAGACGTGCTGATTCACTCTTCTCTATGTGTGGCATTAACGCTGATCCTTGTTACCAGACTAAAAACGTCGTAAGACGATGCAAGACTGTGATACTTAACGTTTTTAGGCAATTGCTGTTTTTGTCAAAACTGTCTGTAGCTTTTCTTCTTCAGCACAAGATGGTAAGTAATGAGCTATTGGAATAATGTCTGTTTGAAACATCCGTAGCCATATGGCAACGTGGGAGGCGAGGATAAAACAGGGATCAGTCACAAGTGTTTACTTTGAAACAGATAAAATGGCAAGTTTTGTGCTGCAGCTTGGTTATGTGTTGGATCAGGTACTGGAAATAGAGTAGCTTTTAATTACTTTTGTATTTAGTGAACTTTAAAATCCGAAGCACTTAAATCGATCGTGTATTAGTTCTCCTGATTGTTCTCTTCAAATCTGCACTGTCAAACAGGACAAATCGGTGTTTGAGTGAAACCACAACTAATCCACATACATATTAGATGTTATTTTCAACACTAATAAGAGCTGTAATGTTGTTAAAATGGGGGAAATGTTGCTTAGGAGGGTTTGTAAAACTCTGAGTGCACTTGCAAGTTGGCTTCAGAGATTTTTGGGTTGTTTTAAGACCAATTGAAGAGCCTCTGGCCAAATAGTTGAATTTGGCCAAATGATTGGCTGAATAGTTTAATTTTTTTTTTTTTCCAAAGAGCTGAGAAAATTGGACTCCTTCCTGGGGCGAGACACAGCTGCAAAAAACAGAGTCCCCTGGGAAAGTAGGTGGGTTATTTTGGTAACTGAAGTATGTTTGGAAGTGACAATTTGTAAACAAATATCCCTCTGGAGATAAATCCTCATTTGGGATCAGGGGAGTTGTTCTGATTGTTTTTGCCTTTGAGCTTTGCACCTCACTGTCAGCTTCTGCCTGTCTCCTGGAGCAGGAGCCCCACACCTTAGCTGTCTGCTCCATCCTGGGGTTCCCACATGGGAAACCTTTTTGGGGATGAGGGAAAAGAGGCCTTTGGGCATCTTTCAGTGAGGCTTTTGGAATTAGTCTTTGGAACTGCGTGGTATGAAGAAAATGTTTTTGTTCAAGAAAGAACAACTGCTATGGCCCACATTCATTTCATGTTTAAAACACTTCTGCAGATTAATTAGATTGATGATACTGTTAGGTAGGATGAAGGTGAATATGTAGGTGAAGAGAGAAATGCATCAATACAGTCCAACAGTTTCCTCTGGGAATACATTATCGACTGCTGATCAACTGAAGGGTACACTTGTTGGGGTTTGCAAAGGAAATGTTGTGGAAGTGGAATGTTTCTTTGCAAAGCAGAAGCCAGAAACGGGGAGGAAAAATAGATCTCAAACTTTTCTAATGCTGTGTGGGCTTTTGATTAGCAAGCAGTCTGTATGCTAATTGAATGTTGTTTTATATTAGCATAATCTTGGGGTTATGTCTGGTCAATGGTAATGATAAGTGACAGAGATGAATTTCAGAAACTCTTTCATCAAATGAGAATTATATCCTGTAAATGCAAGCCCAGATCATAATATTTAATATTTGTGTTGATTTACCCCAGCCTTAGACTATTTATACCCACTTGCTACTAAGAAACATATCATTTTATGTGTTCTACTAATTGCACACATATAATACAGACATTATACACCACATAATGTATAAATGTATAAAAGATGAAGGCTTGCTGAAATGTACGTAAATGGATTCTAAAATCAGTTTCAAGATAAAATGGCTTCGTAAAGGAAACATATTGTGTATATACTTATATGTGCAACATGTACATATGTTTTTATAAACTTTACAACCACGTTTAATATATGTGCTTTAAACTTCCAGGACCATATTGCCTTAAGAAGTACATTTGTAATTGTTCACAGGATAAGTATTTATAATTGCTATTATTTCTTAACACAATTAGTGTAAGTAGTTGTACATCAAAATGAGAATTTAGCAGAGAAATGGGCTTTTCCCACGTAAGAATCATCTCTCTGTATGTAAAACCACAATATCCTGGGGAAGTGGCTTTGTTCTACCAGCAACTAGGTAACTTCACTACAATTAAAAAGAAACAGATCCAGCATCTACCCATCAGGTTTTTGTGCCACATACAAATGTCTTCGCAGCTATTTGCGCTTGAAATGTTTCATTTGCCAACTCCAACGTGGCATTTGCAAATGCAGATTAGTTACGGAAGGGCTGTTGGCTGCTGCTGCTGCTTCTTCCTTTCAGCTGTGGCTCCTACTGGACATTTCCTGCCCAGACTTGTAGGCAGAAAACATATGGTCTGGTAGATAGTTTGTGGAATAACTCACTGGGAGTACTTCAAGTGTTCCAGGAATCTTACAGACAAAGATGCACAGTTTTCAACATAACTTTGACATTTCAGATCAATGTTAAGATATTCACTTGTTCACTTGTATTGTTGCATTTCAAAACAATAGTGCAGACAGAGATGGATGGTGAGTTAAATTAACAGATATAAATCTCTGCCTTTATTATCCATTTGCTTGGAATGCAAACACTTTCAGGGGTCTGTGTTACAGGATAAAATGCTATATCTTATTAACTGGTGAATTCCGTGGCATCAGCAGCTAGTGACAGTGAAATTGTCTGTCTGAGATTACAATTTCTTACTTCACACCGTACCGCACTTCTGTTTTATCAAATATATTCAGTGCCTGCCATCACTAAGGGAACTGTCTAATTCCTCCTTGTACTTCTGAACTGTGTCAAGTGTTGTGGGAATTGGTTTTCATACAATTTTAGTTTTTCCATAGCAAATGAGTGTAGCACAAAGATTTTTTGATTTTTGTATTTCCTCTCATATTTTTTTTTGTAAACATCCTGGTACATGGGCCCAGAATTTAGTTGATGTAAGTCACTGCAGCAAACAGAGTTTGATTTCAGTGTGTATTAATTTATATCAGCTGATCCTAGGTGAGGATCTGGATTCAGACTCTGTCTGAATACAGTATTGAATACCCCAAAATGTGATGCAGATCAATGAGTGCCTGAATAACTTGCCATTTTATCCTTCATATGGCACTTGTATGCACAGGTCCTTGATCTCAGTACTGCAGATTTAAGTTCTTCTGCTGAGACAACAGTTTCTCAGGGCAGTTAACACAGGATTGTTTGGTCAGCTTGCAACAAGTTTGTGCCTGACTCTAGAACTGATCACAGGCTGCTTGGCTTTACACCAAGTAACTGATCCTGGAGGATGGAGAGGTTCATAAAGTGCTCTTAGAAGGGAAAGGCAATACAACTTCCATGTAAGCTTCATAGGGAATTTTCTTTCTCTGTAGTTAATTTCTACCCCAGGGAGCTGAAGCCTTTTAATTTAACTTCCATGCACTCTGGTCTCTCTGTTGTTCTAGATGAGCACACATTAATTTAAACAGAACCTCAAGGATTCTCTGTCTTCTCCTTTCTGTTCTTCTTTGAAAAGAGGTACCTGCTTTTGGTAGAAGAATTGGGTAATGGACCTGGCTGAGGAATAGACACACAGTTCATTTTGGAGTTAAATTAACAGTACATGGGAATTGTGCCTTTCAAACTGTAAACAAACCAGCTTCCCACTCTGGCCCTCTGGGTGTTGAGGGGTGGCCAGGCAGTGGGGCTCAGGCTTCACTGCTTGCAAATCAGAAGGGAAAACATGGTTATCATTTGGAAACTCCTTTTGGCACTGTGTCTGTTGCTCCAGAGGTCCCAGGAACTCCTTCTCTCTTGGCAGCTGCAGCACCCAGATGCCAAATTGAACAGTAACATATGTATTTTCTGGTGGCTGTCTTAACCACGTGATTTTTGTGATCTCTTTGCTTTTCTCATAATGCATCTGGAGCTGGTCCAGGATCACGCCTCTGGTAGCCTTTTCTGGCTGATTGCTTGCTTGATCAGCCCACAGTTGATTCTTATTAATATTTTCAGATAAATACATACCATGAGGCAAAAATGGACTCTAACTTAAGTTAGTTTAAAGGTCATTTCTTCTTATGAGAGCTGAGAGCCACCTTTGTCCTTTTCCCTGGGTAACTTGTGACTGTGCCTCATGTAAACTGATTGAGAGTATATGCCTTTATGCCTACAAAAAGGATGTGCTGCAAAAGGGTGAGACTTTACATTTCAGGACAGACATGTGGTCTCTCTTGCACAAAGACTACCATCTTCCTTTTCCCAAGCCATCTCATCCTACTAGTAAAATGAAAGGGTTGAGCCTCTTGACTGCATCAAAAGACACTTTCAGTACCTGTGTTTAGGTACCACAGTTAAATGTGGTTTTTTTAAATGTAATTTTTCAGGCTCAAAAGAGAGGTGGAGTTTTGAGCATTTTCCCTTGCCTAGTTTGGCACCTCACTATTGTGGAGGGTTTTATTTTTCTAAGCCACTCCCTCGTATCCCCAGGGAAACAATAAGCACCTGCCCAGGCACTGACTGCCCAGGATGATGCTATGCCCTTGCTCTAGAACAACAAGATTACTCATATTTCTAAATTAGGCCCTTCCAGTCCCAAACAAAACACTATCAAACTTTCTACATTTCTTTTGCAGTGTTCACATAAGATAAGTAGAGAGGGGTGGAAATCAGAACCTATTCAGTATTGTAAATACAGCAAGTTATTATCCTAATATGTTTTCCAGCAGTAACAAGCTAAATAATTCAGCACACTTTTAGGTCTCTATTCAAACTGATGATCTAAAATAAAAAGTGTTGATTAAGCTAAGTGCATACCTCAGTGTAGATGGATATTGCTGTTTTGTTTGGTTCAGCTTTTTCTGACTAAATGAGGTCTCTGACAAATATATAACTATTATTGTAAGGCTTCTCATAAGCTGCATTCCTTCGCTGTTTTGCTGTCTTTTTCGTGTGATCACTTTAAACCCTCTTTGCAAAGCTGTGTTTTTCTATCACAAGTTTGTGCACTCGTGATGGGGTTTATTTTTAATCCTACCTCACTGCTGGAGTTCAGCGTCACATAATAAAAACCTGGCTGTAGGACGATGATAAAGCAGAACTGTCAGCTTGTTGTATTTTCCAAAAGCTTTCCATCAGTGAGAATTAAATGTTTTTGTTTTGCTTTCCCTCTGCTGCTCACCCTGTTAAAGATCTAGAAAATTCAGTATTATTATCACACTTGAATAACATCTGTATTTAACAAGCCCACTCTGTTGCTGTAGAGAGCCTGTGAAAAGGGAGATGGCTTTGCAGAGGGGCTTTTGGACACTTTTTTGGTACTTGCATAAAAAACTTGAGTGTGCTTTCCTGGCATACAGTGCCTTCAGAAGCTGTGAAAGTGCCTGTGCTGCCTTCATGGTATGCTGTCACACCATGTTTGTGGGACCTTGGCAAAGAAAGGGAACTGGAGTACAGTTCAAGAGTGATAGAGAACTTCTGGAGTGTCTAGCACAGGGCTGCCAAGATGGTCAGGGGACTGGAGCATCTTTCTTAGGAGCCTTTTCTGTCTGCGAGACCTGGGACTCTTTAGCCTGCAGAAGACTGAGGAGGGATGTTATCAATATTTATAAATACCTAAAGGATGGGTCTCAAGAGGATGGGGTCAGTCTGGTTTTTTTCAGTGCCCAGTAAAAGGACAAGGAGTAATGGACACAAACTGGAACACAGAAAGTTCCACTTGAATATGAGGAGAAACTCCTTTACAGTAAAGGGTGAGGGAGTCTTGGCTCAGGCTGCCCAGGGAGGGTGTGGAGACTCCTTCTCAGGAGGTTCCCAAACCCACTTGGACATGTTCCTGTGCCCCCTGATCAAGGGGAACTTGCTTTAGCAGGGAGTTGGGCTGGGTGAGGTCTATAGGTCCCTTCCAAACCCCGCCCTTCTGTGACTCCATGAACCCTTTGCAGTGATGATGTGATCTCAGATAACTTCATCATCAATGGCCAGTTTCCTGGGATTATCCCATTAGCAAACTAATTTTCAGGGATATAATTTGATCTAGTAAGCTAATGTGTTTTGACTATTTGGACAAGTTATTCTGTGTCATAGAGGTTTTTCTTCCTTATTCCAAGGTGTCCTGAGTGGGCAGGATCCAGATTTGGTTGTTACTCCATTTGTATATAGAGATCCCTTCTTGAAGCACAAGGTAATGGTTAGACTTGATCTGTGTATGCTCTAGCCACACTTTTCCATAACTTACCTCTTAAATTCTCAAGTTAAAGCTTATGTATAAGAGGAAAACAAAAAGCTTGATTTTTGGATGGTGCTTTATGCAATGCAGTAAATCCTTGGAAGAGGACATGTAGACAAAGATAGCTGGTGGTCTGTTTGAAGTATTGTGGCAAAGAACACAATAAATGTTTCTTTGCTAAGCTTGTTTTTCATAATATGTGGTGCATGGATGGAACACCACTATTCCTGCTGAAACAAGCTGTTATTGCTTCTTAGCACTTCACCTTAATTTCAAACATTTGTGTTATAGAGGCTCAGCTCCCAGAAAATGGATAGAAGAATTTTTAGTTTTTGTATCAAGTATTTAGATGGAATTCCATTAGGGCAAATTGTTTATGGTGTTTGGCTAAATTAGTCAACAAGTTCTTTATGTAAAAAAAAAAAAGGAAGTGTTGGGCAAAAACCCACAGATGTTCACTTAACTCTTTAGATGTATATGCTTGAAGCATAAAGAGTCAGATTTTGAGTTTTCATTGTGGAGGCTTAATCTATGGAGGTATTTCTGATTTGTACCATTTTGGTCATGTTCAGAAGCTGATTTTATTTTTTTTTTTCCTCCTCTGTCAGCACAGATACATAAAAACAGTTAAAAAAAGATGGCGTTAATCCTGTGCCATTTTTATGTGCTGATTAGGATCAGGGTAATTTCAGCCTGTTTTCAAGGAGTTAATCTTCCTGATGGAGTTTTGAAAAGTAGGAGCCATTTTAAATCTCAATACCACATGCTGCCTTAGGGATCACACTGTGCTAAAATCCAAGATAAAAAGGCCTGACAAAGATTATTGACGGTTTACCTTTTAATGAGCAGCTTGGATTGATTTTTATTTCCCTCTGGGTCTGCTTGCTTTGCCCTGTTTCCATCCATGATGTCATCATTAACAAAAACAATAACAATAAAATTAAGGCTTCATATCTGAATAATTGCAGAGAAATAAAGAGCCATGGCATTAAAGGGAAACCTGTGCCAAATCTCATTGAGCCTTCTATGAAAAGCCAGAGCACTTCAGCCAGTGGTTTGGTGCTTGTCCCATCAGTGGAAGTGCCTCTTCTACCAAACACCACCTTAATTCTTCATTTACATTATGTATTTTAAATAACATATCACTCTGCAAAACACAAGAGATCTAAAGAAACAGAAAATGCTTTCAAATGTATTTAATGCTGTTGTTGATAAAAAAAAACAGTGATTTCTCTCTCTTTCTGCCAAGCTCCCACCCCTCTGAAGCCAACACTGAGCACACTGCTCAGTGGGCTATGTTCCCATCATTTCCTTCGAATCCTTAAGCTTCAAAAGAGAGCAGCTCTGCTTCCACAAACTATCATCCTAAAACCTCTTAAGCTCTGACGTCATCTATTCTGTTTGGGTCCTTGCGTATAGACCTTGACAGAAAATGGAAAGCCCTTTTTTTCACACCAGAGAAAGTGTGCTTGTTTGTTGTTTTATTTTTTTTTTTTAAACAAAAAATCCTATTCTACATCAGGATGAAACAGTATTTAAAAAAAATAAAAATAAAAAACAGCAACAAAGAGAAAAGGAAAGAGCTTTTTTTTTTCCCCAGGCATGGCCTTGCAGAACAAAAACCCTGGTTTTAAAGAACAGGATGAAGCGAAGCCTTCCAGGCAAACAGATGGAAAGCCAGCAGCACAGAACAGTTCTGCAAAGTGGGAAGATTCTCATTGAAATCCCTGTTTTCTGAGGGCAGAAGCAGTATGGACCTTCTGCACTGGGTTAGGAGATGGTTCCAGCCTCCTAGGCAGGGTTGGACAGCTTGTCTGTGATCTGTAGGTAGTTTTTAGGGCTGGCTGGAGTAGGGTATAAAGGATGACTGCATATATAGATCTATGCAGCCACTTGGATGCTATAGGGGCTGGAAATATGGTAATCCAATCCAGGTTATGAGAACTGTAGGACCTTGCTGGCATTGTAAGCATTCCTCAGATTTATGTTGGCTGCAGGTGTATTTGGAAATGGAGTGGTTAAGATCACTTGAACAGTGGTACTTGTGTGAGGCTGTGCATGCCTGGATGTTGTGGAGCATCATTCCTTGATACTCTTGGCCTGTTGCAGGAGAGATAGTGTTGGGTGGAGGATGGAGGGAGGAAAAGCAAGCATGGAAGGGAAACTGCAGCTTAAATTGCTTGAACTATCATGAAAAAACCATTCTCAAAGTGTGTTGGGTTGGGTTTTTCATTGGATATGCTTTCTTTAGAAGAGTATGTTGAATAACTACAGGCTGTTTTCAGCAGTGTAAAATTTCAGTTCTTTAAAACACATTCTTACCTATCAAATTGGCAGGCTCAAGGAGCAGTTATTCTCCTGCAACTTCAAACCACTGCTTCAAAAATTGATCTGGGCTTAGGTATGTCTTTGCGTGTCCATGCTTATTAGCTTCATGTTGTGATTAACTTAATGGGCTATGGAATTTTACATGTGCTCTATGCAAATGCAACTGAAAAACCAATTATTGAAAAGTGAAAAATGAACTCTAGGAGACAGTCATTAGACTATTAGAATCCCTAGTTCCTCTGGAAACTGTATTTGGGTAATATGCAGTTTAAATACTGAATTTCAACCCCAGTAAAAAGCAAATGGCAATTACTTTTTTTTTTTTTCCAGGCAGTATGAAAACATTTTGACAGGCCTGCCTGCATGGGCTACCAAGACCCACTGAGCTTTACGAGTTGGAAAATTAGTCACGGCTTCAATGAAACGTTGTAGTCCACTTAGTACCCTATTTGCAAGATCCTTAGGTGTACAAGCATCCGTGAATTTAGCTTGGATGACTGGTGAGTATAATCCATATTAGCTGGGCTGGATCCAGCAGCGGTGATGCTCCCCTGGCTGCTTCCTTGTGGGACTATCTTCCAGTGAATGTGTTTCATGTGGGTAGATGGTAATGAAAAACCTCCTCTAAACCCTGATTAGGTAATTTATGTGCCCAAGACCACAGGACCTGCATGTGACAGCAGCTATTGAGGCAGCAAGTACTTTAACATTGTTGTGTTACAGGGTTGTGGCCCAGATGGCACCGTTACTGTTAACTAGAAAATTATACTGGTGATTCCACACCCTACACCCCTCCTTTCCCAAATAGCTCTATTTAAAAAATATGTTCCTATTCATCTACCAAAGGTGGTACAGGTGTTTGTTGATCAGCTTTGTGGCATTCACAGGCTAGTGGCCCCTTTGGGTAAAAGCCTGTTTAAAATGAAGCTGCTGGTGGGGGCATGGTTTACACATTGCCAGCTGCAGTGAATGCTGACGTGATGCCCTGAGCTTGCTGCTCTCACAGACAGAACACAAGTGCTGGCATTTGGCGAGCTGTCTCTCAGGCTGGAGCTCATGTGGCTGTTTGTAGTGGATGGTGCTCCATTTAAAGTAAAAAAACTGATGCAAGCCTGTTGTGGGCCAGTCAGTCCCCAAATGTGCATGGACCAGTGCCATTGTGCTGTCTTTCTTTCTAGCTGATGAGCTATAACTAGCATTCAGCACACTGAGATGTGTGTTTGGACCCTTTATCCTTCCTTGCCTTTCATTTCCATCACAAGTTTATCCAGTTTTTACTGCCTGCAATTTCCACCCTCCCTCTATAACAAGCTTTGTCCCAGTAACAAGCAGGTGTCCCAGTGCAGCCAGACTCTCTTCTGTGATGGGAAAGCACTGCTTTCACACCCTGTATCTCACCCATGACATCAGCATGTCCCACATGACTCCAGGGCTCCTCACATAGAACTAGTTACAGGACTGAGGGTGATCAGTGTGTGTGCTGGGCCACAAGTGTCCTTTTAACATACACTGCCTCACGCTCTGGGTAGCATAGGGCCTGATTTGCTTCTTTGTTCAGCTCACTTCATCTGCTGTAAAACACTCTCGTAAAAGAGTGACAGGCTGGAAGACCTTGTGTAGGAAGGAGTCACCCTGGGCTCCAGGGGGAGTTGTGTAAACAGATTAGGGGCAGCATCTGACCTTTGATTTCAGTAGTGCCTAGACACAATTGGATGACGAGGTGAGAGGGTATCCAAAGAATACCAGCTGTAATTTAATCAATTGGCATTTAGATGTGCGGTGATGAGTGTCTGTAAATGCTTTGGATGGATGAATATAAGATAGGACCAAAAGGAAATGAAATAAGGATGTGTAAATTCCTTAGACCAAAGTTTGGAAGAATGTAGTAAAGAGCAGATGAACAGGAGTGAGATGTGATTGTGACCTGATCTAGGTGAACCTGCTTCTGCAGGGGGGTTGGACTAGATGATCTCTAAAGGTCCCTTCCAACCGCTACCATTCTATGATGAGCATAACAGAGAAGCTAAAAGCCACTGGATGTAAAGCATTGTATGTTGAACTGTTCTGAGTCCTTTCAGGTAGCTTAAAGCCATTTAAAATATGCTTTTTACAAATGAAGAGGGAAGAATAGGAATAATCAATGTATAGATAAAGTGTGTATCAAAAATAAAACACAGTGAGAAGGAAG
The DNA here is from genome assembly GCA_013401255.1 of Urocolius indicus. NCBI lineage: Eukaryota > Metazoa > Chordata > Aves > Coliiformes > Coliidae > Urocolius > Urocolius indicus. The sequence continues at coordinate 749,462 of WBNH01012196.1, forward strand.
ATTAGGAAGCCAAGAGAAGGAATAAATATGGTGTGGAAAGCAGACATGGGGACTGAAGGGAAGGTACAAAAAAGATAAATTTAAATAATAAGACATTTGTCAAATCCTTGAATGTTAAATGTCAGGGCTTCAAGAACTTGTAAAGGTTATTTACTAACTGAGACCAGAGTGAAATACTGTTTAACTACATTGATGGAACACAGTCATGTGCATGTATGCTTTGCTGGATAGGACTGGTTTGATTTACTTAGTTCCTAAATGAAAAAAATAATAATTCTTTGTTTCTTTGTTGCCAGGGAAATGGGAGATGAATGTCATAAGAAATCAATGTAAATTTTCCAGGCTTTTAAAGGGAAGCAGGGAAGG